>CP129447.1:48455000-48872500 GCA_030445155.1 Quercus variabilis | reverse complement strand
AAAGGAATGCAAAACCTCATCAAAGAGCTCATGGTTGGCATCATTGAAAAGGACTCTCGTCTTGATCATCTTCAGAAGAAAAAAAATGAGCTGAACACCCTTCCTACGAAAGCCAAGGAAGACGTTGTTATGGAGTTCAAAGCTTCCAAACAATATACTGATCTTTTAGACGCAAATTATGCTGCTGGCTTTGAAGATTTTCGGATGAACGCTGAGGAACTTTTCCCAGAAGTTGACTTCAGTTCCATCAAACTCTATGTTAGTGCTGCAAGCTCCCTTCTCCAAACAAGCTCTGAAGATGTCAATATCGATGCCACTGCCCATCCTACTTAGGACAATCCCATTTCTAGAGATAACCTTCAGTAAAGGACGTTTGAAATATCTTTGTAATTTTTTTTTATGAGGTCCATTGTTTTGGACTAATTAGATTTATTCAAGTGCATTTATCTCGTCTATAATCTTTTAGGATGAGCTTTCAAATAGTTGTCTTGTAGGCTGTATTTTATAAGGGTTTTTGGACGGTGGTCGTCTACCTTTTCTTAAACCTTTATGAATGAATGTTTATTTTCATCTTCTATTGAACATGTTATTGCATGGACATCTCTCTCTTTTTCTTTTTCTTTTTTAAATTTATATTATCTAAGGTTGTAATGGTTTAAGTATGGTCTGTCCACTTATAGAGGCATTTAGCTCGTCCATGTTAATGCAAATTTCTCATGTTCAATATTCTTACCATTTTATGAACTTTTACAAGTATAACTCGTCTTACGAATGGCATTGTTTTACCAACTTTACTTGTCTAGAGATTTAGTAGCTATTTATCGTTCCTCATCCATAGGCTGGACGTTTCTAGAATTTACTCATCCAAATATTGGATTGTTATAGCTAGATATTTATTCATGGATTTTGAATGTTCTTGCGTGCACGCATTTTTTCGTCCATTTCTTGGACGAATACGTCTTAGGTTTTATTCATCTACTAATCAGATGAATGTACCTTCATCTTATTTTGCCTTATCCTTATTTCAAAGAAAGCTTATAGACGTTACATCCTTGCATCCAAAGACTATTCATCTAGCTTTCTTGTGGATGAAATTATGGAAACTAGATTCATGCATCACATGTATTGGAAATTCAAACTTCATATACATAGCATAAACACCGTCCACAAGTATGGCTCATGCTTAGAAGCTAGTGCCTTAGGGAATTAAAAATACACAAACAGATAGACTAAGTACATAACTTCGTCCATCATAAACTTTTCCTTAGACAATGCATAAGTTAGAGTCTAATGCATTTTTTAGGGAATTAAAATATTCAAAACATACAGCAATAGTAAATAAACATAAGTAAACATGAGGGAAACACTTCAACTTCACACTTCAACTTCGTCTATGATGTTGCTCATCTTGGCAGACCCTTCATTGGTAGTATTTCCTCAAGTGCTCAACGTTCAAAGGGTGCTCCAGCTTCCGTCCATCTAGGGCTTCTAGGTAATATGATCCCTGCCTTCTGTGATTAATGACCCCGTAGGGTCCTTTCTAATTAGTTCCCAGTTTCCCATGGATTGGGTTTTTGGTTGCCAAAGAGACTTTTTTAGGAAGAGTTCTCAATGTTAAAACACCTGGGTTTCACCATTGTATCATACTGCCTAGCCATAAGATTTTTGTATCTTGCTATCCTTTGCTCTGCATCTATCCTTACCTCGTCAATGAGATTGAGGTTAAGACAAAGTTGTTCTTCATTCTCCTTGTGCTGATAATTCATTACCTTATGGTTGGCCATGCACACTTCTGCGGGTATGATTACTTTGCTTCCATAGGCTAATTTGAAAGGGGTTTCCCCTGTAGGGGTCCTCATAGTCGTCCTGTAAGCCCATAGAACACTTGGTAGCTCGTTTGGCCATATTCCCTTTGCCACCTCGAGCTAAGTCTTGATGATTTTCAACAAGGATCAGTTCACTACTTCTGCTTGTCTCTTTGCTTATGGGTAGGAGGGTAAGGAATAATGATTTTTGATTCCAAGTTGTTCACAGAAATCCTTAAAAGGTGTGTTATCAAATTGTCACCCATTGTCAAATACTAGTACCCTGGGTATCCTAAACCTGCATATAATGTTTTTCCAAACAAAATTCTTGACATTCTGTTGTATGATTTTCGCTAAGGGTTCAACTTCCACCCATTTAATGAAGTAATTGATCCCTATTACCAAAAACTTCATCTACTTGGTTTCGAGTGGAAAAGGACCTAAGATATCGAGTCCCCATTACGCAAAGGGCCATGGGGCCATCATTGGGGTGAGATACTCCGACGGTTTTCTAGGGACATTGCTGAAGCGTTGGCACTAGTCACACACCTTTACATAAGCCTTAGCATCTGCTTGAATAGTTGGCCAGTAGCAACCTGCATGGATGACTTTGTGGACGAGTGCTTTTGCTCCTAAGTCATTTCCGCATGCTCCTTCATAAACCTCTCTCAATACATAGTTTGACTAATTCGGGGCTAAACACCTTGGGTAGGGCTAAGAGAAACCTCGTTTATACAACACCTCGTCTTTGAGGACATACTTGGCAGCTCTGATCCTCAACTTCCTAGCCTCGTCCTTGTCCTCTAGAAGCCTTCCATCCTTGAGATAGATGACTATTGGAGTCATCCAATTTTCTTCTCCTTCAATTTGTTGTACCTCCGGAAGATTTATGCTTAGCATATATTGGACTTTATCACACTCGTCCATGGCTTCCCCTGCCAAAACTGCTTTCGCCAAAGCATCTGCTTCCATGTTTTCCTCCCTTGAGAGTTGAACAAAATTGGCTTCTTTGAATTTCTTGACAAGCTACCTTACCTTGTTTAAATACTTCTTCATTCGATCTTCTTTAGCTTCACATATTCCATTCACTTGATTGATGATCAACTGAGAATCCCCTTGGACGATTACTGACTCCGCCCCTAAGGACTTGGCCAATTCCAATCCTTTAAAGAGAGCTTCATATTCAGCTTCATTGTTGGTGGTTTGGTATTATAGATGGGCTGTGTATTTAAACTTGTCTCCTTCCAAGGATTTGAATATAACTCCAATTCCTCCTGCATATAACATGGACGAGCCATCCACATTGACGACCCACCTTTATATTTCATCCACCTTGTCTAGCTTACCTTGATTGGGACTAAACTCTGCAATGAAATCCGCCAATACTTGTTCCTTTATCTCATTTCTTGGTTGGTATTTGACATCAAACTTGCTGAGTTCTATGGCCCATTGGATTAGCCATCCTGCGACTTCTAACTTGTTTATTGCTGTCTTTAGTGGATGATCTATTAAGACATTGATGACATGAGCTTGAAAGTAATGCCTTAACTTTCTAGAAGTCGTGACCAAAGCAAAGGCCAGCTTTTCCATTATGGGGTATCGTCATTCTACCCCTCTTAGCGCTCGGCTTGTGTAATAAACCGGCTTCTGAATCTTCCCTTCTTTTCTAATCAATGCTGAGCTTACTGTATGTGGGGACACCGCTAAATACAAGTATGATTCCTCACCTAGTATAGATAGGCTCAGCAAAGGAGCTACTGTAAGGTAGACCTTAAGGTCTTGAAAGGCCTTTTGACACTCGTCCATCCATTTAAATGCCTTCTTAAGAACCTTAAAAATGATAAGCACTTGTCAGTAGCTTTAGAGATGAACTTGTTAAGGGCAGCAAATCGTCCGTTGAGGGACTAGACTTCCTTGATGTTCTTTGGTGGCTCCATATTTAGTATTGCTCGGATTTTATCGGGGTTCACCTCAATTCCTCTATGAGAAACCATGAAACTAAGAAACTTACCAGATGAGACTCTGAAAGCACACTTGCTCGGATTTAACTTCAAATTGTACTGTCTAAGCGTGTCAAAGGTTTCCTAAAGGTCATCTAGATGCTTTTCCCTGTCCAAACTTTTTACCAACATATCATCCATATAAACTTCTATATTCTGTCCGATCTGCGGACGAAACATATGGTTAACCAGCCTCTGATAAGTTGTCCCCACGTTCTTTAAACCGAAAGGCATCACCTTGTAGCAAAACAAACCTTGGCTGGTAATGAAGGATGCCTTCTCTTGATCTACCTCGTCCATCCTTATTTAATTGTAACCTAAGAAAGCATCCATAAAACTTAGCAATTTATGACCCACAGTTGAGTCCACCAACTGGTCCATATGTGGCAATGGATAGCTATCCTTGGGGCAAGTTTTGTTTAAATCGGTAAAGTCCACACACATTCTCCACATGCCATTAGCCTTCTTGACCATCACCACATTAGCCAACCAGTTCGGGTAATAAACTTCTCGGATAAATTTCACCGTGGTCAACTTTTGGACTTTCCCCTTCATTGCATTTTCTCGTTCAGAAGCGAAGACTCTTTTCTTTTGACGGACGGGCTTGGAGGAAGGATATACGCTTAGACGATGGGTGATAACACTAGGGTTGATACTTGGCATGTCCTCATGACTCCATGCAAATACATCAATGCTCTTCTCTAAGAAGTGGACAAGGTCTTGCTTCATCTTCCTTTCCATCCCTGCTCTAACCCTTGTATACTTCTCAGGGTTATTCTCGTCCAAAGGAATGTCTTCCAGCTCTTCGGTGGGCTCTGCCACAACTATGCTCTCCTTAATGTCCATTGTCTGAACCTGTTCTTCCATAGCCAACATGGCCAAATAACACTTTCTTGCTGCTAACTGATCTCCTTGCACTTGCCCTACCCCATACTCCATAGGGAATTTGACTGATAGGTGGTAGGTAGATGTTACTGCCTTCCAACTGTTTAAAGTTGGTCTTCCAATGATGGCGTTGTATGACGACGAACAGTTTACGACAAGAAAATTTACTTCTTTGGTTATCTGTTGTGGATATGCTCCCACCACCACAAGTAACGTAATGGTACCCACGGTTGCACTTTCATCCCTCCAAATCCTACTAAGGGTGAATTCACTAGACAAATTTAATCTCGTCCAAACCTCATTTGTTGGAAAGCAGGGTAATATAGGATGTCCGCCAAGCTTCCATTGTCTACCAATACCATTTTGGTTATATAATCAGTAATAAACAAAGTAATGACGATCGCGTCGTCATATGGGTGGTGAACCCTTTTACCATCTTCGTCCATGAATGTAATGGCTTGCTCGTCTATGGTCCTCGTCCTTGGGATCGTCCTGAAAGTTGGACGTTTTGCACTATCTTCACGTACGTCTTCCTTGACTTGGAAGATTGTCCTGTCGAGGTCCCTCCTATGATGACTCATAATTCTCCAAGTGGAGGTCTTGATGGCTCTTCTAGCTTTGCCTTCAACTTCTCGTCTTTGTGATCTCGTCCAAGGAAATTTCTCAATTTTCCTTACTTGATGAGATTTTCTATCTGCTGCTTCAAATCAAAACACTTGTCTATGTCATGCCCATGGTCTTTGTGGAAGCGGCAATACTTTTTCCTATTGCGCATGTTGGGATCTCCCTTCATTTTTTTTAGCAACTTCAAGAAAGGATCATCCTTGATTTGCATGAGAACTTGTTCAAGCAGCATATTTAAGGGTTGACTCCGTGCCAAAGAGCTTGCCTTCTTGTTATTTTGATCTTTCTTCTCTCCCATTCATGCCTTCTTTGGATGAGGAGCCTGCTCAGGATGGCGCAGGAGATCTGCTTCCATTTGTTTAACTCTCTTCCTTTTTTTAGCTATAATTGCATCCTCTACATTCATGAAGTTTTGGGCTGAGTGGACGAGTTCAACCATGGTTTGAGGCTTTTATTCATAAAGCTTATGGATGAATAAACCGGAGTTTACTCTATTATGGAAGGCCGCCAACAACAACTTGTCATCCATCTCGTCCACTGTCAGGGCTTTCCTGTTGAAACGTGTAATGAAGGACCGTAAGCTTTCATTTTCCCCTTACTCTATGGTTAATAGGCTGGACGAGGAATGTTTATGCCTTTATCCTCTGATAAAATTGTCGGCAAACAGTTTACTCAATTTTTCGAAAGAACTCATAGTATTTGGAGGTATCTTGCTGAACCATGCCCGTGCTGGCCCTTTAAGGGTAGTAGGGAACGCCCTACATATAATCTCATTTGGAACCCCTTGAAGGTGCATCGTAGTCTTGAAAGTAGCAATATGATCAAAAGGGTCACGAGTTCCATCTTATGAGTCCAAGGAAGGCATCTTGAACTTAGGAGGCAAAGGGTGACTGTTGATAGAAGCCGTGAAAGGGGAGTCAATTCGATGAACCAAATCATCTATAGGATTCGCCCTTCTCATGTTCTCACTCATCTCGTCCATGACCTTCCTCATCTAATCCATCTCCCTTTCCAAGTATGGCAACCTTTGTGAAGCGGTACCCCTTAACTAGTTTTTGGGCTCAGCATTTCCTCTATCTTCTTGACTTTGGGCTTGTCCTTCCATGTATCTTTCATAGTGTTGCCTCCTCGAACTAATCTCCCTAGCTAACTTTTGATTCTGACGGGTTAATTCTACCATGGTTGCTGCCATGGATTGTATATGTTGGATGGAAGGCGGCTGCGTGACAAGCGTTGACTGCTAATCACTGTAGGGATTACTAGAGGCATCCCTACTCTCCTAGTGGCCTTGGCTAGTGGCCCTTGATCTTGTCTGAACCATGTTGCCTTTTGTTGGAGAAAGAAACTGCAAAACACAAAAATGATCTTCCTCACAGACAATGCTAACTGATGATGCACAGAAAATTAGTAGGCTGAATAGTTCGAGCTTCACTGATCTGAAAGGCCTGAAAAGGAAAACAAATAATCAAAGAAGACTAGGGCTCACCGGTCAAGAACCCTCCGATGCTTAAGTTAGTTTCTCTCTTAAATTCTAAAGTTCTAACTTTTGTGGGAATTGTCTCAAAACTTACCTTTACTTTGTCGTGAATAAGTGTTTATATAGTGTGCTCTTGAAGCGGTTACTTGTCTTGTAACTTCCCCTATATTTGTGGAGGTTAGAAGGTTTACACTCAACTCTTACAACCGCTATAGAAGTTATAATATTTACTCTTATCTTCTATAACTGTCATTGAAAGTTAAGTGCTTGGCAGGAAGTTATAGCGATGAATCATCAAGATCTCACTCATGCACTAAAATAGTTACACGTGGTCCGATTCATAAGCTCTTGTGGATAAATCTTGTATTTAGAAATATTCCTAAGTATTGAAGGGTCGTCCATATCTGGACGACCTTCCTTAGTCTAGACGAGCTTCCCTTAAGGCAACCCATGAATAATACAATGGGCAAGTAAGAGCAGGGCCAATTGTCGTGGTGTCCTACATTCTATGGACGACCACTTAAGGACAAGCTATACTTGTCTTTCCCTATTAGATACAATTAAAGATATACAATAAAATGTATAATATAATTCCTAAAATATATAATTTAAATACTATTAATAGTTATTTTTATATTTTATTTTCTCTTTACAAAATTTTGTAAAGATATTATTAGGTATAAAATGTAAATTGTCTATGTTTATTATTATTATTATTGTTAAGCACTTTTTTTTTTTTTTTACGATTCATTTATTCTAAACTCTTAGGTTTTTGTACTTAATAACTCACTTGGATGAATATTTATGATGTGGTCTTACATTTGATTCTAAAATTAAGAAATAAAACTATTTAGGAATAGATAATTTAGGACACATGGCGCAAAATTAGAACTCTAATTTAGAATTCTAATTTGAGTTTCTTTCACCTTCACCTTATATATATATATATATATATTATAGAAAATATTTAAGCATGATTTTAACATTCAATTCTAATATGTTAAGATGATACATAAAATCATGCTTAAATATTTTCTATAATTAAAGTCAAATAGTTGTCTGCATGCATAATTACATACTAGCTAATATATAATATATGAGTTAATCATATTAAATGTGATATAAAATAATGATATGTAGACATCCATGGTTAGCATTTAATTTAAAAATAATAACAACACGTCAAGCATTAAATTTAAAAATATTGCATGCCCATTTTGTTTGGACTCTCTCTCTCTCTCAAAAGAAATTACAAAAATCAAGGTATAAGCTTTCACTCTTGTTTTTCTTTCAATTAAGGTTAAAGACACAATTCATAAAACAACGAAAGAGAATATTAACAAACCTCTAACAATTCACAAATTCATTATAACTTTTCAGGAATAAAAAGGTATTAATTCTTGTACTATTTTTTTTTTGGGGGGTTAAAATTTCTTGTACTATTGCATGATAAAAATAGCAATTTCAAGGTTTTAAAATTTTTATAGATTTGACATGTTAAGTTATAAATCTTATTAAGATGTCAACGTCGAACTAAAAATCATTCATGCAACTTTCAAATGTTGCCGCGTTAAGAATATCAAGCATTGCCGCTTTTGTTGAATGATAAAGCAATTTTACTGACCGAATAAAGGAGCGATAAGGCTAGTTGCGAACAATATTGTTCCTAATTCCTATGGTTAATTTCACCCATGTTACCGTCTAACCTCAACTGATTAAAGAAGTAAAAAATAAAACTAATTTTAGAGATATTAAAAAAATTTACTACATAACCTATACAAATATATGATATTATGATATGTTACCAATCACCCAAAAAAAAAAAAAAAAATCAAACATTTATAAAAATAAATACTAAATATATTATTAATTAATTAAAAAATACTTATAAATTGGGGTAGCAATGAATTTGTTTGGTAATACATCCACAGAAAAATAAATAAGAAATTCTTTAAAATACCACCAATTTTTACTATAAAAAACTTATAAATTAATGTAACAAAAAATGTAATTGGAGACTTGGAGTCACAAAAATATAATAAATAAATATCTTAATTATTATTATGGTTTGTTTTTAAGAGTTGATATTTAAATTTATAAAGTTTATGTAGTAGAATTTGTAATACATGTAGCACTATTCTAATATATAAATTTCTTTATCATTTTTTTTTAGACTAGTGATGCTATAGGAATATTATAAATTTTTACTATCTAAGCATTACAAAATGATGTGTCAATTTTAGACACATGACAAAAAGTAATTAAGAAATTTTTTTATGGATAAAATTTAGTTACAAAATTGGTTGTAGTTTAAGGCTATAAACTCACTCAATAAAATAAATATTATTACATATTTTGAAAATCTAACCTTTAAATTGCATATTCTTTACACTCTTAATACACATATCAAAATTTGTATCAATCAGATATTATTTACTATATGATTTATAAGGTTATATTTTATGCACAATTTTAAATTTCAAAAACTTGCAATTTAAAAAATTTATTGATAACATAGCTATTGATCTTTAATTTTCTTGAAATTTTGCAAATATAGAGAATATAAGAATTATGAATTTGTCAAAATTCACCTCTAATAAAAAATATTGAGTAAAATTGTAATCTAAAGTTACAACTAACTTTGTAGTCAAACTTTGTTTATTTATTATGTTGTTAATAATGCACCAATTACATACATTTAGTGTACACTTGGAAATTGTTGAAAAAAGTTTTTTTTTTTTTTTTTTTCAACTTTAAGCAAATAATCTAGATTTTTAAAATATGAAGTAGCTTTTATCTTTTTATAATACATTTAATATAAAAATTATAGAAAAAAAAAACTATATTTTTTGATAAATATTATGTAAATAAGATACCGAAAATAAACAATTTTCAAACAGGACAATTATTACAATTTACAATATCAATTTTTAAGTAAAAGTGGTACTTGTTTTAACATTTTCCTTCTTTTTTTTTTTTTTTTTTCATGTTCAAAAGTTGGTCTTTAGCATTACTTTTTTTTTTTTTTTTTTGGAAATAGTTATAATATGCTCCTAATCCCGCAGTTCAAATTTTTTACCTCTTCGACCTTCAAGTACTTTGTATATAGAGAGGTATCAATTAAGTTACAAGACTCTTAACATTATTTGTTTATTAAATTGTTAAAAGTGGAGTTAAAACATATTCATTACCATATTAGTTTGTAATTATTTTATAGAAAAATAGACAATGTCCTGCATTAAAAAAAAAAAAAAAAGGTTCGCCCTACCACTTGTTCAAATGGAGGAAAGAGTGTTGAGACCGTACATACACTTACAAGTAACCCTAGCACAGCTCATATTTCTTTTTACATAGTACTATTCGCTACCAAATATAAGAAGATAAACTCAGAGCACTAACCAATAAAACCCCTTCTATCTTAGCCCTATTTTCCCTCTTCTGGTGCCTCCTTCTCAGCTTTCCAAACATTAAAGATCAGTTCTTTGATTCAGTTCTTGCTCATCATTTCTTAAATTCTCGAAATGAACAAGGAAAACAAATCTGCATAAGCAGATCATGATCTAATCCCTTAGTACTACAACTATAACATCATTAACATAAACATTAAATCAACTTTTAACAAGGTTGAAAGGTGGATCGGAGGCATGGGAAGCGGCCACTTCCTTCGGAAGCATCGGAGGAGAAAGAGAAAGAGCATGAAGTCCCAGCTTATGCTTCATCTTGGTCAGAAACCGACATGTCTGCCATGGTTTCTGCTCTCACTCAGGTTATAGGCACAGTCGATGAAAAGCCAACCCTGGTGCAATCAACCCCATTAGCCATCCGAGAGTGTGCTGTGAAAGAAGAACCTGATTCATCTCAACCGGTTCAAGATCAAGGTACCAAACTTGTTTAGCTTGAGTATTAAGACACTCTTTAAGTTCTACTTGTGTTTGTGTGTGTGTGTGTGTGTGTTTTTTTTTTCCTTATCTTTTCTGGGGAAAAAAACATTCACAGTAGTTGAAGTTTATGGCTTTTCTTGGGCATTAGATGCGATGCTACTGTTAATCATATGTTTGCTTTTGAAAAAAGGCATAGCCTAAATTGTCAAATTTTTCTGATTTTGCTTCTTTTGTTTGCTCTGGTAACAGTAATACTGTCAAAGATGTCATGATCTATCTCTATCTAAACTTCTTACGGTTCCTTTTTTGTTTTGTTTTGTTTTTTTTTTTTTTTTCCAATGAAAAAAAAAGAAAAAATCATCCTTTTATAGAAGGGAAATAAATTTATTGAGTTACTAATCCGATCTTTAATCAAGAATAACGCTGAGTATTACTCTATCCTTGTAACTTACAAGATACAGACGGGACATAAAGATTCTTATAATGTAAAAAAATCATATTTGCATTTATTTTATTTATTTTCATTTTAGTCAAGTTCAATGAATCTTACGTGCCGTGAAGAATTCAAACTCTATCTCTATATCTTTCCCAAATGGAAAAGAAAAACATTCGTTTCATGCTTCTCTACCCAACTTTTCATGTGTTTTATTTGAATGAAAAACTCTTTTTTACATCTTCCGGACAAGCTAAGCACTAAATTCTGCTAGTCATGTTCTCTCTTCCGTGAGTTACTATCTTTCCTTCCATTTTGCTCTCTTTGACCAATTGACCTTGGACCTTATCCTTTATTTTATTGTAAAGTTTAGGTACGTGCCATATTCTAAAGGTTTATAAACACTCAACTTTGTTGCTTTAAGGCTGCCTAACCTTGACAATTTCAGCTAACTGTGGTAGCATGGTTGGTTAATAATAAACGTTTGGGTAGAAATCTTTCCGGGGGTTTGAACACCATCTTCTTTTGCCTATAACTTCAAAATCTTCTTCTTTCGCCTATAACTTCAAAATCACTAATTAATCCTATGTACGGATGGGAGGAAATGAAGGGAGAAAAGAGGGAAATATGACTAGAAATTTTTAGTACTAATTACCTTCTCCTTTTATTTCCTTTCGTTCCAAACATAAGCGCATTTTTAATTAAATACTAACACAAAAGGAAAAGAAAAATGTCAGAGTTTTTATTCACTTTAATAATTGTCACATTTAAGTAAAAATGAAAAAAAAAAAAATGAACGTCACATGCCTCTTTTATTTTATGAATTTTTCTTACCGATCTTGTGAAATGTAAGTGAAATGAAACAACTTGAACCTAAAATGCACGTCTCAAGTACTTATAGAACAAAATACAACCGGGGTTTCCTTATTTGAGGCTGGCCTTACTTTTAGTTAGCATTTCACAAACTAGGTAAAGGCATCATGTGGTTGGGACTTGAAACCACTTTTAATACTCTTTTATCCTTAGCTAGCAATATTTTATCGTAGGAAAGTGGGGTTCACCACTTGTATCTTTCTAAATTGTGCGTGCATGAAATTTTATGATACTTTGGAGAGGGGGCGCGGGGATGCATGCATCTTATAAAAATCAACTAATTAGTAGCTTTACCCTACATGCATCTTGCGCACGCAATGTCTCAAACTATATATATGACAAGTTATTAGGCGGTTCACACTAAGGAAAACGTTAAAGCTTACTACAAAATGTTTATAAACTAATGTACTATAAGTGAATGTAATTGGTGAATTTTAATTATTTAAATGAAAGTTTTGAATTACTTTTTATAATTTGTAATATTAATCTGTCAATCTTATTTAGTAAAATTTATAGTATCTTTAACATTATTATTCACATTATTTAGTTATCTGTTATATAAGTCTTGAGAATCAAAAACCATTTATCTGTTGTCTTTGGATATCTTTTCCAGTAGTCATTATGTACTACGTATACCTCAAACCTTATGCATCATGCGTATATCTTGTGTCTTATGGCCTTTCTATTCTTTGCATGCATGACTTTGTGAAGAGATTGCAAGAAGAAGGCACTATAGAGGAGTAAGACAACGACCATGGGGAAAATGGGCTGCCGAAATACGTGACCCAAAAAAAGCAGCCCGGGTTTGGCTTGGCACATTTGACACAGCTGAGGATGCAGCCATGGCATATGATAAAGCGGCTCTAAGGTTTAAAGGCACCAAGGCCAAGCTTAACTTTCCTGAAAGAGTTCAAGGGAAGACCGAGTTTGGCTACCTCACGGGTACTCATGGAAATACCAGTGGCGTCTCTCATGAGCAAAATCCTAGCCCAGTTATTCCTCCTCCTCCTCCTCCTTTACCATTTATGTCACAGCAGGAAGCTTTCCCAGGCCTATATCAGTATGCACAACTTCTTTCTAGTACTGATATTGAATTCCCTGGTTACACTTCCAATTTGTTTAACCAACAATCTTTTGCTTCGCAATTTTCATCATCTTCACCCTCATCTACGACCTCATCACATCAGCAGCAACATCAGGAAGAGCATGGCAAGGACTTTGATTCTAGTAACCCAAGCGAGTAGTATAAATATATATCTATATGGTATGCAATATGGTTTAAGACTTAGTTCATGTATTATCATCCTTTTTGAGTGCTAATATTATTACTGGCAGCACTTCCCTTCGACTATTTCGGTAAAAAGAAATCTATCCTGGCCAGCAGAATCGACCACGAAATCTGCCACTACATAATCAAGAGCTTCTGAGTATTCTTTTGACATTTTTGGAAGCTCTATTCTGATTTTTTGTATGGGGAGTACATGGATATATGTAACCCCAAGGACTATCTTCTACATTGTATAATGAGAGAGTATTAGATTTCGGGGGCAACTGTAATAGATTGGGTTCAGTTATTTTTGTTTATTTTGAAGTATCAAGATGTTCATTAATTTGGCTTATATGAAGCAAATGAGATGTATGTGGACATCTTAAATCAAAGTTGAACGAGTGCATTTTTTTCGTTCTTACTATGATTTTATAATTTATATGAATGAGTCTAATGTTTTTTATTTCATTATAGCATAAGAAATTCCCTTTTGTTTATTTTTTCCCCAAATTTAACACCGACCGAAGACCGAAGCCAGATCGAGGATTTCTGAAATGTTACATATATTAATAGCATTTGCAAATAAATAAGATTTAATTTGTTGAAAACCTTTAATGGAACTTCAGAAAGTCATACATGAATTGTCAACCTTATGACCCAATTTGGCTGGTCGTCACATGCTTTTCTTATCAACACCAACAGCACATGTCGAGATTTATTCACGGATTTGGGATTGCTGTGAGAGAGAGAGAGAGAGAGAAATAATTAGTTTAATAACTGTATCATCATTTGAGATTGCTATAGGACTAGACTTTTCGGTATAGAGGTTCTTCTTTTTTTTCTTTTTTTCTTTTTTTTTTCTGGCACTGCGTTTAGAAGGGAAAAAAAAAAGGGCTTTAAAGGTGCTTAAAATTATGTACTAATATTTGTCAATTTGGTAAATTTTGTTAAAAAAAATTCCCCCTGTTTCTTTAAAACTAATAAATAATTAGTTGTCAAAAGTCTTATAACTCAATGAATTGGCACTTGACACATTTTGACGTCTCCAACAAATAAATCCATGGATTAAATCCCCCTTACCCAATTATCGAATTAAAAAAATAAAAATAAAAAAGTCAGCTAAAGTTAGGAATTCTTAAGCTCTTTAATATATTATTATAAATTTTAATAAAAATAATAAATGGAAAAAAAAAAAAGAAAAAAAGAAAAGTTCATGTATACTTTTCGTAGTGACAGAAAATATTGAGTGCATTCTAGGAGGACAACACCTTCCTCTAATATAAAGGTGGCATCCACAGTTTACACTAAATTTTGCACATATTACTTATATTTATGTGAGAGGAAAAAAGTAGTAGAACCTTTTAGGTATAAAGTTTTATTTACATAACTCTTTAGCGTTTTGAGTGTTTGAAAAATTACAATAATAATTTAAAATTATGAATTTATAAAGTATAAATAATATATTGTAGAGTTTTAATGAATAATATATTATTGTAGAGTTTTCCTTAGAAGTTTCAAGTTTTAACTTTTCGTTTTAGATCTTTTGAGGAGTTTAAAGCTGTTTTGTAAAGTTCACCAATCAAGTTGTTGTTGTTATTATTATTATATCTCTGAAAGATTTGTAAGGCTCCACTTAATGCAAATCCAGACAAGCTCTAAGACTCTTTTGAGATTTATTCAAATTTTCGTGAAAACTATGAAATGGAGGAAATGCCCATTTATATATATATATATATATATATATATATAAAACTTATGCCCATATAATATCATAAATGATAATTACAATTAATAATAATTGTAACAAAAAAGATGATGAATGATGATGATTGATGGTATAATAACTTTTAATGTTCACCTTTATTAGTTTTCACACCTAAAATCTTTTTATCAATTTAGTTACCAAACCAGCTAGGGTAACAATTTCAAAATATTATATCTGTCATTTATCAAAATTTAACAACTTTTAGTTAAAAGTTCTTGCTTATTAAATCGCTAGAACTACACATTAAATTTCTAAGGTAATAACTAGTGTAAAGACGTTATTACATACAAAGTACGCATAAAATTTTGCAAAATTATGGGTGTGCACATTTTGTGTGCAATAATGTGGATAAAATAAACATCACTCAAATTTTTAACACCATCATCTGTTGCACCGTGCACTGCATTGGTTTGTAAAATAATTTTGGACTGCAAAAAGATTTGGCCGTACTATATCTATTTTTGGAAAAAGAGTTGTCATACATAGTGTTTATTTGTGAACAACTTATCTAATTTTTTACAGAAAACTTTTTGATAAAAATATGTTAAACTATACTTGTATTTTGAAAAAATTTGAAAAAGTGAGGTTTTAAAAAACTGTATATAAAAATTAAAAGTTAAAAGCTAATGCCAAACTCACTATGGTATAATGCCCCCTCCTTTTACCGTACGTGGCATATCCAGTGTGCCATAGCTTCAAGGGGTTGATGTCGTAATCTTTTTGCTTAGTTTGAATGACTATATACTTGACGGGTAATTATTGAGTACTCCCAGAATATCATAAATGTGTACTCTCCCTTCTTACATAACTGTGGATCTCATTAATTAAATTTAAGTGGGACTCACAATTCATGTGAGAAGAAGGAGTACACATTTATAGTACTCTCGAAGTATTCAATAATTTTTCATATTTGGATCTGTTGAAGCCTACAAATTTAGAAGTAGAAAGAAAAATCTTGAGATGGGTATATTGTAGGGAAAAAAAGACATGATCCAAACAATAGGAATTATAGGATGATGGATGCCGGTTAGAGGAAACGTTGAAAATGTAACAAGCATTAAAAACTTAGAATTATTCATTTCATTTTATTTTAAACACAAGTCAAGCGTGAACTCATTAATAAACTAAATTTATATTCAAATTTAATTCTTTTTTTTCTTTTTTTTTGGTTGTCAAAAAACTTAAACTTGTTCATAACCTATTTGATTAACTTATTTATTTTCATATATAATAAAAACCACATCTAAAATTTGGTACCATTTCACAAATCTATGTGGATAGTTAATGAATAAATTATAGTTGAAATAATATTATTTGAATTAATTAGATAGAATGATTTTTATTTATGGACTTATGAAAATTAGATTTGTTAAATTTTTATTTTTAAAATTAATATATAAATTAGATTATTAAAAAATTAAAAAATAATAATTTGATATTTTATGAACTTATTTACAAACTTACAAAACTCAAATCAAGTTTATATAAATTATATATATACATACACATAAACATAAAATATTAATTATATACACTTAAATTAAACCTCATACTTGTAAGCTTGTCCATGAGAAAAGCTTGTTTAATAATACAGCCAAGATTTTAAGATAATTTGTTTGCTAAATAATCGAACATTAACAAGAGTTTTTTTTTTTCAAGTTTAGTGCGAACTATTCATAAATTGCTTGATTGATTCAGAACCTTATTTTGAAGCATTAATATAATTTTTTTTTCTTCCTTTATACTTTCGGAGGTGCATAGCTATCTTATGGGTCTACTGTAAGCTCCGAAAGGCCAGGCAAGGAAAAAGCATTAGCGTTCTTTCTTTTTCTTTTTTTCTTTTTTTTTTTCTTTTTTTGGGCTCACTTTCCTTAAATTAGTGTTATATAAGAAGAAATTTATAATTTAATTGACCTACGCTACATTTGGTGATTATATTTCCTTTAAATTTTGAATCATGACACAGTTTGCTAAAAAAAAAAAATTAAACAAAATGAAATTGCGTTTGCTTATTGTAGAGTTAGGATTTGTGGTCCAAGCCCAAAACAATGAATTTGTAGAGTATGGGTGAAAGAGCTAGGTTGATTATGGGATCAACAATAACTAATCACAACCCTCAAGCACAAACCAACATGAATTTACATGTAAAGAATGGGTGTCCGAAGAGTTATATTATTGATTATGTGGTGAATACAGATCTTAGGGTTACAATCAAGCTCTTATTCTTTTCCTCTCTCTTCTTTCTTTTTTTTCCTTTTCCTCAGGAGCTTCTTTCCTTTATATAACCTCCCTTCTCCTCATCTCTATCGTCCACTTGTCCCTCATCCGTAAATCCAGTTGAGTATATGTCATGTCAAGCATCTCCTATAGCTCTGTGTGAGTGGCGGTAGGTGAGAATATACTGTTCAGAGGTCTTTTCCACATAAATGCGGCCAGAAAAGTTACTGCAGAGTATTAAATACGGTAGTAGCAACTTTCCTTTTAGATATTTCTTCATCCTTATCGTCTCCAAGTGTATTTAAAGCTTATCTTGATCAGAAGGAGTCCTCAGAAGATCATCTTGACCTTTTATACGTTTAATTGATCCATACTATTCGCGTCAGAGGAGCATAACCTCTTCGGATAGAAGACGACCTCTTCGGATTGTAATCACCTTTCTCTCTGAGGGTCCCTCTTTCAGATGGGCCTTATCCTTGCCTCTCTTTCTCTTCGGACACATAGTAATCCTTACATAAGGCTCTAAGCCCCCTATGTTAGATTGAGTCTTTTTCCCCCCACACTTATGAAATATGAGAAGTTTTTATTTATTTATTTTTTATTTTTTTTATTTTTATATTTAAATTGAATAATAATTTAGTGAATTAATACTAACTTATTTATTCTATTAATAAATAATAACTTATGTAAAGCCTTCACCAACAAGTTTCATATCCCCAACCACCTGCTACCAATCTCCACTTATTTTAGCTCAAACCATTAGCATCTGGTATGCTAAAACACTCCAAATGCTATTATAGCAGACCAAATACTAAAAAAAAGTCCTCAATCTAGTTTTATATTTACAAAATAAAATTTTAACTCTCAATCTCATCCATTGATTTACTATTGCACGGTGCACTAAATCTGGATCCACAATCTTTGCTATCGCCTATACAAAACCCATCACCCCAACTCGCCTCCATCGGAATAGTCATGAATAACTAAACCACCCAAAAAGTTGCAATTTTACAAACTACCAAATCAATGACTACATCTAATCTTGCTAGCACAAAACCACTCAAGCCATAACAAATTAACAACCCAACCTAGCTACCAACACACCCATTTTCACCATCACCAAATTGGCACCAATAACAAAATACCCCAAAACCACCCAAAAAAATCCAAATCAAACCCACTATTTATGCCCATTGTCCATCAAATTCACGATTATAGATACCCATTGTCGCCATCAAATCCACCATGTAATCGTGACCTATACCAATGAGTAGTTGTAGGCCTTTGTAGACTCATACCAAAATTCACTGACAATCTAGTTAGCAACACCATCAGGCCAGTGGTCCTGGCAACCAACAATGAGTTTGAGTAGGGTATTGGGTGATCAACACTTGTAGATGTCAGAGGAAGAAGAAGAAGAAGAAGAAGAAGAAGAAGAAGAGGACCAATGGAAGAAAATACAAAGAAAAGATAAAAGCGACGAGGAAAAAAAAAAGGGAAGGAGAGAGAAAGAGTTGATTAGACTCATCATGTAATACACATATTATAATACATTAGCTTTTTTTGGTTAACGAATAATACATTAACAAAAAATGAAAATGAGAAGTTAATTCTAATTTTAACTAAAAAAAAGGAAAAAAAGGAGGAGGGGAAAAATTACTAATTGTAGAAGAAAGATAAAAGGGATTCCTTTCTTATGTCTAAAAATGCATTTTTACTAGTCACCAATCACGAGCTTACTCTCTCTCCTTAATTGGGCTCAATCACAACGTCCAAATGTTAGTCACAATCTTATTATTCTGATAATAGTCTATTCAAATATCATTAAAAATTCCAAAGTGCTGTCACCTCAAAATTGAAAGGTAGGAATGTAGGATATATTTGATGGAATTAGGAGTCTGGCTTCAATCAAATCACTCGAGACTACCACTAATATCCTTCAAAATACATATAATTAAGGCTTCTCTTTTTCTTTTTAATGAATTGTAATAGAAATTTATGCGCTACTAGCTACTTTCTTCTAACAACTTTGACGTTGATTCTTCCCTTGGAAAACATTGTACAGAAACAATGAATTGGAAATTTGAACGGAAAAGCACTTTACTAGCATGCTTACTTTTATATTCTCCAATTATGCTATCTCATTATGTGAGATTGGCTCTGGCATCATATGGAGACCCAGTATAAGTGCAAAACATTAAGGTGGACCAACAAAGAATCTTATGTACTCCTAGCTAGACGCAAAAGTGTTTTTGCATGTTTTTCATAATTAGAAAGAAAAAGTATTGGTGCATGTCACATGTAGCTCAAAATCATGACGCGATCAAATTATATTCTTGCTTTTAACTTAGCTCCACACAATTCTACGCTTACGAACGACTTATGATTGAACTAATTATTCTTTTTCTTTAGTACACAGTTTTCTTCCGAATCATGTTAAATCAACTAGCAGGTTGGAGGAATCTTTCTCTAAATCGATTTGGAAGTAAGTTTTTATTTTTAAAATTGTTTTTGGGTATGTGACAGGAATTGATCCCAATTTTCTTTTTAGATAACTTCAAGGCTAGTACTCCGAAGATGCCTTATCCCAGAAAAAGAGGAACAAAGAAAAAACAAAAAGGGAAAAACAAAAACAAGAGAGAGAGGGGAGAAGAGAAAAGAAGAGAAGAGAAGAGAACTACGCATGCACGAGCTCCAGTGGGCCGTGCCCACTTGCCTTAGAAAGCAAACTAAGGTGGGCCATATTAAATCGCTCAAAGCCCAAATAAAGTGGCTTTGGGTTCTAATCGAAAAGGAACTCAGAAACCGACAAAAGAAGTTTCTTTGTTTTCACTTTATTTTATTTTAAAAATTTTGAACCCCAAGCCAAGCGTGAATGGTGACGTGTGCACTTTTCCCAAGGCAAGCATGGGATTAGGGAGATATGATAGAGACACTAAAGGGGGACCATGCCTGATTTTGACAATATGAACAAACGGTTGTTTTGTTTTGTATGCTTTCGGCTTCCATGTCAATTTTTGCGGCTCTTTAGACACCTCTCTTATTTTATTTAATTTTTGGAGAAAATAAATACTCAGCATTAAGCTGCTTGATGATATTATGCGTTGAAAAAATATTGCATAATTCCACGCAAAAAAAAAGTTGGTTCCAAACATATTTGAAACCCAAGTCTTCAAATATATTTGGAGGAAAATTAAGGTAAAAATGTTATTTTGGTTCTTATATTTTAAGATTATAATCAATTTGGTCTCTACATTTTAGTAGCTGTCAATTTAGTCTTTATTATTTTTAATTTGCAACCTATTTGGTCCCTATTGTTAACTCACTAACAAAACATGCTTATATGATAAACAGAATGTATAGTGGCACTTGAATTTGACGTGTCTAATAATAATAATAATTTAATAGAGATTGAAAAATGCTACATCATCC
Organism: Quercus variabilis; assembly: GCA_030445155.1. Taxonomy (NCBI): domain Eukaryota; kingdom Viridiplantae; phylum Streptophyta; class Magnoliopsida; order Fagales; family Fagaceae; genus Quercus; species Quercus variabilis. Next base: position 48,851,841 of record CP129447.1, on the reverse strand, counting down.
TTTATTATTATTCTATACTATTATTCAACGGGCTTCTCCTGTTTACACCCGATTTTTTTTTTTTTTTTGGTTCAAAAATACCCTTATACTCATAGGTTTAAGTAGAGACAAAACTAAATGATAGTTTGGTAAAAATACATGTCTAACTTGCATTAAAACACTGCCTACAAAATAGAAACACTCTTCCACTAACCCATTTCTTCAAAATAACTATATATTTACTTAAAAATAAATAAATAAATAAACAACCCCAAGTTGTTGTTATTTTTTTATCCTTAAAAAAAAAAAAAAAAAAAATCATCCCCACATTTATCTTCCTATCAAAATTTTAAAAAAAAAAATCCTCAAGTTTATCCCACAAAAAAAAAAAAAAAAAAAAATCTAAATAGACACGTTTGGTTACATTGTATTTAAAAATATAAAAAAAATAAAAACCACTCTCAAGTACAAATCCACCCAGGTACAAATTTAAAGTTTAAACTTCTCATTATCATCAACCAATTAGCACTTGGCAATCTTGGAGATACAATTTTATCTTATGTCTGTCCGTCCTTATCCTCACGTCCCATCTTTAATGCTAATTTAGGTCAAAAAGAAAAAAAATTAAAAAATAAAAATAAAAATAAAGGGAATGCCACCGCTTAAAATAGAATTCTAAAGGTAGGTACTCTAATCTTTCTCTCTATATTTTGTTATTGAAATTTGAGTTTTTATGTGTTGTGATCCCCAATTTTGGTTTTTATGGGTTGTAATTTATTTATTTATTTAAATTTGGTGATGTGTAGGTGGGAATTTATTGGCAAAGATTTGATGCAGTAACTTAATTATATGCTACGCATCCCTATTTCTCTTTCACTTTCTTTTTAAATTTTTAGTTTTTTGTTTACTGGGTTTTGTTTGCCAAAATATTCCAAGACCATGATAGCATTTCTTTTGCATGCCTAGAACTTTATTATGCCCAAATCTTTTAATTTAATTTTTTTCCTTTTCCTTTTAGATTTTAAAATTTCTTATATAATTCTATCAACAAATTATAGGATGTTAATTTTGTCGATTGGTTTTCTGTATTTTTTAGAAGATTTTCACATGGTATTGGAGCAATATCTTCCACTCTGTTAAGTGAGAATCAACATGTTGAGAATTGATGTTCATGACCATGCCTAACTCATTCTTTGAAATTCTTTTATTTTCTTTTTTCCTTTACTTTTTAGATTTTAGAATTTCTTATACAATTTCATTAACATATTATGGCTCCAAAAAACCATGAATGGGAATATGTCTAAGATCTTACAAGTCAAAGTGGATTTCAAATCCATGTATAGTACGAGTGGTATTTTGAAAGGCATGCTTTGCTCTCCCACCAAATATATATATATATATATATATATATAAAGGATTATTGGTGTTGAAATCATTAATGACAAATTTTACAAAATAAAAAAGTCTCTACACGCATGCATTCAAAACTTTTAAAAATATCATAGCTTTGCAAGATATACAAATCATTTACCTTTCATGGCATTTCTTTTTCCTTCATTCTTTTCTCATTTGAATCTAGATTCTATAAAAATTGCAAATTTCTCCATAATGATTTTTATTTTCTCCTCCAAGAATGTAAAATTTTTTTAAAAATAAAATTTTAAGAATATTTTAGTTGAAGTTTTTTTTTTCTTTGCTAAATATTTTAGTTGAAGTTGAGTCTTAATTTTGTATCGTATTAATCATGACACTAATATGGAGTATTGTTACTTGAATAATAAACGCTTTGTAGGCATTAACATGATCAAAAAATTATGAATATTTTAATGGTCAATTCTAGATGTTTACATAATTTTTTTAAGATGTTGGGATTAATTATAAACTAATTTGTGGAAAATTTTTCTTTATAAATCAAGTAAAGGTAGGAAGACATGAATCCATTGACAAAAGTTTGTTCTTTTTGTATCTAATCATTATAATTAAAATTTGTATATTAATAGAAACAAATTAAGGTAAAGAAAGTATTGACATTTAAAAAATAGGAAATATTCTAAACGTGCATGAAAGGGCTATGTACATTGTAGCTCATTTATTTTAGGGTAATTATTGAGTATTCCCGGAGTACCATAAATACATCAACCTCAAATTATGATAAATGAAAAATTTTCTCCTTAAAAAAAAAAAAAAAAAAATAGAATAGTTTTTGAGCACGCGCAACACGTGTGCAAAGACACAAGAAGTGTGATGAAAAAATTATTTCACCCACAAAAAATTATAACCATTTATTATTATTTTTAAACCTCCATATCAGCATTTAAATTGGAAAAAGAAAAAGCAATCTAAATCAGAAAAATATAACAAGAAAACACAAAATTTAAAAACATCAAGATTTTATTTTCTTGTCTTACATTTCTTAGCAACCAAACATACAAAAACACAAATGTATACAAATCCCAAATCAAACCTAGACTCAACTCTCTACATAAGTTTGAAAACAATGTTACTAAAAATGGAATGTTCCACTTGATTCGGTAGGATCAGACCAAGTCAACTCACCAAAACACAATTCTAGAGAATGACAACAATCTATCTAATCCAGATTCTTGAAAATGCTGTGAAAACAAAACCCACATAATTTTTTTTTTTTTTAAAGAGCTAAACTTTGAACAAAATAACAAATACCCATGTGTAGACACTTGATTTTGCACCCATGATTTAATCAAGGAGAAAGACTTGAATGATTATTTATGTACCCCAAAAATCATGATTGCATTACATGCATTAATTTGTTCTTGCATTACTTACATCATTTTGTTCTTGCATTACATGCATCAATTCATTCATGGCATATCATAAAAATGATCTTAAGATTCTAACGGTTACAATGGTATGTTCGCTTTCCAAATCGAACCATCGGATCGATAGATATTGCATAATCAATTTTGCATAATCAGCATGCATTGTGTCTAGGTAGAGTCAACCACACACGATTAATTTAAATTAGTTCTGATTGGTTAAACAATTAAAATTAATTAAATAATTTTGTGATTGATTGATAATTAGTTTTTAAAATAAGATTGTAAGCATAGGAATAAAAGGGACGATTGGATAACAATAAAATTGTGAATAATCTGAACTTTATCAAGATTTATTTTAGGGTATTTATCTACAAGAAAATTATTCCTAAAAAGGCCTGAATTATCCAGAAAAGAGATAAAAATCATAAACTAAGGATGAAAACACGTCTAGGTACAAGGATCGGATCAAAAAACCCTAAAAAGAGAGTCCAAAACACACTCGAACATGGAAGAACGTTCGGTGTCCAAGAGCACCATTCGGCACTTTTAGAGTGCTGAACGACACTCTAAAAGGGCCGAATGTTCCTGTTTTGGGCTTTGGCCCAACTCCCTTGGAGTGACGATAAGGCATACCCTTTTCGACCTTTTCGCGGAAGGATGCGTCCGGATTTGCATCCTAATCATCCGTACCTATTTTTTAGAGTCTTCTGGCCTCTATAAATAGAGATTGAATCTCATAATTAACACCTTTTTTTTATGCTCTAAGAGGTATATGTTTTGAGACTCTCAAATTGTTGATATTTGCTGATCCTCTCTGATATTTGCTGCTAAAATTCGGATTTTTAGGTTTCAAAGATAATTGAATAAGTTTCTTTGAACCTTAAAACATCCTCTCAAGAACAAGAAGTGCTCATGCAAGAGGTTGTTTTCAATCACCCTATTCTTTTTTTATGCTTCTTGTTTATGAAGATGCATGTTTTTTTTCATAACATGATCTATTAACTATTGTTTTGTTTAAAGCATGATCTTGAATTTCTTGTATATAATTGTTACAATCTCTTTCTTAATTTCAATTATCTTCATATAACCAATTAATTTTTCTTGAAATCAAAAATAGATCTACATCTTTCCTAGATGTAGATCTGAATTTTTCTTAAAATAAAAAATGAATCTGCATCTTTCTTAGATATAGATATGAATTTTCCTTAATAAAAAAAGGGATCAGCATCTTCATTAGATGCAGATTTGAATTTTTCTCAAATCAAAAACTGATTTGTATCTCTTATAGATGCAGATCTGATTTATTAAAACATATGCAGATTTTGAGACAAAGAAAAAGATTATGTATGATTGTGTTTATGGTTATTTTTGTTTTGGTTGTTTCATAATGCATAAATTTATGTTATGAGTAAAATTCTCTTCTCAAAAAAATATTTTTCATATTTTTTAAACATATAAAAACAGATATGGTTTTTCTATCATTTAAAAACCATTTTCTTTTAGTTCTTAAAAACAGATTTGCTTTTCTGTCATCAAAAATCCATTTGTTTCTAAGTTCTTAAAAACAAATTTGATATTTTTCAAATCAAAAGACTTTGTTTTATGTAATAAAAAAAAAAAAAACAGATCTGAATTTTTATCTCCAAAAAACCATTTTTTCTACATATTACAAAACAGATCTGGCACTTTTGACAAATTAAAATCAATTTTTTTTTTTAAATCACTAAAACAGATCTGAATTTAAAAAAAAAAAAAAAAAAAAAAAAAAAAAAAAAAAAAAAAACAAAGAATAGAATGAATTCATAAATAAATTTACGTGATTTAATTTTTATTTCACATGTTCAACATATCATTCATAGCATGCTTAAAGTGTACATAGGTCACAAGAGTCTAGAAGACTAGACTCTGTCTGGGTAGAATGGGTGTCTAACACTTTTCCATTCTGTAACCTAGCCTCTAAATTTAGGTCTTTGGATAAGTAGATCTAAGCCTTGTCTTTATTTTTTTCGGTAGAATGTAACTAGGACAAAAAGCCATGTAATTTTTGGTAGATTGTAATTAGGACCCAAAGCCATGTAATTTTCAATTATGTAATCCTTTTTTATTCAATCAATAAAAGGATGCTATTCATTTATGTTTTATTTATTTATTTTTCTTATTTTTTTTGTATAAAAAATAAGTGGCGACTCCACACCATTTACCCAAAAAGAGAAGTGCCCTAAAAAGTACACAAAAATCTCTCTTTTTCTAGAAGCCTAATTTTCCCGGTCTCTCACACCATGAATCATTTACTTTAATAGAGTCAAGCTTAAGAAGTAATTCCATAGCTTATTGAGAAAGAGCATCAAAATCGAAGTGGGTCTCACTAGAAATAAACGACTTGAGAGAGTTGAAAGTGGACTTGATAAGAGCGAGGCCTTTGAGGTTTCTAAGGGTTCTTGATTTACGAACAAGGAACACATAGAAATGGGTTTGGATTATACACTTTAACAAATAGTCTATAGTATTAATTTGAAACAATCTTTGGTCTAATTCCAAAGATGGCATCATCTATCACTCTTAGAAGGACGCCGCCCCAATCCTTTTGTCCAAGCTTCTCAACCCGATTCACTCCCTCAAATTGGAAGGAAGACAACAATGCTTTGCACTTTGAGTCACGATGAGGGAGGTTGATTTTTCTAGGTTCATGTTCATGGTTCACTAGATTTGGGTTCATGTTTCTTCTTTTTTTTTTTTTTTTTTTTTTTTTTTTATCCTATAAATAAATCGTATTTTTATTTCTTTAAAATTCAAATTTTAGTTTTTTATTCAATGCTGATGTGGCATTTTAAATAAAAATTAAAAAAAAAAATTAATGTTATTTTACTAGACATGTAAGCATCAAGTGTGCCAGCTATACAAACTGTTTGCCACGTAAGATATTCCATTAATGGGTTAACGGTAGAGACCAAATTGACTACAAGTTAAAAATAATAGGGACTAAATTGATTGTTACCAAAATGTCATGACCAAATTGATTGTGACTTTAAAATGTAGGGACCAAAATAGTTTTTGTCTGAAATTAATTAAGAAATTAACATGTGTCCCATGTAGTACACATGACTCATTTGGTTAATTGGTCATTGGAGACAAACATTGTCCATTCCATACACCATTTGTATTGCAAACCAAACCATGAAAGTTGGGTAGCTGACCATATTTGACTTCAAAGGAGACAAAATTTATAACTAAAAAATATGTCTCATCTACACACAACACATTTTATATATAATGCTTAAGATCAATCTAGATAATTAATAAAACTAATGTGAATATTAAGTGGTATTTTAATACTATATAAACCCTATTAAAATATAAAATATTTACTATATTGTGTTTATTTATTAGGATTTTTATATTAAAAAAAAAAAAAGTTGTTGTAACTTTTTTCAATAGCCAAATGTCACTTATAGTTGTTATGTAATAATTTTTAGGGGGGATTGCAGTAAACCTATCTGTGGTTTGACCCAAAATTACTTTGTATACCTGTGGTTTAAAAATGTCACTTTACCCATTAGAGGTAAGATTTTGCTTGTCTCCATAACCCATTTCTGTTAAAAATAGGGGTAAATGTGTATTTTTGCACACTTTTTATGTCTCTCTATTCCCAAAACAAAAAAGCACATACAAAAATAAGACAAAACAAGATCAAAAGGGGAGGGTTTTGTAATAATTTTTAGGGGTGATTACAGTAAACCTACCTGTAGTTTGACCCAAAATTACTTTGCATACCTGTGGTTTAAAAATGTCACTTTACCCACTGGAGGTAAGGTTTTGCTTGTCTCCATAACCCATTTCTGTTAAAAATAGGGGTAAATGTATATTTTTACAAACTTTTTATGTCTCTCTATTCCCAAAACAAAAAAATACATACAAAAACAAGACAAAATAAGATCAAAAGGGGAGGGTTTTGTAAAAATTAAGAATCGCCATAATCTCTTCTCCTCCACATCTCATTCATCAAAGCTCCAACCAAAAGAACTTTTTTCTTTATGTTGGAGATGAATCTTTCTACAAGCACTATGTGTCCATTGCCAAGCCTTCCACTCCAAATTAAAAAACAAACAAATAAATGCACACAAAACTCACCAAAACAAAGGGGAGATAAAGTCATGCTTTAGTCAAAAGTTGCTAATGAAAATAAAATCCATTCTAGTAAGCTAGATCGAATTAACTAGTCAATTCCTACATAATAAACAATCAAAACTTAGCACTTGATGCTGTTTTTGCATCTAAGTTGTATGCCTCATAACAAATGATTATATTTAAACATCCACCATCGATTTCAAAGACTAAAAGTACAACCCTCATTATAGAAACCATATTTGAATGGAAAAATTAACAAAGAAGCACATTGCAAGAGGTAAAAGCAATGATCGAAAACAAAGTCTTCGATTAATCCCACAACCACAACCCATAAACACCACCAAAATCAGATCAACCACCACTAGCACACTAAAATCAGATCAACCCATAACCTAGAACCTCAAAAAAAAAAAAAAAAAAAAAAAAAAAAAAAAAAAAGAAGTCGTCGCAATCCGGTCTAGACCTTTGGCATGGATTCCTTGCAAAAATAGTGGTGGTCAATGTGGCTTTTTGCTGTGGTGGTAGATCGGTCTCCTCAACGCAACCACCAAAGTGAGAAGGGATGAGAAGGAAAGAATAAGTGAGAGGAAAGAGAGAAAGAGAGAGAGAGGGAGAAATTTTCATAGAAGAACAGGCGAAAGGAAAGAGAGAGACAAAAGGGTAGTATGAGATTTGTGGAGTTGAAATGGGTTTTATTTTTTTGGGTATGCATCTTTGTGAGTTAAGAGAGAGACTAATGTCACATTTTTATTGCTAAGTGCTCAGATTTATTGTTGGTTTTTTTTTTTTTTTTTTTTTGTTTGATTTGTTACATTTTTGTAATTGTTATTAGGAGTTTTGAATATAGGTTCCAAATATTAATTTTTACAAAACCCTCATGTGGGGACCCAAGGACTGAGGAAAGGGTTGTAGAACTGTAGAATGGATATTAGGGCATTACATGTCTAAAGAGAGAGGTTACTCAAGGATAAGAGGAGAAGAGTCAAAAGGTTCTTAGGAGTTTCAAGTGGGAAGGATTGGCTGAAGAAAGAGAATCATAAGGAGTGGGGAAAGTTTCCAGCAAGAAGTAGCCTGTTGCCTCTGCATTAAATGATGGGCAATAGTTTTATCAGCTGCATTGATGGGGAAGTGACATGAACAGTGTAATTCACAGCTAAGCAATTCCTTCTACCACATTCCTCAGATGTTTAAAAGGACAAGTGTCGCTAGAAGAAATTTGTTAGGTAAAGATGGGGGGTTAGGATGTGAAGTTAAGGGAGTATATAAGAAAATGATGGTTCTCATAGAAAGGGTATCAGACACAAATATCAAAAAAAAAAAAAAATGGAGTAACAAGAAGAACATTGAGAGAAGAGAGTGAGCAGTGTATTTTTCTGTATATCATTGGCTTCCTTGGGCAGTCTTGTACTTAGACATTTGCTCACATATTCTATAATATTAAGCCTTTCTTCCTTATTTCCATCCTCGGGCAAGGCCTTCTCTTGTTGTTTGATTCCTTCTCTTACAAATCTATTGATTTGGGCCATAGTTGAACTATACAAACCCACTATTCTAAATGGGCTTGAGGTGCTAGATTTTTTGGTCCTTACAATTGGCGCCATCTATGGGAACATCAAGGTGCTATGGAGTTGTCCTAAGGAGTCATGGTTAACGTAGGCCAGGATAGGGAAGAATCAGTTGGCTTGTAAAAGGAGAACCAATTTGTTAACTTAGAGAAAAGGAGAGATAGGCAACGCAACCTAAGTGTTATGGTAGAGTCTTACCACACAGACCATATTAAGCGGAGTTATTCAAGGACAAGGAGTCATGTCTCACATGATCATACGACACGAAAGTTGCAACAGGAGGTAAATCACCTCCGCAGGAAGTTGAGACGTAAGGAGTGTGATAGGAGGAGTCCACCATCATCACTAAGTGATGGGTCAGGGGGAAGCAGGGATCGCTCATATCGCCATAAGTCCAAAACTCTGTCTAGTGAGTCTTACTCTGCGTCTTCATGCCAAGATAAGTTGGAAATGGATAGAAACAGGCATGAGAAGGGGTCTTTTCATCGTGGCATGGGGAATGATGCAATGAGTAAATCCCTACGGCAAATTTCTAAGTCACCTTTTGTTAGGAGAATCAACAAAACCAAGCTCCTTCATTGGTTTTCTCAGCCAACTTTCACCATTTACAATGGGAGGACTGATCCCATGGAGCATGTCAGCCACTTTAACCAGAAGATGGCAATTCATTCTAGTAATGAGGCTCTTATGTGCAAAGTTTTCCCCTTTAGCCTCGGGCCAGTAGCTATGCATTGGTTTGATGCATTGGAGGAGAGGCCAATAAGGTCCTTTAAGGAGTTAATGAGGGCATTTGACGCTAGATTCATAACGTGCGGTAAGGTCTCCAAGCTAATAGATTCTCTATTGTCTATGATGATGAGGGAAGGAAAGGTCCTTAAGACTTACTCGGATAGGTATTGGGAAACATATAACGAGATAGATGGGGATTTTGAGGATGTGGTAGTGAGAACCTTTAAGGTTGGCCTCCCTACAGAGCATGAGTTGAGGAAGTCATTAACGATGAAGTCTTCTTTGAATATGTGTCATCTTAAGGATCGCATAAATAAGTATAAGCAGGTAGAGGAGGATCAAGTACAGGGAAAAGGTAAAGCTAAGATGTTCCCAGAGAAGAAGGATCCTCGAGAAGAAGGATATCATAATAATTAGCCCATAAGAGATTTTTCTAATCAAACTTCATCCACGGGGGCTCAATTGGTCAAATCGCTGTTTAAAAAGCCTATGTATCAAATATTGGAGAAGATAAAAAATGAGCCATATTTCAAATGGCCCAATAAGATGGGTAGGGTTTCATTCATGAGGAACCAAAGCCTCTATTCCCATTACCATCAGGACAGAGGACACATATCAGAGGATTGCAGGACCGTGATCACTTGAATCAATTGGTGAAGGCAGGGAAGCTCAATCAATTCTTACATTAGCCCACGGGGCAGATTGGGCACTCGGGAGCTGGGGTTCATAGGGATGGTGTTCCTCGCCCAAAGTTGAGCATTATTAACATGATCTTTGCCAAGCTAGGGAGTGATGTTGGGGCAAGTTCCAAGGTCAGGTTCGTGGTTGAGGGCCCTGATGTAGAGACTAGAAACCAGGCCCCTGAAAGAGCTAAAGTGATGGTCACCCCTACCTTGGGTTTCTCTGAGGAGGATAAGGAGGGAACATTCCAGCCACATGATGATACTTTAGTGGTTACCATAAGGATCAGTGGATATGACATAAAGAGGGTACTAGTTGATCAGGGAAGCAAAGCAGAGATCATGTATCCTGACTTGTATAAGGGGTTAAATTTAAAACCTGAAGACCTAGAAAGGTATGATTCACCTTTGTTGGGTTTTGATGAGAGGATGGTAAAACCCCATGGAATGATAAGGTTACCCATGCAAGTTGGGGATGAGGAGGTGCAGGTCAACTGTATCGTGGTAAAAGCCTACTCCCCTTACATAACTATCTTAGCCAGACCCTAGCTTCATGCTATGGGTGCAGTGTCTTCAACCTTGCATCTGAAAGTCAAGTATCCCACTCGAGGGAGAGTAGGGGAGCTAGTTGGTAGCCAGGTAATGGCTAGACAATGTTTGCTGTCAACAATTACGAATCATTCTGTAGATCCTATTGTGGTAGCAAAGGATCAAGTCCTATAGCAACTAAAGGGCCCTGTAAAGGGGCAGCAGTCCAAGGTGTGTGGAGTGTTGTTCGAGGAGCTGGAGAAGGTGGTAATAGGGCAGGATGAAGGATGATATTTTCAAGTGGGATCCCAATTGCCACCATTGGAAAAGGCAGAGTTAGTGAAGTTTTTGGAAGTCAACATTAATGTGTTTCCTTGGAGCACTTATGATATATTAGGGATTGATCCTGAGTTTATATGTCATCAATTAAATGTGAATCCCGAGGCCACACCACGTAAGCAACCTCCTCGGCATTCATCCAAAGAGCATGCCGAAGCAGTAAGGGTAGAAGTAAACAAGTTGAAACAAGTTGGAGCAATTAAGGAGATCTTCTACCCCGAGTGGTTAGTTAATATTATGGTAGTAAAGAAGAAGAATGGGAAGTGGCGTGTGTGTGTAGACTTCGCTGATCTATATAAGGTTTGTCCAAAAGACCCTTTTTCCCTCCCTAGGATTGATCAGTTGGTGGATGCAACAGTGGGGTATCCTCGGATGAGTTTTTTGGATGCCTTCCAAGGGTACCATTAGATACCCTTATCACTGTCTAATCAGGAGAAGACAACTTTTCATGCTCCTAATGGGAACTACCACTATTGGGTGATGCCCTTTGGCCTTAAGAATGTAAGATCCATGTATCAAAGAATGGTGACACGAATGTTTGAGTCATAGATTGGGAGGAATATGGTGGCCTACATTGATGACATGGTGATAAAAAGCAGGTAGGTAGAAAAGCATTTGGTGGATTTAGGAGAAGTATTCTTGGTGTTGAGAGAACATAAGCTATGCCTGAACGCAACCAAGTGTTCTTTGGGGGTTAGCTCGGGAAAGTTTCTAGGCTATATGATAACACACTGAGGGATTGAGGTCAACCCCAATCAGATTAGGGTTATTAACAGCTTTCACCCTCCTTGGAATCTTAAAGAGGTACAGAAATTGTCTGGGATGGCAGCGGCTTTGAATAGGTCTATTTCTCAGTCTGTGGATAGGCATTGTCCATTTTTCTAGCTTCTTCACAAGTGGAAGGACTTTCGTTGGACTGAGGAGTGTGTAGTAGCTTTTTGAGGGGCTTAAGCAGTATTTGTCAAGCCCTCCAATCCTTTCCAAGCCCGAGAAGGAGGAAGCGTTGTATGCATACCTGGCAGTTACAAATTATGCTGTCAATTTGGTCTTGGTCAGAAATGAGGATGGGGTCCAAAAGCCTATCTATTATGTCAATAAATCTTTGTAGGAGGCTGACTCACGTTATTTACCCCTCGATAAGGCAGTATTGGCCATTGTGTGTGCCATTAGGAGGCTTCCTCATTATTTTTAAGCTCACACCATAATGGTGCTTACCTAGCTCCCTTTGCAAGCTCTTTTATGAAAATCAGACTATATGGGCAGAATCGCCAAATGGAGAACAATGCTGAATGCCGATGATGTCAAGTACATGCCTTGGACTACTATAAAAGGGTAGGTCCTAGCAAAATTTGTGGTAGAATTCATCGAGGGTACGATGAGTGAGGAAGAGAAAGCATTAGGTGTTATAACCACTTCAGCCATGGTTATTCTCCTATGGGAAGTGTACACCGACAAAGCAGCTGACCGAAAAGGAGTAAGGATAGGGATTATGTTGATCACTCCCAAGAAGCTGGTAATGGAGAAATCATTGCAGTTGGGTTTCCTAGCTACTAACAACGAGGCTGAATATGAAGCTTTGTTAACTGGAGTGGCTATGGTCAGTCAACTAGGAGTAGAAGTGGTAGAGTTGTATTTTGATTCTCGATTGGTGGTGGGCCAAGTCAATGGAGAGTTTAAGGCCATAGATAAGAGGATGAAAGGATATCTTGTTAAAGTAAAACAAGCTCGAGCTCAGTTTAAGAGCTTTGTTTTAAAGTAAATTCCAAGAAGTTAGAACTCCATGCGGATTCTTTGGCTATGTTGGCAACTTCTTTGGGGCCAATCTTTTCTCGTGTTATTATTGTTAAAGACATTACTAGCTCTAGTCTTGCAAAAAAGCCCTCGGTTGGGGGGCATAGCATCCAAGTTGGACCGAGCTAGATAAACTCCTTGGTAGCTTTTTTGAAGCAAGGGTTGTTGCCCAAAGATAAGGGAGAGGCCAAAAATGCACGCAAGAAGGCTCCCCATTATTGGCTAACTGAAGAACAGAAGTTGTATAAGCATTCTTATTCAAGGCCATACCTATTGTGTGTGCACCCTGAGATAGTGGAGCTTTTATTGGAAGAATTACATGAGGGGATATATGGGAGCCACATAAAAGGGAGATCCTTAGCCCATAGAGCCCTCACATAGGGATATTGGTGGCCGAGCATGTAGAAAGCCTCGCAAGATTATGTGAGGAAGTGTGACCAGTGTCAAAGATATGCCCCAAATATTCATCAACCAGGGGTAGTCTTAAATCAACTTTCCAGCTTTTGGCCATTTGCTCAATGAGGCTTGGATATAGTGGGACAATTTCCTCAAACTATAGGGAATCGAAAATGTGGCTCCTCATAGGGACGAACTATTTTACCAAGTGGGTGGAAGCTAAGTCACTTACTAATATCAGGGATGTGGACGCCAAGAGGTTTATTTGGAGGAATATCGTCACAAGGTTTGGAGTCCCACACACATTGATCTTGGATAATGGTCTTCAATTTAGTAGTAAAGTCTTTCGAAGATATTGTGAGGAGTTAGGGATCAAGAACAGGTATTCTACATTTACTTATCCTCAAGGGAATGGCCAGGCCGAGGCCACTAATAAGGTTATAGTGTCTAGGCTAGAGAAAAGATTAGATGACGCTAAAGAGAAATAGGTGGATGAATTGCCCTATGTACTATGGGATTATCGTACTACGCCTCAAAAATTGTTGAGACCCCATTTTGCAACCCGTATTTAACCTCACATGGAGGGTAAAAGGGTATTTTTGCCTTGGAAATATGCATTCTTGATTTGGCCATTAGATCCTTAATCTAATTTCACTAAAATGATCTTGATGTTGTAATGATCAAATCAACTAGTCATAAGCCTTAATCGGACCACCAGATTGAAAGTTATCATCAAATCAAGTTTTAATGGTTGAGATGTACTATCACAAATTTAGTCCTACTATATGTGATTATGAACAATTGATTTTAATTGGTTATAAGTGTAATCAATCTGAGATCAATGACTTGTCATAATTTGATTGGTTAGGACTACATTTTATGGTGAGGTTGCATACACCTAATTAATTAGATAGTTAAACATTAATTATTTAATGAGTAATTTGTGTAATTATCTTTTAATTAGAGTAAATTTGGAACCAACTAAGTTTGAAATGGGAGTGATTGGAGCCATTTAATGTTAATTAGAATCTAATTTTGGACCTATTAATGTTAATTGTGCTGAGATCATTTTTTAACAAATGACCTTTGCTCACCATTTCATTGATATTTCTCAGAATATTTTGAATCTGTGAATGAGGTTAATTTTCCCAGAAACTAGACATCCAAGGCTTCAATTTGAGCATAAGAACGAGATAGTTTCGATCAGAATCGAGTCAAATATGATTTTTCAAAATTGGCTCTACAGGCTGTTATAGCAGATACGGGAAAACCGAATTTTGGCTTACTCCTCACTCCCATCAATCTTTCCATTTAGTGCACCAGATTTTCTCCAAGGGTAAAATGAGTTCTAGGTTCATGATTCTTTATCAACCTTCATTAAATGGCCTTCTATTCATATTCCCTCTACCACTACTATATAAACCCTCCCTCTCCTTCATTCCAATACACAAAAAAAAAAAAAAAAAAATCCCCTCTCTTCTCCTCTCTTGAGTTCTAGTGAAGTTTAGTAGTCTTGTCATATTCTGGTCTTCCTTAGACTCAAGATATTAAGTAAAACTCATTCTCCCTCTCCTAGTTCTTCTTTTTTTCCTCCACCCTTAGGACCTCCACCAAGAGTCTACTCCACCGTATGGATCTTACATGAAGGTATAATTCCTTTTCCTAACTTGTTTTTTGTGTTGTCATAATGGGAATTTAAGATTAAAGCATGATAGTAATTATTTGAATCCTCTTGAATATGTTTGAATGTTCTTATGTGTTCTTCACACGTTCTTGGTTGTTCATCACATGTTCATGCATAACACTAGTTTTAATCTTAAATCCACATCAAAAATATGAAAAAAATGTTTGTTTCATAATTCTTTTAAGTCCTTGAATCTAGGATATCACCGTACACACACATTCACTAGAATTATTTATCAATCCAAATGAAATGCTTAATAAATTGAATTAGGGTTTATCACATGCACACACATTAAATTCAACATATAAACTGATTGATATATTGGATGATATGATATGAATGTTGGCCACCATAGTCTAGAAGACCAGTTTCACTGGGCAAGGTGGGTGCCTAACACTTTCCTACCTTGTAATATAGCATCCGAGCTTAGATCAAGGGTTAGTAGATCAAATGCTTATCCATGTAATTTTCGATTTTTTAGATTGTAACTAGGAAACAAAGCCATATACTTTATCTTAGATTGTATCTAGGATCAAAGTCATGTAATTTTCCTATGATCAATATAAATTCAATTGAAAATTAATTAAATGAGGAATTTTTCAATTTTGGTTTTCTTATTTATCCCAATAATTAAATAAGTGGTAAATCCATTGTAAAACCATTTATCTAAAGGGGAAAATATAACTAATCGAACCTCCATTTTGAGATACAATAACACGACTCCACCCATTCACGTGGGTTTGGCCCAACACACTCTAAAAAAAAGGGACCAGGGGCGCGATCTCTCACAAAAATCAACAGGAGAGACTCCTTTTTCAATGACTTTTGGGGCAGAAACGGTAATTCCTCTAGAGTTAGGGTTCCCAATCCTGAGAACTGATCAGTTCAATGCTGAGGAAAATAATCGTTTACTCTTAGACAGCCTAGATGTGGTCAAGGAAAGGCGAGAGGTGGCTGTAGTAAAAATGACATATTACCAACAAAGACTTTAGCAAGGGTATGATAAGGGGGTAAAGTTATGGTCATAAGCTCTGGGAGATTTAGTTTTGAGAAAAGTGGTGGGGACAGCAAAGAACCTTGCCTGGGGAAAACTGGGCCCCAACTGGGAATGTCCATATAGGATAACCTCCACTACTGGCATTGAGGCTTATTATTTAGAAGACTTGGACAAAAATATAATTCCTCGTCCTTGGAATGTAAATAATTTGTGGCATTATTATTATTAATCTTATGAACTTCTTTGCTATTCATGTTTGATTTATTTGCACTTCACTATGGATGCATTTGTTAAGGTAACAAGCCTTGGGTAAATTAACCTTGCATGGTAAAGTTCTAAGTGTTAAACAGAACATCGGCCTTATTCGACTCCTCAAGTCACAAGCCTTGGGTAAATTAACAGTTCTAGAAAAAGCTTCTTAGTGTTGGCCAAAATTTAGGTCTGATGTGGCTCCTCAGGTCACAGATCGAGAACAAATTGATCTTTGCAAGAAGTTGTCTAAGTGAGGAGTGAAGTTAAGAACCTTGAATACTTCCACGGATTTCAAGATCATTGCAAATGAGTTTGCTTTGGGATTCCAAGTCTAATTAAAAGTAAGTGTTGTTTGATATTTTTATTAAGTACTAGGAGTTAGTTTAATAGCTATCTTAGTTGTTTTAAAATGAATAGAAGAATAAGAAGTGTTGAGACAGGTAATCATAAGTTAGTGTATCGCAATTGTTGCAAGGAAAATAAAATAGCATAAATGCAAGTTGGCAAGTAAAAAGTTAACAGATGGATGAGCATCAATTAAAGTTTGATTTTTTTTTTTCCCATTAAATTTTGTAGAATAGAGTACAATAGAGAGAAAAAGAGGGCGTCAACTAAATCTAAGCCCAATTACAAAATTGGCTATTTGTTTCTTAGTTGAGGGCTAAGCTATATAGTGGCTTCCTTTTCTTTCCCTCCTTTCTTCTTTTGTTCATTCTCCTTCCTCTTTCTCTTTAACTGGGCCACCTCAATTGTTTCTTTTGTCTCCACCTCCACCACGTTTGTTGGGGTTGGCTATTCTTTTTCTTTACCTTTGGCTGGAGTGGTAGACGAAGTGGAGGCAGGCTAAGCCGATGAGGAAGTAGGAGCGGAGCTAGGGTCTGCTAAAGGTTGTGGGGGACTGGGGGACAAGCGCAAAGCAGGAGGTTAGTAGACCTTGTCAAGAGCCTTAAGCTCTGATTTAGTATTGACCCCAGCTGTGTTTAGGGCTTGACCCCACACCTCTAAGCAGAAGGCCCAAGCAATGTCCTTGAGTTGGGTAGTAAGGCTTTCTAAAGCCTTGGTCATGCCCGCATCATAAGCTGCCTACTCGGCCTTAGCCTTCTCATCATCCTTAGCCTCCAACTACTTGTGCAACTATTTCAGCTCCACCATGTTTAGTGCCAATTTATTCTCGACCTTTTTTTGGGCCTCTAGGCACTTAGTAGCTTATTTTTCATAGCTGGTCAAGGTAGCTTCAGCGTTTTTCTGAGCTTTCTTAGCCTCGGTCAATTGGACAAGAGTTTCTTTGAGCTTCTTGTCCACCTCTGCATAGGCCTTCTCAGCTGCTATCAGCTTGCCCTTAGCTTACCTAGCCTGGTCCAACGCGTGGTCCACCTACTCCTCGGCCATGAAGGCAGCTTGGACAAACTACAAGATTGGTATTAGTTAGTATTCGTACATGTATGGTTCAACTTTATAAGCTAAGGAGGATAATCATGTACCTTTGCTAAGTCTTGTTTCAGGGAAAGGAAGACTTCACATATCTTGAAGGACCTAAGCTCTTACATATCCTTAAACAAGCATAGAGCCTTCTCTAGGCATTCTGCCACTAGGCCTAAGCTGCCTTTTTGGTGGTCCTTTAGGTTGGCGTCGTCCAGCACTGGACTGCTAGAGCTTAGTGTGAACAGGGGTCTCTAGACAGAAGGCTTGGGTGGCCAATCTCCCCCCAAGTTCTTTCGAGGTCCCAGAAGAGGTGTTTTTCTTCTGTTGCCCCTTCGTTGTTTGGGCTTCTTTGGCTATGGGGCTAGTGGGAGGATTGAGTGACTTCTCCTTCCTTGTCACCTTCAGTGCCTTTGCCTCTTTGGGCCCTTTTCGTTTCTTGTCAATGGCATCAACTGAAGATGCATGCGTTGGAGCAGGGGTGGGTGGCAAGACAAAGAGATCTAGGATCTTTTCCTCGAATCCCATTCCTTTTGGAATGTTGGTCCCCTTTTGGTTGACGCTGACTTGGGCAGGGTGTAGAGTACAGTAAGAGGTACTAGAAGCATCCATAGTTTCTTCTTGCTAGTCCTTATTTGTCACTTCCTAGGTAGGTTCGGGAGTGGGTTCCTTAGTTTCTTTGTCTGAAGGAATGGGAGGTTCTTGTGAGTAGAAGAGCCTGGCTGTGAGTGGGGCTGGAAGTTAAGCGTCCTGAGTTCCAGCTGGAGGAGGTTCAGTTAGTAGGAAGGCTAGGACAACTATGTCTATTAAAGCCAACCGAGGGTCTCTAGCTTTAATGACGTTCTTCGGGTTTTGAAAGCGTTTGGTAAGAGGCTTGTATCCAAGGATGACGTGCACAGCTTGGAGTTGACCGTCCTTGTGCAGAAAAATCTCTAACTTAAGGATCTAGTTTAGGTCTACAAAGTTCACCAGATGCTTGGAAGGGGTTGTGTGATATTCTTCTACCAATGAAAACAATAGGAGTTATAAATAAATAATAATAATAATAATCATAATAATAAAAACCTTAAACTTGTAAGAGCTAGGCAAGATCCTATATGTGTCTATAGTCCGTGGGAACCATACTTGGTTCCCCTTCCCAAGTAGGATAGTGCAATCTATCATGCCAGTCTCCTGAGACGATGAGGATGTCCTCGTCCATACCTTTACTTGAGTCAGGTAGGTAGGAGATTAACCTAACGGAAGGAACTCTACATTTAATGTGGTATTTAGTCTTTTCCTCTTTTTGACAATTGTGTACCTAGTTTACGTCATGCCATGTTAGGTTGGTCCCCATTTTTTTGTTTAGCATGTCTACACATCTAAGAACCCTAAAGACGTTTGGGGAGCATTGGGTGGGGGTGAGCCTATAGTTCATTAGGTAGTCTCGAGTGACCCTTCCCATGGGAATTTCCAACCCGCCTTTTATAAAGGCAATCATTGGAATGACTACAGAGCCAGGAGGTCTGTTCATGACCAGCCATTCACCTGTTTCATTGTTAGGGATCCTATATTGCGCCCTAAAGGTGGCCATGCTTTCGGGAGTATCTACTAGCCTAGAAAATCTACCCATGGATTTTTATGGTAAGATAAATGTAAATCCGTGCAAAAGAAAAATGGGAGTATGAACACACCTACGAGTAATGAAAAGATTTCTCCTTGAGAAGCTGCTTCAACACAAATCGCCAAGATGCATAAATGAGTTAAAGTCAACCCTAAGTCCTCCTTATATAGGGGTGAAAAATGAGCGGTAATTTTCCTGCTCATAAATTAGGAGAAACAAGGACTGTAGGATCCTTATCGCACAGTAGAATGTGAGGGGACAAGCAGCCGCCTAACACCATAAATACAAGATCGTGGATTCTGAAGCATCAAGAGCATGCTGGAGATAAGTGAAAGGACATTACCACATGGGAACACATGTGGTACGTGTGAGATCAAGTCTTGTAACTAAAATCTTGCTTTTATCTTAGAATTAATGGCAAAGTTTTAGGGGGCTATTGTGGGGGCCTAAGGATTGAGGAAAGGGTTGTAGAATTGTAGAGTGGATATTGAGGCATTACATGTCCGAAGAGGGAGGTTACCCGAGAATAAGAGGAGAAGAGGCAAAATGTTCTTAGGAGCTTCAGGTGGGAAGGATTGGCTGAAAAAAGAGAATCATGAGGAGTAGGGGAAGTGATAATAGCTTAATTTTTCATATGTATATCATTATTAGAGAGTATTATCATACTTATTTTGAGTTAATTCATGCATTTTATAGTTGGTTTTGGAATAATACTAAATAATCAATTTTTGTGCTTAATTGAATTTTAATACATGAATTTTCTTTTTACAGGATGATGAAATTAAATAAATGGATTTATGCAAAAAAGAAATCTAATTGACTTTAATTTTACGAGGGCCATGATGAAGTCAAAGAAGGTCAACCCAATTAAATTCAAGTCCAATTGAAGCAAGGAATCAAAGGAAATTTGCATCAAATCTAAGTCCAATTCGGATTAGGATTCCAGCCTGCGCACCAATTAGTATTTGGAGCATAACTTTTGGCTTAGATGTTCAATCGACAGTATTCAAGTTGGGCTGGAAAGCTAACTTAAAAATGTTACAACTTTGTAGTTTACCAAAAGTCCGAATTTTAAAGTTAAATGGGCCAAAAAACATCGGTTAAGTGAAGCCTAGAAACTTGGGATTTTCTCCAAACGAGAATTCAACTTTTAATAGCATTCCTTAACCTATTTAAAAGGCTCTTTAGGGAAAAATTCAGAGGGAAGCTGTTGTAGAACATAATTTAGGTTTTATTAAAGTTTCTTTATAGTTTTTATAGTTTTATTTGCATTATGGCTTTCTAGAAGCCTTGCTAAGGTAAGGGGTGAAACCCAACCGTTTATTAGTATGTTCTTAAAAACTATTTATTGGTTTTAATGCTTATGTTTTTATGTTTTTGATTGTTTTACTCATCTAGAAAAGTGTTTATTTCTATATAATCCTTTGATTTATTGTAGACTCCGGGCACGTTAAATGTTTAGTATTCCCTGCGAACTAATTCACTAGTTTTGTTTTGCCTAAAATCAATCAATTGCATGAAACTACCTTAGACAATTCATTCTTGAGTTTTTATTGTTAAATCATCTTACTAAGATCATCCTTCGTATGAATTTTAGTTGAGTTATAAAATAAATATTGTTAAGACTATCAATAGATGTGTTGTGTGTGGATCCCAAAACCTCAGTGCCTTAATATATTGTTATTTTCTCTTAATTTAAATTACCTTTACTAAACTATCAAAAATATCTTCAGTTAAACTTTATTATTTTAGTTTTATTCTCTTGTGGTTTTCTAATCAATTTCGTTTTCCCTGTGGATTCAACCTCGAACTTTTTGAATTATTACTTCATGACAATCCTGCACTTGGGAGCATTATTTAAGTCGCAGCAGGAAGTTTCCAGCAAAAAGTAACATGTTGCCTTCGCATTAAATGGTGGGCAACAGCTTTATCAGCTACATTGATGAGGAAGTGACCTAAACAGTGTAATTCACAACTAAGCAACTCCTTCTACCACCTTCCTTAGATGTTTAAAAGGACAGGTGTTGCTAGGAGAAATTTGTTAGGTAAAGATGGGGGGTTAGGATGTGAAGTGGAGGGAGTATATAAGAAAAAGATGGTTCTCATAGAAAGGGGATCAGACACGAATATCAATTAAAAAAAAAAAAAAAAAAGGAGTAACGAGAAGAACATTGAAAGAAGAGAGTGAGTAGTATATTTTTCTATGTATTATTGGCTTCCTTGGGTAGTCTTGTACTTAGACATTTGCTCACGTATTCTATAATATTAAGCATTTCTTCCTTATTTCCATCCTCGGGCAAGGCCCTCTCTTGTTATTTGATTCCCTATCTTACAAATCTATTGATTTGGGGCATAGTTAAACTGTACAAACCCACTGTTCTAAGTGGACTTGGGCTGCTAGATTTTTTGGTCCTTACACCTCCCTTTTGATCTTATTTGGTCTTGTTTTTGTATGTGTTTTACGTTTTGGGAGGAGAGAGACAAAAAAGCGTGCAAAAATACCTATTTATCTATGTTTTTAACATAGGTGGGTTATGGAAAACAAATGGAACTCATGTCAGGTGAGTAAAGTGACATTTTTTAAATCACAGATAGGCAAAATGATTTCAGATCAAAATAATTATATAAATTTTAAGGACAACTTATAAAATGATTAAATTATAGAAAAAATTAAACTGTATTGTAACGATTTTTGCATCTAAAACTTTAAACCTCAGCTTAAAAACAATATCAAATTATGGTGTTTATTTTCTCAAAAAAAAATTATTGTTTTATTATTGTGTATTCATTTTTTATAAAATAGAATAAATTATCATCCTAAGAATTCGAGCTCTTAACCCTATTAAAGGTAATATTTCTCTTCTTTTAAAAATATATTTTTTTAATCTTTAATTACAAATTTTACTCTTTTTTTTTATCATTGTTTTTATTTTATAAATTTGTAGCATTTAAAAACACTAAAAAAGTAGGAGAAAGTTTTTTTTTTTTTTCTATATTTGTTCAATTAAGTTTGACATTATAAAAAATATTTGAAGAAAAAAAAATAAAGTACAATAAATAAAAAGTGTAATAAAGGAAGATTTTTGTGTGGAGCCCGGGGAGGCAAATTGCCCCCGTCTTTTTTCTGGGACATGACATAATGCTTGTTGCCAATTGACACATTTTAATGTTTTTAATGGTAAGAGTTTAAATTTTCTTATTTGATTACAAAAATCCATGAGAATTTGGACGGTATCTTTGTGATGTGAGCTGCTCTCTACAGTGTACAACACTTGGTGATTGTGACATATTTGAATTTGATGTCGGTTCAAATTAAGTTTTGTTTTGTTTTTTTTTTTTTTTTTTTTTTTTTTTAAGAATCATGTCGGTTCAAATTAGTTAGAGGTTGATCTTGGGCCAATTTAACAGTCAAAATGAGTACTTGGGGGCTGTTTCGCAAAAGTGGCCTAAATTTGAGTGTGGGGTGAATTTGGGCTACGCTTATGCAACCCAATTTGTAACAGAACAAACTCCAACACAGCCCATTCATGTTACTCATATTTTGGATCTCTCTCTCTCTCTCTTGGAAATTAAAATTAGTTCGGTTTCCATAGAGCAACTATGAAAAACCAGGTCCAATGAAGATATTTATCTCTAATGATCAAAATCATACTTAGTAAACAAATCTGAAAATTGCAAGTTTGTAACCCTCATGGCTCACACAGAAGGAGGAAAATAAATTCCCCTAGTTGAATTCGAACTTGGGGTAGCCGGATTATTTATTTTAAGTTTTGTAATTTGTACAAAAAATCCAATTTATATGACATTATTAATCAATAAAAGTGTCTCATGTTTTTAAATTACATGTGGGGGAGCCTAAGGGCCGAGGATGAAGTTGAAGGGTTGCAGCATTGGTGTGGGAACGCTGCAGGCCACGAGCCCAAGGAAGAAAGTTGCCCAAGGAAGGGAATAAATGAATCAAGGCATCTGTAGTATTCTAAGCGGGAGATGGAATCTAAAGAGAGTGGAAGTTAGTGGACAGTAGGAAAGCTTCTGGTCTAGTGTAGTCTGTTGTATCTGCATTAAATGGTAGACAACAGCTTTATCAGTCGCATTGATGAGGAAGTGACTTGAACAATGTATGTCACAGTTAAACAGATTCCTTCCACCATCTTCTTCAGATGTTAAAAGCAACAAGTGTCATAAAAGGATGGAGGTTGGGTGAGAATGGATGGTGGAGATATGATAGATGTAAAGGTATATAAGGAAAAGGAGGAGTGCTAGAGGAGGGGATCAAGACAGAGGCATAAAAAAAGAGATTAGCACAAAAGAGAGAGAAAAAAGAGAGTGAACAGTGTAACTATCTATACAAACTTATCCTCCTCGGGCGAGTTGGTGGAGGGAGAGATTTCCCTTTTGTTTTATAAGATTAACATTTTCTTCTCTATTTCTATCCTCGGGCAGAGTCCCCTTTATTGTTCATTTCCCTCTCTTACAAATTTTGGCACTCATGGTTCTAAGTGGGCTTCGGCTGCCAGATTTTTTGGTCCTTACAATTGGCACTGTCAGTGGGAACAACAAGTTATGGTGGATCCATCATGAGTACTGATGGATAATGTAGGCCAAGATAAGGAGGAGTTAGTTGGCTCCCTGAAGGAGAACCAGTTTGTTAACCTGGAGTATAGGAGAGATAGGCAACATACCCCAAGTGTTGTGGTGGAGTCTTATCACACTGAACGTACTAAGCAAAGTCATTCTAAGTCCAGGAGCCATGCATCTCATGATCTGGAGACGCGAAAGTTGCAATAGGAAATAGATTGCCTGTGCAACAAGTTGAGACGCAGGGAACATAAAGGTAAAAGCCCTTCTCCCCCACCAATTGATGGCTCTAGAGGAAGCAGGGACACTTCTTACCACCACCAGTTGAGAACTCCATCTAGTGAGTCCTATTCAGTTTCTTCGTGTAAGGATAAGTGGGAGAAGAGTAGTCATGACTGTAAGAAAAAGGCTTCCCACCATGGCTTGGGGAATGATGCAATGAGTAAGGCCCTACAGCAGATCTCTAAATCACCCTTTGTTAGAAGGATTAACAGGGCCAAGCTCCCTCATCGATTTTCTCAATCGACTTTTGCTATTTACAATAGGAGTATTGATCCCGTGGAGCATGTTATTTACTTTAATCAGAAGATGGTAGTTCATGCCAACAATGAGGCCTGAATGTGCAAAGTATTCCCCTCCAGTCTTAGGCTTGTGGCTATGCGTTGGTTTGATGCCTTGGGGGAAGGGTCAGTAGAGTCTTTCGAGGAGCTGACAAGGGCGTTTGGGGCTAGATTTATAACATGCAGTAAGGTCCCCAAACCACTAGACTCATTGCTGTCTATGTCAATGAAGGAGAGAGAGACCCTCAAGACTTACTCGGACAAATATTGGAAAACATATAATGAAGTTGATGGAAGCTTTAAGGATATGGCCATGAGGACTTTTAAGGTCGGGCTCTTCGCTAAGCACGAGCTGAGGAAGTCATTACCGATGAAATCCACTTCGAACATGCGCCAACTCATGGATCGTATTGATAAGTATAAGCGAGTGGAAGAGGACCAACTGTAAGGAAAAAGGGAAGACTAAGATGTTCCTAAAGATGAGGATTCCTCAGGGAGGTGGATGCTAGGGTAATCGCCCCCAAAAGGAGTTTTCTAATCAAACATCACCCTCGGGAACTCAGTCGGTTAACTTGTTGTTTAAAGAACCAGTATATCACATACAAGAGAAAATTAAGAATGAGCCTTATTTCAAATGGCCTAATAAGATGGGCGGGGACTCGTCTAGAAGAAACCAAAGCCTCTATTGCCATTACCACCAAGACCGAGGGCAAACTAAGGAGGATTACAGAACCCTGCGAGATCACTTGGGCTAGTTGGTGAGGGCAAGGAAACTTAACCAGTTTCTACATTAGCCTACAAGGCAGTTTGACCACACGGGAGCTGAATTTCATAAGGGTGGCTCCCCTTAACCAGCACGAGGCACTATCAATGTAATTCTTACCAAGCTAGGGAACAATGGGACTTTGAGCACTGGGGTTATGTTAGTGGGTATGGGTTGTGATATAGAGGCTGACAATCAGGCTCCCAAAAGAGCAAGGGTGATGGTCACCTCTACCCTGAGTTTTTTCGAGGAGGATAAGCAGGGAACCCTCCAACCACATGATGACGCTATAGTGGCTAACGTTAGGATTGAAGGCTACGATGTGAAGAGAGTACTGCTTGACTAGGGAAGTGGGGCAGAGATCATATACCCAGATTTGCACCGGGGGCTAAACTTGAGGCCCAAGGACTTGGATAGGTATGATTCACTACTGATGGGTTTTGATGGCAAAATGGTGGTCCCTTGAGGAATGATAAGACCACCCGTACAAGTTGGTGATGTAGAGGTCCAGGTTAATTTCATAGTAGTAGAAGCTTCTCCCCATACATAGTTATCCTTGATAGACCTTGGTTTCACGCCGTGGGCTTTATGTCTTCAACATTATATCTGAAGGTTAAGTACCCTACTCAGGGGAGAGTGGGAGAGTTGGTAGGTGATCAGGCCATGGCTAGGCAGAGCCTGGTGTCAGCAATAATGCAGCGGTCTTCAGGTCCTGCCACAATAACTGAAGATCCAATCCTATAGCAACTAAAGGGGCCTGAGGGGGCAGCAAATCGAGACATCAGGAGAATTATCTGAGGAGCTAGAAAAGACAATAATAGGGCTAGATCGGGAGCAATATTTTCAAGTGGGCTCCTAGTTGCCACCCATAGAAAAGGCAGAGTTTGTGAAGTTCCTAAAGGCAAACATTAACGTTTTTGCGTGAAATGCTTACGACGTTCCAGGAATTGATCCCGCGTTGGCGTGTCACCAGCTAAACATAAATCTCAAGGTTGTGCCGTGTAAACAACCTCCTCGGTGATCATTCAAAGATCACGTTGAGGCAGTTAGGATAGAGGTGAACAAGTTGAAGCAGGCTGGAGCCATTAAGGAGATCTTCTACCTCGAGTGGCTGGCCAACACAGTAGTGGTTAAAAAGAAAAACAAGAAATGGCGAGTGTGTGTAGATTTCACTAACTTGAACAAAGTCTGCCCAAAATACCCCTTTCCCAATTCCTAGAATTGACCAGCTGGTGGACGCCACAGTGGAACATCCTCGGATGAGTTTCCTGGATGCCTTTCAAGGTTACCATCAGATACCTCTGTCATTGTTCGACCAGGAGAAAATGGCACTTCGTGCTCCCAATGGGAACTATCATTATCATGTAATGCCCTTTGGCTTTAAAAATACAGGATCCACGTATCAGAGAATGGTGATGCGGATGTTTGAAGCACTGATTGGGAGGAACATGAAAGCATATATTGATGACATGGTAGTTAAGAGCAAGCAGGTAGAGGAGCATTTGGCCAATTTGGGGGAGACTTTCTCAGTTTTGAGAGAGCATAAACTGCACCTGAATGCATCTAAGTGTTCTTTTGGGGTCAGCTCGGGCAAATTTTTAGGTTACATGATTACTCACCATGGAATTAAAGTCAACCCAGAGCAGATTAAGGCTATTAATAGTTTGTGTCCTCCTCAGAATCCCAAGGAAGTGTAAAGTTTGACTGGGATAGCAGCAGCCTTAAATAGGTTCATCTTTCGGTCTGCGGACGGGCGTTGTCCTTTTTTCCAACTGCTTCAAAAATGGAAGGATTTTCAATGGACCAAGGAGTGTGTAACAGCTTTTGAGGACCTCAAACAGTACTTGTCCAATCCACCAATACTTTCCAGGCTTGACAAGGAGGAAGTGTTGTATGCATACCTTGCAGTCACTGACTACGCTATTAGCTTCATCCTGGTCAGGAACAAGGACGGAATTTAGAGGCCCATCTACTATGTTAACAAATCCCTGCAAGAGGTAAGACGCGTTATCTTCTTTTGGAAAAGGCAATATTGGCCATAGTGTATGCCACTAGGAAACTTTCGCATTACTTCCAAGCCCATACTGTTGTGGTGCTTACCTAGCTCCCTTTGCAAGCCATATTGAGGAAATCGGATTACATTGGTAGGATTGCTAAATGGGAAACCAAGCTGGAAGCCTATGATGTTAAGTACATGCCTCGGACCGCAATAAAAGGACAGATCCTAGCAAACTTTGTAGCAAAGTTCACTTAGGGTGCCTTAGAGGAGGAAGAGGTAGTCATGGGGGTATTGGTCATGTCGGCCACTATTGTTCCCTTATGAAAATTTTATACGGATGGAGCTTTCAACTGAAAGGGAGCAAGAGTAGGGATTGTGTTGGTCACCCTCAAGAAGCTGATAATGGAGAAATCGTTATGACTAGGATTCTCAGCCACCAACAATGAGGCTGAGTATGAGGCCCTACTAGTAGGGGTAGCTATGGTCAGGTTGCTGGAAGGAGAAATGGTTGAGTTGTACTTAAATTCTAGACTGATCATGGGCCAAGTCAATGGAGACTTTGGAACTTGGGATGAAAGAATGTAGGGGTACCTTACTAAAGTGCAGAATGCCCGAGCTTAGTTAAAGAGTTTTACATTGAAGCAAATCCCTAGGGGACAAAACTATCATGCAGATTCTCTAACAATGTTGGCCACTTCGCTAGAATTAAGTCTTCCTCGTGTTGTTATTATTGAGGAAATGGACAACTCAAGTCTTACAAGGGCACCTTTGATAGGGGTGTGCAACCTTCATGTGGGGTCGAGTTAGATGGACCTTATAGTAACCTTTTTGAAGCAGGGATTGTTGCTTGAAGACTAGTGTGAGGCAAAGAAGGTATGCAGAAGCGCCCCTTGCTATGGGCTATCTAAAGAGTAGAAGTTGTACAAGTGTTCTTACTTAGGGCCATATTTGTTGTGCGTACATCCAAAAGCGGTGGAGACCTTACTGGAAGAGTTGCATGAGGGCATCTGTGGGAGTCATAAAGAAGGAAGGTTCTTAGCTCATAGGGCCCTCAGCCAGGGGTACTGGTGGCCTGGCATGCGAAAAACCTCTTACGATTATGTGAAGAAGTATGACCAATGTCAGAGGTATGCCCAAAATATCCATCATCTAGGGGGAATACTGAATCCTTTGTCTAGCCCTTGGTCATTCACTCAGTAGGGTTTGAATATAGTAGGACCTTTTTCCCGAGCTATAGGGAACCAAAGATAGCCTCTCGTTGGCACGAACTACTTTACCAAGTCAGCGCGGACTACTTTACCAAGTGGGTGAAAGTTAAGCCCATTACCAATATTAGGGACGTAGATGCTAAAAGGTTCATCTGGAGGAACATTATCACCAGGTATGGAGTTCCTCACACACTGATCTTAGATAATGTCTTCAATTTGACAGTAAAGCTTTCTAAAGACATTACAGGTAGTTAGGGATTAGGAACAGGTATTCTATGCCTGCTTATACTCAGGGGAATGGGCAGGCCAAGGCCACCAATAAAGTTTTAGTGTCTGGGCTGAAGAAAAGGTTGGATGACGCTAAGGGAAAATTGGTGGATGAATTGCCCCATGTTTTGTGGACCTATCGTACTACACCCCGAAGATCAATGGGAGAGACCCCTTTTTTCAATGACTTACGAGTCAGAGGCAGTAATCCCCCTTGAATTTGGATTCCCAATTCTAAGAACTGATCAATTCAATGTTAAAGAGAACAACCATTTACTCCTAGATAGTCTGGATATGGCCGAGGAAAGAAGAGAGGTGGCAATAGTAAAGATGGCATATTACCAATAGAAACTTAAGCAGATTTATGATAAGGGGGTGAAGTCCAGGCCATTGGCTCTCGGAGACCTAGTTTTGAGGAAAGTGGTGGGGAAGGCCAAGAATCCTGCTTGGGGCAAGCTGTGCCCTAATTGGGAAGGGCCATATAGGATCACTTCCATTGTTGGCATTGAGGCCTACTACTTGGAAGATTTGGATGAAAATTTATTTCCCCGCCCTTGGAATGTAAACAATCTACGACGTTATTATTATTAACAAATTCAGTTACCCTACGTGTCTTGCTTTGTTATACCTTATTATGGATGTTTTTGCTAAGACAATTGATCCGTTAAATATTATAAGTGTTAAACAGAACCTAGGCCTTGTCTGGCTCCTTGGGTCACAAGCCTAGGGTAAATTAACATTACAAAAAATATTCTAAGTGTTAAACAGAACCTAGACTTTGTCTTACTCCTCGGGTCACAAGCCTTTGGTAAATTAACATTGCAAAAAATATTCTAAATGTTCAACAAAACTTAGGCCTTGTCTGGCTCCTCGAGTCATAAACCTAAGGTAAATTAACATTGTAGAAAATATTCTAAGTGTTAAACAAAACCTCGGCCTTGTCTGGCTCCTTGGGTCACAAGCCTAGGGTAAATTAACATTGCAAAAAATATTCTAAGTGTTCAATAGAACTTAGGCCTTGTCTGGCTCCTCGAGTCACAAACCTAAGGTAAATTAACATTGTAGAAAATATTCTAAGTTTTAAACAAAACCTAGGCCTTGTTTAGCTCCTCGGGTCACAAGCCTAGGGTAAATTAGCATTGCAGAAAATATTCTAAGTGTTAAACAGAACCTCGGCCTTGTCTGACTCCTCGGGTCACAATCCTAGGGTAAATTAACATTGCAGAAAATATTCTAAGTGTTAAACAAAACCTAGGCCTTGTAGTGTTAAACAGAACGTAGGTCTTGTCTAGCTCATCAGGTCACAAGCCTAGGGTAAATTAACATTTTTCAGGAAATGCCCTAAGTGTTGAAATTTTTCTCCTCAAGCTTTAGTACTCGTACTAATGGTTTCGCTGTGAGATTCCAAATCCAAATTGAGGTAAGTATTAATTGAATCTCTTCCTAAAATTCTATGAATCGGTCTCTTAATTGTAGTTCAAATCATTCCAGGTTACGTAGATGGATACAGAAATTCCCCGAGTAACTCATAAGTTAGTACGTTGATATTGTTATTAAGAAAAGGCACTCACGTAAGATATAAATTGACAAGTATGAATTAACTAAAGAAACAGTAAATTAATTCTAAATTCTCTTCATTAATTTGCAAAAAGTTAAATACAAAATAGGAGGCGTTATATGTACTTAAGCCTTTTACAAAATTGACTATGTACTTCCTAGTCTAAGGCCAAGCTACGCAAAGGGCTCTTTTTCCTTCACTCCCTTCTTCTCCTATTCCCTCTCCTTCTTCCTCTTCAGTTGTGACATTTCGGCCACATCTTCTTTGACCTCCACGTTCAGCGCCTCAGTAGACGGTGGCAGTTCTTTTTCCTGATCTTTGCCCTTGGCTGGAGTGGAGGAGGGAACAGAGGTAGGTTGGTCCGAGGAGACGGGGGCAGCAGAAGTGGAATCTGCTGGAGGTTGCTAGGAAGTGGGTGCCAAGCGCAAGGCCGGGGGGTAGTAAACCTTATTTGGAGCCCTAAGCTCTAATTCAGTATTGACCCTAGTAGCGTTCAAAGCATGGCCCCACACCTCCAGGCAGAAGGCCCTAGTAACATCCCTGAGCTGGGTAGTAAGACTTTTAGCTGTCTTAGTCATGCCCACATCATAGACTGCTTGCTCGGCTTGGGCCATCTCAGCAAGTTTGTCATCTAGTTTCTTTTTTGTCTGCTTGAGCTCCACCATCGTCACGACCATTTTATTTTCAGCCTTCTTCTGGGCTTCCAAGGCGTCAGCTGCCTGCTTTTCATTGCCTTTAAGGGCGGACTCAGCATTCCTACGAGCTTTCTCCACCTCGGCAAGTTGGGTAAATCCCCTTAAGCTTTTTGTCTGCATCCACGTGGGCCCTCTCGGTAGCCTCTAGCTTAGTCTTGGCATCCCTGGCCACCTCCAAGGAATGGTCCACCCACTCCTCGGCCATGAAGGTAGCTTGGACAAACTGCACAGAGGAAAAATGCATAAGTGTTATACAATGCATATGTAATTTTGTCAATTAATCAAATGAGGGCGGACACGTACCTTGGCCAAATCTTGTTTTAGGGCGAGGAAGACTTCATGCTTCTTGAAAGATCTCAGATCCTCCAAACACTCGACCACTAGGCTTGAGCTACCTTTTGTGGGATCCCTTAGGTTAACACCATCCAGAACTGGATTACCTGAACTTAGAGTGAAAATGGGCCTTTAGATGGAGGCCTTCTTCGGTTGGTCCCTTCCAACCTCCTTAAAAGTCGTAGTGGATGTGGACTTCTTTGACTGTCCTTTTCCCAGTCTGAACTTCCTTAGTTGGGGGTTGATGAGGGGATTGTGTGATCTCCCCTTCCTCGATGCCCTCGGCACTCTTGCCTTCCTGGGCTTTTTTCCTTTTTTTGTCCCTAGCGTTAGCAGAAGACATGTGTGTGGCAGCCGGGGTGGGTGGTTGGGGCACCACCACCACCGTTGGGGTAGAACCCTCAGCGTGGGCAGTGAGAACGACAAGCAGGTCTAGGGTTTTCTCCTCGAAACCCATGTCTGCTGAAGTGTGGGCTTGTGATATGCCAGAAGCGTCTGTGCCGTAAAAGACTTCAATATCTATGTCTGTCACCTTTTGAACAGACTTTGACGTGGATTCCTTGTCTTCGTCGTCCGAAGGAAAAGTCGACTCTTGGGAGTAAATGAGCCTAGCAGCTAAAGGGGCTGAAAGCGGGTGTCCTGAGTCCCTTCTAGAGGAGGTTCTGATAGCAAGAAGCTTGGCACAGCCACGTCAATTAAATCCAAATGGGGATCCCTGGCCTTAATAACGCTCTTCAGACTCTAGAAACACTTGGTGAAGGGCTTGTAGCCGAGGATGACGTGGGCAGCCCTGAATTGGCCATCTATATGAAGGAAGATCTCTGCCTTGAGAATTCGGTTTAAATCCTTGAAATTCACCAAGTGCTTGGTAGGAGTGGTGTGGTATTTGTCTGCTAGATAAGATAAAAGGGGTGTTAGCAACCAAAAAAAAAAAAAAAAAAACATTAACACTGTTGAGGTTATGTAAAATCTTATGTGTGACCACGGTCCTCGGGAACACTTCTTGGTTCCCCTTCCTGGGTAAGGCAGTGCATTCCATCGTGCCAACCTCCCGAGATAATTAGAAAATCCTCATCCATGCCTTTGCTTGAGTTTGGCAAGCAGGAGATTAGTCTAACGGCTAGAACCCTACACTTCATGTAATATTTGGTTTTTTCCCCATTGTGGCAGTTGTATATCCAGTTTACATTGTGTCAGGTAAGGTCAGTCCCCATTCTACGGTGTATGGCATCTACACACCCGAGGATCCTAAAGATGTTTGGGGAACATTGGGTCGGGGTTAACCTATAGTTTATAAGATAGTCCTTGGTTACCCTCCCCATGGGAAGTTCCATCCCTCCTTCAATGAAGACGATCATAGGAATGACCACGGACTCAGGAGGTCCGTTTAAGAACAAAAACTCACCCTCCTCATAGTGTTGGATTTCAACACTGTTGGGGATCCTATATTGAGCCTTAAAGACTGCCCTAGCCTCAGCAGTGTCCACTAACTTAGAATATCTACCTATGGAGTTTTGTGGTGTGAAACGTTAAACTTATAAAAAAGAATAAACAGGGAAATTAACACAGCTATAAGTGAACACGAAAAGTGCTTACCGGGAGTTTTTTTCTTCAACTTAGATCGCCTAAATGTTCAAAATGAGCCTCAGCCAGCTCTAAGTTCTCCTTTTATAGGAGTGAAAAAGTGAGCAGTAAAATTTCCACCCATAAATGAGAGGAAATAAGGACCGTAGGATCTTGATCAAGTCGTAAAACGTGGGGAGACAAGCAACCGCCTAACGCCATAAATGTAAGATTGTGGATTCTGAAGCATCAGGAGTGTGTAGAGGACAAATGAAAGGACATTGATACGTGGGAACGCATGTGGCATGTGCATAATTTACTTGTGAGACTAAAACTTCACTTTTGTCTCATAAACAAATAGCGAATGTTTTAGAGGGCTATTGTGGGAGCCTTAGGGCCGAGGATGAAGTTGAAGGGTTGTAGCATTGGTGTGGGAATGTTGCAAGCCACGGGCCTAAGGAAGAAAGTCGCCCAAGGAAGGGAAGAAATGAATCAAGGTACTCTGTAGTATTCTAAGTAGGAGCTGGAATCTGAAGAGAGTGGAAGTTAGTGGACAGTAGAGAAGCTTCTGGTCTGGTGTAGCTTGTTGCATCTACATTAAATGATAGACAACAGTTTTATCAGCCGCATTGATAAGTGACCTGAACAATGTAAGTCACAACTAAGCAGATTCCTTCCACCATCTTCTTCAGATGTTAAAAGCAACAAGTGTCATAAAAGCAGGGAGGTTAGGTGAGAATGGATGGTGGAGATATGATAGAGGTAGAGGTATATAAGGGAAAGGAAGAGCACTGGAAAAGGGGATAGAGACAGAGGCATCAAAAAAGAGATAAGCACAAAAGAGAGAGAAAAAAGAGAGTGAATAGTGTAACTATCTATACAAACTTATCCTCCTTGGGCGAGCTAGTGGAGGGAGAGATTCCCCCTTTGTTTTATAAGATTAACCTTTTCTTCTCTATTTCTATCCTCGAGCAGATTCCCCTCTTGTTGTTTGTTTCCCTCTCTTACAAATTCTATTGATTTGGGCCAAGGTTGAATTGTGCCATTCACTGTTCTAAGTGGGCTTGGGTCACCAAATTTTTTTGGTCCTTACAACATGAACACTAGTATTTAACCTGTGCTTTGCTTAAAAAAAAAATATATATATATATATATATATTTGTAAGAGTGTAAATATTAGTCTTTAAACAATTATAATTTTTTTTTAACATAAATTTCATAAGAAATGTGGTATTATCAAATGGTATAATTTCTTTGCTTGATAGAAGTTTACATTTTTTCTCAAAAAATAAAATAAAATTGAAGTTTACATTTGAACCAAATTAGATAACAACTACGTTGGCGTTCTCTTTCTTTTGCAAGTTCACCTTCAATTAAATGTTATTTTTCCTTTGTTATTTACCCAAATAGTTAGTGAACACTTTTAAACATATAAACAAATGTATGCTTATGCAATTTATATATAAATCTTCAAACAAATATATGTGCACATTATTTAAATCTAATACGTATGAAGAGCAAATGGTTGAACTATTTTAGTTATAAAATTCCTTGACCTTGTCAATACCCTCCACAATATATTCTTTTGATCTAAAACCTTAGGTTATGTTTGGTAACAGTTTTTTTTTTTTTTTTTTCAAAAACTTGTTTTTGGGATTATAAAGAAAAAACAATTTTCTTGTATTTTTGAAATCAAAAACATGTTTGGTTAGTTGAAATTTAAAAAAAAAAATAGTTTTTTAAGAAAAAAAAATAGAAAATACTAAAATATATTGTTACTAGGATTTGAATTCTAATGCTAACTATATAGGTTTCAGTTAGCTCAACTGGTAAAATCTCTAATAATTGAATAAGAGATCTAGGGTTCAATCCCCGCCTACACCAAATACCGATTGATGTCTTGGTCTGATGATAAAGAGCTATCATCAAGAGTGGACGCCATAGGTTGAAGCTCTAAAAAAAAAAAAAAAAAAAAAAACTCAAATGCTAACTCATTAAATGAGACAGATTCATTAAATTAAATACAGAAAACAACATTTTGCATGTTTTCAGTTTCCTTCACAAATTGAGTTTTGAGAACAGTTTTTGTTTTCTATTCATTTTGGGTTGCCAAAAAAATTTTTTAGTCTCAAAAATAGAAAACTGTTTTTGAAAAAAGAAAATAAGGGGAAAAACAGTTACCAAACATACCCTTAGCTTTTTTCATTATTAAAGTCTATTTGCCAATTAATTGGAATTAGCAAAATAAAATCAAGAAGAGAGAGAGAGAGAGAGAGTTAAATATGAAAGAAAGAAGAAGAAGAAGAAGAAGAAGAAGAAGATAAAAAGAAAGTATGTATTTTAATGAGATATCCCATTTTTAGAGAGAGATAATGTGTGTGTATATCCTACAAATTTTCATGAACACACATAATACTGCTAAATACTTATAATTACTCATACATTTTTGCATATATATGATTATAACCTTCCTTTGATATATTGTTGCATATTTTTCCCCATTTAAATAAAATAGTGCTTAAAAAATATTTTAGGTCCAATTTGAACAATAATAAAAAAATAAAAATAAAAAATCTCAGTAATATGCTATCGAATATACCAAGAGTTCCACTTTAGAAACCTTAGAAGATTACACTTTAGAAACTTTAGAGGATAACAGTATAGCTACTGTATGTTAATTATTAATTAGAACAAATAACAAAGTAAACAAAGTGCTAAGAAAAAGCACAAAGCAAATAGAAAGATGAAATGTGAAGAACCAAAAAAAAGATAATAATATATATTTTAAATCATATGGTGGGTCTAAATAAAAAATATATATAAAATAATATGTAACTATTATTTGGGAAGTTACACTTGAACTTGCAAAAATAAAATAATAAAATTGAAATCACCTATTGAACAAAATATAATGCATTCAAAACCTGTTATATATTAGTATAGACATTTAGGGTTCAATTCCCCATTCTCCTGTTGTAACTATTGAATTATCCACACACAAAATGCATTCAAAACATGTTATAGATTAGTCTAGAGTACAAAAATCTGAACACCAAAATTAAAAAAATTGGCATTAATCTCAAAATAAAATCAATTGTTCTTGACCCAAAAAATAAATCAATCAATCTTTAGCCACAAAAATAGTAAAATCTAGATATAAAGAAAGCAATCTATGGAAAAAAAATATATTAAAAAAAAAAAGACATCAAAAAATTATAATAAAAAAAAATAGAAAGGAATTGAAAATGAGAGAGAGAGGGGTCTCTTTGATGGTAAAAATCAAAAACAAAAATGCAATTGTTAAACAAAATGAGAGAGCACATTTAAATATGAAAATATGAAGAGGAAGAAGGGGAAAAAAAACGTATTCACCTATAAGGAATGGGTGAGGTGTTGGAGCATTTTAATATTAAATAATTAAAATGAATTAATGTTATAACATAAATATAAAGATGTGGGAGTGAATATGGAAGATAAGTAGTTAGTGAAAATATTTAATCCCACATTGAAAAAGAGAGAGGCTATTTTATTCTTTTTAATTGTGGTGATTAATGGGCTAAAATGTATTGTCTCAGATATTGGGCTAGATATGTGCGCAAGGGGGAGGTGAAAAGTAGAGCTATCAAAATTGGAAATGAATCAGCCTCTTGGATCTTTTAGATACTTCATTTTTATTATGGACAATGAAGAGCCATTAACCCACTTAATGGACTATCCGTTTGGGTCTTTTCATTATTCAGAAACTCCTTATCTCACCATTAATTGAGTAACTCCAGTCCATCAGATTAATATCCAACAATTAATCTTGTACCACTCACTACATCAGAATAATGGACCTAATTAATCAGAATAAATTGGGTAGTAATTTCGTGAGGCCCATTGAGCCTATAAACAGAATCATTCAAACCCAATCCATATTATTGCAATACACACACAAAAAAATAGAGAGATTCTTGGCAAGGAATGGTGTTCTTTCTGGTGGAGTTTTGGGCTTGAACACTTTGTGCAGAGGTTGTTCTAGCCATACGACACTTGTTGGGCTATTGTATCTTGGGGGAGACAAGTCAGAGTGATAAGAACAGAGAAATGTAATTGGTTAAGAATGGCAATGGTGGTTTAATCTCTAGCTGAATTCGAGGTCAGCTGGTCCTCCAGACGAAGAAAGATGAACGCAGAGAGAAGAGAAGAAAGAACTGAATGAATAGGTGCTTATTTTCATACCCCATACAGCCCAGCTCTATTGGTTATATATTCTTCCCGCCCTCTAACAAACTCTAACTAACTTTTAGAATACCCAACTGACTATTGCCAGCTGTACTCCTAACAACTTCATCATTCCACAACCAATTACAAGCCGTACCACTCATCCCACTTCTTAGTTACAATTACAACTTTTATCAATTGATACAATCCTAACAATTCAATCCTAACAATACCCCCCCCCCCCCCTTTACAACACCTTTCCCACAAGGTGTGGAAATTGTTGTTGCAGCAAATAGAGATTTTCCCAAGTAGCATCTTCCACTCGCTCACCTTGCCACTGAACTAAGACCTGAGTAACAGATCTGTTGCGCAATTGATGAGTCTTTTCTTGTAACACAGCAACAGGTTCAGGTCTAAGACTGCCTTCAGAATCCACCAATGGTAAGGAAGGCAAGGGCACCACATGTTGACCCAATCTTTGCTTTAAACAAGAGACATGGAATGTGGGATGCAATTTGGATTCAGGAGGTAAGTCTAGTCTGTATGAGACAGTACCAATCCTCTGCAGGATCTGGAAAGGACCATAGAATCTAGGTGAAAGCTTTCCCAACCGTTTCTGCCTCAATGACATTTGTTTGTAAGGATGCAGCCTAAGATAAACCCAATCTCCAACTGCAAACTCCCTCATAGTTCTATGCTTGTCAGCATTGACCTTCATTCTTTGCTGAGCAGCCACCAAATTGAGCTTCAGTAGTGCAATCAGCTGTTGTCTATCTCTCAAATGCACCTCCACACTCTCCACCTTAGTAGTACCAGGAATGTAATCCAAGAGTCTTGGTGGAGCAAAACCATACAATGCTTCAAAGGGTGTCATCTTAAGAGAAACATGGAAATTGGTGTTGAACCAAAATTCTGCTAAGGGTAACCACTCCACCCAAGAACCTGGTTTGTCTGCAGCAAAGGCCCTTAAATAATGTTCTAAACTCTTGTTTACTATCTCTGTTTGGCCATCCGTTTGGGGGTGATAGGCTGTAGACATGGCCAGCTGAACCCCTTGAAGTCTCATTAATTCTTGCCAAAATTGAGAAGTAAAGATTGGATCTCTGTCACTCACAATGGTGGCAGGCATCCCATGCAATTTAAAGACATATTGCATATAAAGGTGAGCTACTTTGGCTGCAGAATAAGGATGAGACAAAGGTACAAAGTGAACAAATTTAGTGAACCTATCCACCACCACTAACACCACATCCTTGAACTGAGATTTAGGCAGCCCCTCAACAAAGTCCATACTAACATCCTTCCAAGGCTTCTCTGGTATTGGCAAGGGTTGCAGAAGACCAGTTGGGTGACAAGTCTCATTTTTTAATCTCTGGCAAGTATCACACTCTCTTACCAACTTCTTGACATCAGTCCTCAAACCAGGCCAATAATAGTCCCTTTTTACCCTATGCAAGGTCTTAAGAAAACCTGAGTGACCCCCCAATGGGCTGTCATGAACCTGATGTAACACAGCCTTCTTCAAAGCATCACAAGTGCCCAAGTAAACCTTCCCTTTGTACAACAACAACCCATTTTGCAGAGAGTAACCTTGAGGAACAACCTGTCCTGCCCCTAAAGCCTGCATAATGCCTTGCACCTGTTGATCCGTGGCATAACTTGCCTTAAGATCACTGAGCCAAGTTGGAGAAGGAAATGAGATCATACACAATACCCCTTCTAGAGAACCCCCTTCAGTCCCAAAAGTAAGATAATCTGAACCAACATCAATGG
This sequence comes from Quercus variabilis, assembly GCA_030445155.1. Lineage (NCBI taxonomy): Eukaryota > Viridiplantae > Streptophyta > Magnoliopsida > Fagales > Fagaceae > Quercus > Quercus variabilis. The sequence continues at coordinate 48,813,456 of CP129447.1, read as the reverse complement.
GAGGTCCTGCAGTATTCAATTCATCATCAGGTTCAACTTTTCTGGACAAAGCATCAGCCACAAGATTATCTTTACCTTTTTTATATTGAACCACAAAGGCATATCCTAATAACTTGGAAAACCACTTCTGTTGAGTAGGAGTACCAATTTTTTGCTCTAATAGGTACTTAAGGCTTTGTTGATCAGTTCTCACAATAAAAGGCCTACTAATCAAGTAGGATCTCCACCTCTTGACAGCAACAACCAGGGCTAATAACTCCTTTTCATAAGTAGATAAGTCCAAATTCCTACCTTTGAGGGCTTGGCTATGAAAGGCAATAGGCCTACCCTGTTGCATCAACACTGCCCCCAAACCTTTACCCGAGGCATCACATTCTATGACAAAGGGTATATCAAAATTTGGTAGAGTTAGCACAGGTGGTTGAACCATGGCAGCCTTTAACTTCTGGAAAGCTTGTTCAGCCTCTTCAGTCCAAGAAAATGCATCCTTCTTCAATAGAGCAGTTAAAGGAGTAGCAAGCTATCCATATCCTTTAACAAATTTTCTATAATATCCTGTGAGCCCCCAAAACCCTCTCAAAGACTTAAGGTTATTAGGGGTAGACCACTGTTGCATGGCTGCAGTTTTCTTAGGATCCGTGTGAATCCCTGCACTAGTGATGACATGGCCTAGATACTCCACTTCATTACAAGCAAATTTGCACTTAGATTTCTTAGCATATAGTCTATGTAAGGATAACACTTCTAACACAGATCTCAGATGGTCCACATGTGCAGACAGTGAAGTGCTATATACTAAAATATCATCAAAAAAAACTAAAACAAATTTTCTGAGATAAGGCTTAAAAACCTGGTTCATCAAGGATTGAAAGGTTGATGGAGCATTGGTTAAACCAAATGGCATTACCAAAAACTCATAATGGCCTTCATGTGTTCTGAATGCTGTTTTAGGCACATCCTCCTCCTTCATTCTGATTTGATGGTAACCAGACCTTAGATCAAGCTTTGAAAAGATAGTTGCTCCATTCAACTCATCAAGCAGCTCATCAATGACTGGAATTGGAAACTTATCCTTTATAGTTATGTTGTTCAAGGCCCTATAATCAATGCACATTCTCCAGGACCCATCTGCTTTCCTTACTAGTAAAACAGGTGAAGCAAAAAGGCTAGTGCTGTTTCTGATGGACCCAGCAGTCAACAGCTCCCTCACAATGTTTTCAATTTCATTTTTTTGATAGAAAGGGTATCTATAAGGTCTTTGGCATACTGGTTGAGAGCCCTCCATGAGAGAAATCTGGTGCTCGTGACCCCTCATAGGTGGTAACCCTGTAGGAGTCTCAAAAACCCTTACAAATTCTTGCAACAACAACTCCACTTCTGCAGGTACACTCTCATCCAACACCTCTTCAACTGCAGAATAGATTTGAAGCAGCAATCCCTTCCTTACTGACCCCTTAAGTAACTGATGGCAATTTATAAAGGAAGTGCTTGAAGAGGGACTTAAACCTTGCAGCAAAACTTGTTGATCCCTATAATGGAACTTCATGGTTAACAGCTGGAAGTTCCATTGTATAATGCCCAAGGTACTCAACCATTGAGTGCCCAACACAGCATCACATCCTCCCAATGCTAGCACATGAAATTGGACACCAAACTCCACTTCTTGAATACACACAGCTACACTACTACAAAAGCCTTGAGTTCTTACTACAGTGCCATTGGCCACCTTGACCTCCAAAATTCTTGAAGTATCCACCTGTAACTGCAGACTAGAGACCAGTGATGCATCCACAAAATTATGAGTGCTACCTGTGTCCACCAATAACACCAACCCACTGTTCTTGATCCTACCTTTAACCCTCATAGTGCCCGGTGTAGGAGTCCCAGTTAAAGCATACAATGTAATCCCCATATCTTCTTCCTGTTCCATTGGTTTAATATTTCCAAACCCCTCCTCTAATTCTGTAACCTGAACTTCAGATGGCATCTTAGGTGTTATATCAATCCCTTCTAACATAAACAGTTTAATATTTTTGCACTTATGCCCAGGCCCCCATTTCTCATCACAATTATAACATAACCCCTTCTTCCTCCTATCATCCATTTGAGCAGGACTAAGTCTTTTAACTGATATTTTTGGTTTATTGTCTAACATCACATTACTTTTAGGCAAACCAAGAATTGAAGTAGTACCTGATTCCTGATGATTCCTTATGCTCTTCCTACTGCTCCACACATATTCTTCTTGAATTTTGGCCAATCCGAAAGCTTCATTCAAGGACTGAGGGTTGAGCATCCTTACAGGTAACCTTATTTCATCCCTTAAACCACTCAGGAAACAACTAAGCTTGTGTAAGGGAGAAAGACCTTTAACTCGATTAGATACAGCTTCAAATTCTGCCTTATACACAGCCACTGTTGAGGTTTGCCTCATCCTGGTCAAAACCTCCATAGGATCATCGTAGGCACTGGTTCCAAATCTCACATGCAATGCTGGTACCAGGGATTCCCAATCTGTGAACACCCTGGCTTCCTCTGCTTCCTGGAACCAAACCAATGCCTCCAAATCCATGTGAAAGGAAGCTATCAGTAGCTTCTCTGTAATAGGAGTTTGATAGTACACAAAATACTGATTTGCCTTATAAACCCAATTAGCTGGATCACTACCTGAAAATCGTGGAAATTCCAACCTTATAGACTTGGCAAACGACGAAGTTGAAGAGCTTGGAATAGAATTTGACTGCACATTTCTCTGTGAAGGCTCTTGATTCACATCTATGGAATTCAATTTTTGTAAGATTACATTGATATTCTGATTCATCGAATTGATATTCTGATTCATCTCATTCATTGTCCTGGTGTGAATGCTCTGAATCGTTTGCATTTCTTGGATATCTCTGTTATGATGGTCAGAAGAAGTACGAAGAGAAGCAATAGCTTCATTCACTGTATTCATGGCCGCAGCTCTGGTTTCAGTCATGGTAGATCAGGAACGATGCTCTGATACCAATTGATAAGAACAGAGAAATGTAATTGGTTAAGAATGGCAATGGTGGTTTAATCTCTAGCTGAATTCGAGGTCAGCTGGTCCTCCAGAAGAAGAAAGATGAACGCAGAGAGAAGAGAAGAAAAAACTGAATGAATAGGTGCTTATTTTCATACCCCATACAGCCCAGCTCTATTGGTTATATATTCTTCCCGCCCTCTAACAAACTCTAACTAACTTTTAGAATACCCAACTGACTATTGCCAGCTGTACTCCTAACAACTTCATCATTCCACAACCAATTACAAGCCGTACCACTCATCCCACTTCTTAGTTACAATTACAACTTTTATCAATTGGTACAATCCTAACAATTCAATCCTAACACAGAGATGGTTTGCACCAGTTACAAAGTTTAGTCAACAAAGAACTTGAATCTCCTTAAAGAGAGTGAATGTCGTGCCTCAGTCCAAATAATGTTGTGTAATTCCTTTCTTTACATTAATAATATTCATAAGTATTATTCAGTTTCTCATTGTGTTATTTCCATTATCATTGTATTTGCACCAACACTTTTAAGGAGATTCAACACATGGAGCCTACACAAAAGAAACCAAATGAGCATGTTGGAGATCTTAACAAGCCCTTTCGCTTTAAGGGAACCCACTTCAAGAGGTGGAAAGGAAAGGTCCTCTTCTACTTGAGTCTTCTCAAAGTCTCCTACATCCTCACTGACAATAATCCATCAAAAGTTCTTACCGATGAGATGAGTGAGGAAGAATACATTCTCCATCAAGAAAAAATAAATAAGTATACAAAAGATGAATATAATTGACTCTCTTATCTATTGAATTGTCTTGCCGATCATTTCTATGATTATTATGATACAACTTACAATTCTACTAAGAAAATTTGGAAAGTTTTACAAAACAAGTATGATACTGAGGAGGCAAGTGCAAAGAAGTATGCTGCTAGCAGATTTTTCCGTTACCAAATGGGAGATGGAAAATCGGTGGTGGATCAAGCACAAGACTTCCAAATGATTGTAGTAGAATTGAGATCCGAAGGCATAAAGATTGGAGATAATTTGGTGGTAGCTGGCATAATTGATAAACTACCACAATCTTGGAGGGAGTTCCAAAAGATTTTGCGGCACAAACAAAAGGAGACATCTTTGGAGACTTTGATCACACGCATCCGTCTGGAGGAAGAGGCTAAAGGACAAGATGCACTCATAACACAAGAAAGCAATGGTAATTCCACCACAAAGGTAAACCTTATTTCAGCTAATAATAATATGCCCAAAAATCATTTTCCTAGAAATAGTCAATTGAAGCCTAAAAAGAGAGCCTTTAAAAATAATAATAGACCTCAAGGAAGGGGAAACCCGAATAAAAATTACAACAAGAACCAAGAACCTCCTTCATAAGATCAGTTTAATGGATCTTGTTTTGTTTGTGGCAAGAGTGGGCATATTGCTTGATTTTGCAAATTTCGGAAACGTGAATTTGTCCTGCAGGCTAACGTAACCGAAGAGCCTTTAGTGGCTATGATTACAGACATCAATATGGTACAATATGTTGAACGATGTTGGGCAAATTCTGGTGCTAATAGTCACGTCTGCTATGACAAAAATTGGTTTAAATTGTATACTCCTTTTAAAGAAGAAAAAACTGTTATACTTGGTGACTCTAGCAAAACCAAGGTTCTTGGGAGTGGTGAGGTTGAATTGAAATTCACTTCTAGATGCGTGCTAACATTGAAAGATGTTCTTTACACTCCGTCCATAAGGAAGAATTTGATGTCAAGTTTTTTGCTTAACAAGGCTGGCTTCAAGCAAACTATGGAATCTGATAATTATGTAATCACTAAAAAATGATTATTTGTGGGCAAGGGTTATGCTTGTGATGGAATGTTTAAATTGAATGTTGAGAATAATAAAGCATCTACTAGTTCAGTTTATATGCTTTCTTCTATTAATTTTTGTCATGCTCGTTTGTGTAATATAAATAGTAGATATATGGGAATCATGAGTAGTTTAGGATTAACTCCAAGATTGTCAAAAGATTTTGAAAAACGTGAAACTTGTAGTCAAGTTAAGATTACAAAAAAACCTCATAAAAGTGTTGTAAGAAATACCGAATTGCTTGAGTTAATTTACTCTGATTTATGTGAATTTGAGGGAATTTTAACTCGTGGAAGAAATAGATATATTATCACTTTTATTGATGATTTCTCAAAATATACAACTATTTATTTGTTGAAAAATAAAAGTGATGCTTTTGAAAAATTTCAAGATTTTTTAAAAGAAGTTGAAAATCAATTCGGTAGAAAAATAAAAAGAATAAGAAGTAATAGAGGCCGTGAGTATGAATAAAGTGCATTCAACTCATTTGTTCAGTCTTTGGGAATTATCCATGAAACTACAACACCATATTCACCTGCTTCTAATGGTGTGGCTGAAAGAAAAAATAGAACTTTAATTGAGTTAACAAATGCCATGTTAATTGCATCTGGTGCACCTTTACATTTTTTGGGTAAAACTATTTTAACTGCATGTCATGTTTTGAATAGGGTGCTACATAAAAAGTCACACACCACACCTTTTGAGATGTGGAAAGGACATAAGCCAAATTTGGGATATTTGAGAGTATGGGGTTGTCTTGCTTATGTAAGGCTTATTGATCCTAAAATGCCTAAATTAGGTATAAGAGCTACTACTTGTGCTTTTCTTACTTATGCGATTAATAGTGCAGCTTATAGATTTTTTGATCTTGAAAGCAAAATAATTTTTGAATCTGGTGATGCAATTTTTCATGAAGAAAAATTTCCTTTTAAATTGAAAAATAGTGGGGGTGAAGAAAATATTTTGTCACAACCTAGTTCTTCTACTTCACATTTACAAAATCAAGAAAATTTTGAAATGGAACCTAGAAGGAGTAAAAGAGCTAGAGTTGAAAAGGATTTTGGTCCTGATTATTATGTTTTTAACATTGAGGAAAATCCCCAAAATTTAAAAGAGACGTTAACATCACCTGACGCCATATTTTGGAAAGAGACTGTAAATGATGAGATAGAATCTTTAATTTCTAATAGAACTTGGAAATTAGTATATCTTTCACCGGGTTTTAAGACCATAGGTTGTAAATGGGTCCTTAGAAAAATGTTGAAACTGGATGGATCAATAGATAAGTTTAAAGTTAGACTTGTTTCAAAAGGCTTTAAACAAAAAGCTGATCTTGATTTCTTTGATACATTTTCTCCGGTAACAAGAATTACATCAATTAGATTGTTAATTGCTATTGCTGCAATTTTTGATTTGAAAATTCACCAAATGGATGTAAAAACTGCTTTTCTAAATAGGGACCTAGAGGAAGAGATTTATATGGATCAACCCGAAGGTTTTGTAGAGCCTGGACAAGAAAGCAATGTATGTAAGCTAACTAAATCCATATATGGCTTAAAACAAGCACCTAAGCAATGGCATGAAAAGTTTGATTCCTGCATGATTAAGAATGGTTATAAATCAAATGAATGTGATAAATGTATTTATTTTAAATCATGGAATAATTTACATGTTATTATTAGCCTCTATGTGGATGATATGTTGATTTTTGGCTCAAATATGCACGTTATAAATGAGACAAAAAATATGCTTAAAAGCCATTTTGATATGAAAGATCTTGGTGAGGCTAATTTTATTTTGGGCATGAAAATTACAAAAACATGTGATGGAATATATCTTGATCGATCACATTATGTTGAGAAAATAGCGAGAAAATATAATTTTCATGATCACAAAAGTGTAGCTACTCCTTTTGATTCTAGTGTTCATTTATTTCCTGTGAGTAATGATGATGAGATTTTTAATTAAAAGGATTATGCTAGTATCATTGGTAGTTTGTGTTTTGCTACTGATTGTACTAGACCTGACATTACATATGTAGTAGGAGTGCTTAGCAGATTTACTAGCAAGCCTAGTAAAGATCATTGGCTAGCTATTAAGCGAGTCATGAGATATTTAATTGGTACCAAAAACTATGACTTATTTTATAAAAAGTACCCTACTGTAATTGAAGGTTTTAGTGATGCTGATTGGAATACTTTGTCAGGTGATTCTCTCTCTACCACTGGTTATATTTTTACCTTAGGTAGTGGTGCTATTTGTTGGAAATCTAAAAAGCAAACAATAATTGCTAAGTTGAATTAATAGCATTAGTTTTAGCTAGTGAAGAGGCAAATTGGCTTAGAGATTTGTTATATGAAATTCCACTGTGGGAAAAGCCAATTCCACTTATATTAATTCATTGTGATAGCATTGCCGTAATTGGTAGAGTTAAATACCGTTATTATAACGGTAAGTCCAGACCTATAAGAAGAAAGCACTGTACCTTGCGATCTTATTTGAGTAGTGGCATCATAACTGTGGATTATATTAAATCTAATGATAATCTTGCAGATCCATTTACTAAAGCCTTGGCAAAAGATAGAGTCTGGAATACATCAAGGGGGATGGGACTAAAGTCCATAGAATCATGAGCCATGTATGAGGATACCCAACCTAAGGACCAGAGATCCTGAGAATTGGGTTCAATGGGAAAAACGAATCATACGATGGTCGTAAGAAATCCACAATTTATTTATTTTTAATTATTTATTTTGTAAATAATTTTTTAATTGTTCATCCCTATGATGTAAGTGCATTTATCCTGTAATGTGGAGAGGATGAGTTAAAAAACTCTTAATGAAATTTGTAGCTTGTATGAGTGGGGTATCAGAATTACAGGAGCACCCTTGACAAAATTCCACCTATGTGAGTGAGGGGTAGGGCCGCTCCCTGTAAGATTTGGACTTAATCTCAAATACACTTATGAAACTGGGATCAGCACACGGCCGTAAAGTGCTAGCTATAAAAGCTCATGTCAACACCTGAGTTATTATGTGTAAGTAGTGACACTTAATTTCCCTAAAGCAATCCTAGTTCAAGTCGAAGACCATTACGACTCTGGAGTTGAGATCGCTGTTTTACTAAGTGAAGGTTCAATGCAGAGCACACATTCATGATGCATAGTGATCCGTCTTTGCCTGGTAATCTCTCTTTAACTAAAAAATTTAATATTAAAATGAGTGGGGGATTGTTGGAGCATTTTAATATTAAATAATTAAAATAAATAAATGTTATAACAAAAATGTAAAGATGTAGGAGTGAATATGGAAGATGAGCAGTTAATGAAAATTATTAATCCCATATTGAAAAGGAGAGAGGCTATTTTATTCTTTTTAATTGTGGTGATTAATGGGCTAAAATGTATTGTCTCAGATATTGGGCTAGATATATGCGCAAGGGAGAGGTGAAGAGTGGAGGTATCAAAATTGGAAATGAATTAGCCTCTTGGATCCTCCTACTTGATAGTCCATTGAGCCTATAAATAGACTCATTCAGACCCAATCCATGTTATTGCAATACACACACAAAAAAATAGAAAGATTCTTGGCAAGGAAGGGTGTTCTTTATGGTGGAGCTTTGGGCTTGAACACTTTGTGCAGAGGTTGTTCTAGCCATACGACACTTGTTGAGCTGTTGTATCCTGAGGGAGACAAGGCAAAGATGGTTTGCAACAGTTACAAAGTTTAGCCAACCAAGGGCTTGAATCTCCTTAAAGAAAGCGAGTGTCGCACCTCAGTCCAAACAGTGTTGTGTAATTATTTTCTTTACATTAATAATATTCAGAAGTATTATTCAGTTTCTCGTTGTGTTATTTCCATTATCATTGTATTTGCACCAACATGAGGAAATTGAAATTTATAGGGGAAAGAAATCAAAATGATGCACTTTTAGAAAAAATAAAATAAATATAATTGTAACAAAAAATAATGATGTGATATAATAATAAAAATAGATCACATTGATAGTTAATACCTTTGTCACGAAAAAGTGATAAAAAAAATTTACTAAGTTTGATACATTTAATTATGGATCTAAATAGCTAAGAACCTTGTAGTCGAATTAACACCTTCCTATGCACAAAGTGCTTACGGGTATAGGAGGGAAAGAGTTTAAGCTGCAAAGTTTACAGCATATTATAATTATCTCTAAAAAAAATTATGAATACAAATAAAATTTTAATAAATATTCAAAAAGGAACATGCCATATATATTTTCTTGCTCTATATATATGTGTGTGTACAATTTTAAAAGCAAGTGATAAAAAAAAAAAAAAAAAAGTAAAATAAAACTGACTTTTGTCACTCTTTCCTTATTGTGATACACTTAATTATGGGAAGAAAATTACTTGTTTTATTTCGTATTTTCTTATTTCAAAATAAGAAGTGATAACAAAAAAACGATATATTTCCCATTTCAAGGATTTTTTGTGTAAAATTTGGTAATCATGTGTAAAAAATATGCTTTAATGAAGAAGAAAAAAAATACTCCATACAATTAGATATAATTATATTGTATCAAAAAAAAGATATAATTATATTGATAAGAGAGGGAAAAAATTGTGACATTTTCTATGAGATGATCTAGTACTTTTTGGTAAAGCGGATGAAAAAAATGGTCAAAGCATTAAGGATGCATTGGATGTCTTTTGTGAGCTCTCTAGCAAAAAGTGAATCATGGAAAATCTCAGGTTTATTTCTCTCCAAATGTCTCGCAGATAAAAGAGGTGTGCTTCGTTCTTGTCTAGATCTTCACTCTACCCCAAACCTCGGGAAATATCTAGGATTTTTGTTAAAGCATCCGGGTTCAACTAACCATGATTTTGATTATATCATTTAACGTGTGGTGCACTGGTGTGGCCTTTGAATGAAGTTTTTATTTTATTAAAAATCAATGATAAGTATTTTTTATGAAAAATAATTATTAGTTAATGAATAAAAATAATGGATTCATTCCAAATTATATAGATTTGATATATTTTAAATTACATAGAATTTTTAAAAGATTTGCACGAGACTAAAATAAATTTGATAAAGGCAGACAAATAAATCATGCAATCGTTAAAATTAAAATTAGACCATTAACAAAAAAGACGGTTGGAAAATATGAAAATATTGCGGATGGGAGATTTAAAACATATACTTAGAAATTAACAAATGAATATTAAAAAATATTAAAGAAATAATATTTAAATAGGATAGAGAAATTATAAAGAATATGTTAAAAAGTATATTTGAAAAAGTAAGTAGGTAAAAATTAAAAGTAATTATTTACTCTTTAAATAGTACAAAAATTTAAAAAAATTATTAGAGATGCTCTAGAGGCATTAAACAACTTGCTAAAGATTGTAGAAATAAAAAAGAATGTTTTATACCATTAGTTAACTCATTAGTGACGTTAACATTGATCTTACTAGTTACAACAAAGGGAATTTTCAAATAATGAATATAAAGAAAAATCGCAATAGAATGGGAGATCAATAAACATCCTATTTCAAATTCATATACATTTGAATTTGCCATTACATCCTCAACCACATTATACCTATCATATATGCCTTTGATCTTTTAATGGATGGCAGATCCAATTCCTTAAAAGTAGCTTACCAGATGTTGTCACACAGTTATCAAGAAATTTGTACAATTTATCAGAAAAACAAGAAGCACTAAACTTTTAGGGACTACATAACTAAGAATTAAAGAAAAATCTAAGACATCATATGCCAAAGTAGTTTGCTTTGAACTTAGGAGATGCAGGAACTTGCCTGATGGACCACTATTAGCATTGTTACCGAAAATCATAACCAGTGTCTGTCCATCCATTCGGAAGCAACTCCTACAATTTTGATTGATTATTTGTAACCGTATATTTACAATACAGACGCGGTGATCAGTTGGACCTTTAAATGGTAATATATCTCCATTCCATAAAACATCATCTACCTGTAATTGAAACAGGTTAATCATTATAAACCACACAGATAGATGATCCGGATTGCAATTTTAACCACTAGGGATACTAGCGAGCTTTCCATTGACCGGAATAGATGACTAAAAAGTCTACCAAGAGTAAGGCAATATCATGGGGCATCACACTATCAAGTAAATTATCCCACAAACTAGAAGACCCTTTGGTGTGAACACGAGGTACATGCCCCCAATTATACGCATGTATGGGAGGAAGAGCAAAAAAAGAGACGGCCCAAATTGTGGCCTTATGGATGGAGCCTATTAGTTATTGGGCTTGAAATTAAGCAAGTGCAAGCATTTAATAATTAGGGTTTCTTTATGCATTTTATTGTTAGCTATTTAAGCACTTTTTCTGATTATTGTAAGAAAAAGTGCTATTTAATCATTAGGGTTCCTTTGTTCTATTGTTGTTTAATTGCTCCATTGAAATAGTGTGATTGTCCTACATCAGTTTTGGTAGCAAAGCCAGGTTCCAGTCCATACAACACAACCGTAGACAACCACTTGAAAGCAAAACCATCAAAAGAGCAAGCCAGCCAAATATGACAATACCTTTCAAGTTTTTACCCCATGAGATCTTGAACAAGCCTAAACCAGCCCCTGCAATCCGTATATACCCCCAAGCCCCCCATGAGTTTTTCACCCCTAAGCTAACAAAGAAGCCAGCGACACCTCCTAAACTGGTGAACACCATCCGTGCCCACCTCTGATCACAGAATCCACACCTACAAACCAAAAAAAAAAAAAAGAGACCCTTGCCGAGACCCATCGACAACCTCGACCCACCAACCGCCGAAACCCACAGATCAGCACTTAGCCGCCGCCGACCCATCAGCCACCTGTCGCCAACACCATCATCACCCTCGACCACCGCCGATGCCAAGACCCAAGACAAGAAGCTACCATCCCTCCACGATTCAAGCCGCCGCTGTCTTCCCCTTCTTACACCGTCCATATTATATTGTCTCTTTTAGTTTCTATGGTTTTCTTTTTTAAGTCTGTACTTTGAGTTCCTTTTAAAGTCTTTCGTTTGAATTTCTTTTAAAGTTCGTGTCTGTTGTTTCTTAAAACAGCGGTGTATTTTATTATTTTTGCACCCAAAAAAAAAAAAAATTCAAAAGGAAGTCTCTTCAATTGAACCAAATTTCAAACTTTTGAAGCATCCAGGAAGTCCCTACAATGAACAAACTTTGATTATTCAATATAACTTCTCGTGGGATTCTAAATTGATAATTATGCATATATTTGATTTATTGCCATATAGGTATGCTTGTTTGTACCGAAATTATAAATACACTTCTTGAATACAAAATTCCCAAACTGGCCCAAAGAAAGCTCTGGTTTGAAATTGCTCTCACTTCATTCAAGTCACACCCACGACCCAACTTTCATCCTGTTTAATTAGAAATCACATCTACACAATTCATACTATTCTCTAGGTTTCAAAGAACAATAATAAGATCAACTGTCAGATAGAAGTCAAAGCTCAACCTTTTGTCTCAACATAATTCCACCAAGAAAATATATCTAACATAAACCACATATTTAGCAAAGTTGAAATCAATGTCAATTTTATTGCAGAAATGTTTGAATGAGTGAGGTTTGAATAAGTTGTACCTAATAAGTTCAAATCAATGTCGATTATTGTAAAGTGTATGTTTGTACGGGTACATAGAATGCTTAAACAATATATTCGTAGGTAATCTGACATTCAGAAAATTTAACACTATCTTGTTGATGAGTACTTTAGAGAGGTTCTTTGGGCAGTCCTGCAGGAGTTGAATATGTATAAGTTTCAAGTATGGAGTTATTTTCATGTAAACTTCAGAAATGGAACTTTGCTCAAATCACAAATATTGGGGTAGGGAAAGAATGTTCACCTCTACTATCATATATAACTTCTTTGGGCGACACCTAAAATCAAATTCAATTAAAGAATTAAATTTCGACTTTCAAATTTGATAGACTTCCCATGAAAGCAGATAACAAGGAAACTGTACGTTAATCATACTTGCAGTTGCAAAGCCCCCAGAGGCAGCACAAGATGCATCATCATTGATAAAACCAATCCAAATCTTAAAGAGCACAATCAACAAAGTTTTGCCATAAACAACTTATGCATCATCCAGGCCACAATTTCCCTGAAGACAAAATTTAACGAAACTCAATGTTAATATTTTGAAACAAATTTTCTGGGAGATAGCAGTCACAAGATAAAACTATGACTGCTTCAAGCAACAAAAAATTTATGACGAATCACAGTATACAAGAAATATACTAAGAGCAAAAAGGAACAGAGAACAACTATCAACGAAAGTAAGCAGAGAGGAAGGAGGACAACACAGCCATCATCTCATACAAGTTAGGGGCTAAATTGGATGCTTTCTTCTAACATCACTAATAATTCAGGATGTTCATAATATATTATAGGGCTTTCAATCATGCTTTTTTCAGAAGCATAAAGATGAAGAAAAGAAATATGGCTCATGATAAAATCTTTACAGATAAGATCATACGATGAGCTTGCATCTAAGGTGAACAGCATCAGGCACAATGTTACCATCACTTGTGGTTGATGGTGTGACCAACTGTACTATTTTCTTTCAATTGCCAGAAATCCAATGATTGAACTCAAACCAAGTAACTCAACAGTAATTCAAAAAAATGATAGAATTATAACCAGCAAGACAAAAGAACACAAAGGACATACAAATTTAAATAGAAAATTCAAATTCTACACAAGCACACAATAAGAGAAAAGAGTAAGAAACCTAGTCAGAAAAGTTTCATTGCTACGAGTTGAACACCTACAATATTATAATTTATAATCACTTGATAAGAGGAAGAGGACTCCAATCTGAACCACTTGCAATGAGCCACTGCCAATTACAAAGAAAAGAGATCAAAGGGGACAGAGATTCAGACTCTAAATGCAACGTTTTATCTATTTATTTGCTATCATGAAACTTTCGAGTGACGATGTCAAAAACAACAAAAAATTAGAGGAAAACTAGGACCAAAATAGAGTTCCAAACAAATGATTCTTTGAAATGTTCACATTGCATCACTTCATTTGTAATTGATTTTTCCAAGAAAATTTTTCAACAGAAAGAAAAACATATACTTTTCAAAAGCATAGCTAGGAATTAAGAATAAGGGCTATATCTTAGGTTTAGAGATGGATCAACATTATTGGATCCTTAATTTAGTAGTCACCAGTCAGTTGTTACAATCTATTTCAGTTCCAAATTTTCACCCTCATTACCATAAGTAGCACAACCCACATTTCTATCTTCCAGAAGATTGAAGGTCCAATTAACTCAACCCCCTCCTTAACTAAACCACAGTAGGAATAATAATCCAGATTTCAGCATTTCATTAAATCTTCATTTTGACAATTTTTTCTATCTTTCCTTTCTTCAATGTGTTCCTTCTCTTTAACTGTACAGATCACTCTAATTGGATCGGCCTTAGGCTAGGTTTTCAACAAAATAACTGAGTCTTTAGATGTGGCTAACATCTTTTATGATAGTCACTTTCTTTCTTTCTTTATTTTTAAGTGAGTTAACTAAAATGAGAACTAGATAACAATTGATGTTAAAACTAGAGAGCCCAGCAATAACTTCATTTGTAACAAGCAGCAAACCAGGATGGATTTCAAGTGTTAAGTGTAACCCCCCCAACCCCCACCCCGCCCAAAAAAAAAAAACAAAAAACCTATAAAATTTTATTTGAAGTGCAAACTATGCAGCATGGAAAAGTTACAGAATTTCCACCTCTGGCTTTTGCTTGATCAGATGTCTCCAACTGCTCCATTCACCCAACTTTATTTCACAAAGAAGAAAGCAAAAGACAAGTGAACTACAACATGTAAAAAAATATCATTGCAGAAATTTTAATATGTACTTTATTCATCTAAAAATCTCATCCTAACTACCAGAAGTTGGCTAGATCAAAGAAGTGCTTGTCATAATCTCTCTCTCTCTCTCTCTCCAACGGTAAAATTGGCAGATGTAGCATCTGTAAAAACATGGAAAGGGACATAAATAGATTGTCATTTCAGCTATATGCTGATCCTTAAACTCTCCAAAAAACCTTTAATACACATTTTTAATACCAAATTGCTATCTACAAGAGAGGATATACCAAACTGCTATCTACCAAAGAGGCTTTTAGCTATGAAAAGTAGTCAAACAGCAGTGGAAATATGGTTAGGCTTATATAAGTCCCATCACTCCCTTACCCATGAGCAACAAGCTTTTGAACAGCATCATCGATCCCACTTTCAGATATGCCAACCTGACCAGAAAGGATAGCTATTCTTGCATGCAAATTACTCTCTTCAATAGATGAACAAATAGCTCAAATGAGTTTATCAAAACAGGAAACAATAACCAAACTTCTTTTAACATGAATTCACCTTCCAACATTTCCCCTCACCACTTGATGTCATTTTCCAATCAAGCTCCTTATGGTCAATTTCAGCATCTAATTCATACAGCTCATAAAACTTTCCTGTATTTGATCATAGGTTGCAACACTACGTAATATAATATAAAAGCAAAGGCTCAGTGATTTACATGGATGAGATCAAATGATTTTGCCTTCTCCAAAAAGCTACTATAGGGGGAAAGCTACTGTGGATGAAGTGATGTGTGTGTGAGTGAGTGTGTGTGTGTGTGTGTGTGTGTGAGAGAGAGAGAGAGAGAGAGAGGGAAGTAAAATAATTTCAAATTGGAGTTCAATATTTGTGGACTCTGAGTATTGTAATATGCAAATTCGTACATGGAAAATTGAAGAAACAAAAAAGATAATTCTACGGAAAATGTGCATGTAGAATAGGATAATTACATCTCTCTAATGGTCTGATCGGTCACCAAAAAAATAAATAGATAAAGGAAAAAAAATATTGTAATTGTTACAAGGGCGAAAAAAAACAACAGTAGCATTTCTAGTTTGTTGGTGCCCATTGGTTAGAATAAACCAAATTACCCTTTCATTTCATTTTCTCTAAAACATTTCTTCAGGAAATAGTTCCTCCTTGAGTGAAGGAGCTATCCATTGAATCTGAATGTATGTAATCTCCCAGAGATCAGCACCTTCTTTCTGCACTAAAATCCCCTTTTCCTTCATCTGAGTGATCATCTTTTTCAACAAGTCTGGGACTAGTTCTTCAATTTTTGACGTACCATACTGTCCCAAATCAGCTTTCATACATGTATCCATTCTTCTTAACACCCCTAGCCAGAAAGTCCGAAATCCAGGGCCCTCTGATATCTGTTTTAAGAACTGCAAGAATACATTTGTCAAGAGCTCCATTGCAATCTCTAGGGTCCGTTCCATACTTCTCATCTCCCTCTCTGAGTTCTCCCTTCTTGAGTATTCTAACATCTTTTCATGTAAATCATCAACCATTGCAAAAATGACAAGGTTAAAACAATTCATACAGCTGGTTGGTGAGAAATCCAAGTCCTGAGCCAGTGAGAAGCTTTTTTGAAGAGCTACGATTGCATGATTTCTCATCTCTTCTCGCCGGGCTAAGCTGGACTTTCTAAGTGCTTCCCCTAGTTTAAGAAATAAATTCAAGGTAAAGTTTGAAGAGCCAAGAGTCTTTGAATTTTCCTCTAAAGAGGAGTTACTTGTATTGCTTGAGACACTCAAATTGTTCTCTGCTTGATGATTTTTATACCATTGGGTCAACAAATTCACAGAATCTGCCATTAGGTCGAGTATCTTTAAATTATTCTCCAATGGACTGTTCTTGAGTGCAACAAAACTAAATGCACAATCTATACAGTAGACATAGTTTGTCCGTGAAACATGGGTCCCATCTGACATCAACATGATCAAAGCCTCAACTCCCTGATCATAGGTTTCAGAGTGCCGCCCAGTGACTGATAACAAATGAAGGACTGTTTTCCATCCAAGTTGGGTTTGCAAGTTTGCAGGATACTCAATAAGAACCTTGCTCACTGATTGTGTTATGAACTCACAACATGTGTCCAGAATTTCTTTGTCGAGTTTCCACATTAAATTGATAGACTTGAAAATGAGCTCCTCAGGGATTTTGTCAACTCGATATGTACCGAGGAGCTTAAGGCAGACTTTGAAAAGGCCTAGAATGGCCTTCTCTGCAAATGGAATTGGAGAGAACAAAGGAAACTGAGCAACTGATAGCATATAATCATGAAAATTAGTCCAAAATGTCTGGAACCTATGTATGTTGGCCAAAGCAATGGCAATGACCAAATCCCAACAGAACCCAACAGTTTCTTCTTCTTCAACAGGTGTGCTGAACTTTTGGCCTTTTCCAGCAGCTGCAAATATCAGAGAGCGCCCAAGATTGAGCAAAGCATCATCAGGCAAGTTTGAACTATTACTGAAGATATTCCCAATACGGCACTGTTTGATGATCTTCAGATTCTGTTCAAATTCACTTAGGTTTAGGGACAAAGAGTCTTCCATGCTCTCAAGTGACAGAAAATGAGAAAATCGACTAATAGTGCCAGAAGCCTGGCGGCTTCCAAATTTAGGGTCATGAGAAGGGAAGATTATGCCTGATTCAGGTTCCTTTGGGACGTCAGATGATGAGGCAGAAGCACTATCAAATTCAATGACAGATTGAGGAAGTAGCTTTAGCCTTTTAAGTTTCAATAAGCAATCCACAATATTTCTCCATCCCCCTCGAATTGATTCCCCAAAGTTGTTGGCAATGGTGAAAACAGCCAGTGTAGCCATTTTTGGCTTCAAATCATTGCTAAAAGCGAAAAGGGTTTCTTCTGTTGAGGCATACGGATTCAACAGTGTAGTGAATTTACAGAATGAGGCAAGGAGCTCATCTAGAGTGTCTTCTAATCCATACTGAGCTATCCTGGCTATTGAGATTAGCATTTCAGTGCATTCCTGGAGCAATTCTTCTTCATCAGTATGCTCAAAGAATGCACAGAGAGAAGCAACTGCGGGGCCAGCAATGCAAGCAAACATATCTCTTCCCAACCGACGATCAAAATCACATAGTATGAGAGGCTGTACAAGTTTAGATCGGTTTATCAGCTCAATCCATTTGCTCGGATTCATTTCTACTGACAGACCAGACTGACCAAAAAGGGTGATTGCTTTGTTTGAAATGGAATGAAAAAGCTCAGAGAGATACTCCCTTGGAAGATCCTGTCCTCCATTGATCGCCCTATTGTTCCTGATGAACTCTTCTTCTGTCATCTTCTTCTTCACTTGCGGATTGTGTTGATCAGTATTGAGCATAATGACGGAGTAGCAAAGAATGAAAACTGCATCCTTGCTTACAAAAACATCTGAGGATTGTTCATCATAGAATCTCTCTGAGAATGCTTCAAGGATCCGTTGGATCTTTTGGGCCTCTCCTGGCAAACGAAAAGTTTCTAGATAAGATCGAAGAGCAATATCAAGAACCATGCCTGAAAATTTAAAGGTATCTGTGAATTCTCTAAGAACTTCAATGTTAAAATGACTAGGGTCACCAAGATAATCCCCGATCATGTTCTTGTCTAGTCCAGGAGTATAGCGGAAGAAGAAAGCATAGGCTTTTGGATCTGGAGGATCAGAAACCAACTTGGAAAATTTCAGGTACTCCAAACCCTTCTTTTCATCTCTATTGAAATGGCTTGCTGCAATCAATATTTTCTTTTTCTGTGCTTTCCTTATCCTAACAAAGTCCACCCAAGATTCCAATTCATCTTTGGATTTCTCCTGCCAAAAGGGGCTATACTCGGTTATCACAACAGGGTACGGACCAATAGGGCTCGAATCATCTTCTTTGTCAATATTATCTGCAATGTTGTGAATCATGGTCGCTAATCCTTCAAAGGCTAGTACCTGTAAAGTGGTCACAGGGCTAGTCATTGGGAACGAGTTCTTGCAAAGTAGCTTTCCAATTTCCTCGAACAAACTTCGACTAAGGGGATCACAATCATAGTTCACGTAGACTTCAATTATAAATGTTGGTTGCCTGCAGAAATTAATAAGTCCTTCAAGTGCAACTTCTTGAAGTGATAGTGAGCTTGCAAGAGGAACAACTCTAAGCAGTACAATTGTAAAGAAAGCTCCTAGTTGGAGACGAATAAACCTGCCAAAACTCACCTATCTTAGTACCAATTCTCCAAAACAAAACAAAATAGATTACACTGTTAATTATAGGTTTACATTGTACTAGCAATGTAAATCTTACATTGTAGACCAAACAAATGTATACAATGTAAACTAAGAATCTTCATTTTTTGGGTTTTTGAAACAGAATCCTAACCTGCGAAGAAAGTGGTAGATATTCAAAACAGTGCTACAAATCATGGATAAGACAAGAGGGCTCGAACAAGTCCCGTAGTGGATCAAATGATGAAACAGGTCGTCTTGAATCATCCTCAAAAGCTTCGAATGCCTCCCAATTTCTTCTCCGCTCAATTCAATGGCGGAATTGATCAAAACCAGCACGAAATGCTGAACGTCTTCGTCTGGGTCCTGAAATGTAGAGCCTTCCATCTCCACAACTCGAACAACATTGAGCAGCGAGCACAAGAAACGAAAGATATCAGCTGCAGATCGAACGCCATACCCGGAATTCAAATTAGCATCAGCATCACCACTAGAAGAATCATCCGTACCATTCTCAGATTCAGATCCAGATTCGGATTCGGATTCAGATTCAGAATCCTTAATGGCGAGATGAGGCAAGCGAGAGAATATTATCTGAATCAGCTCATGCAATGCATACCTTGCATTGCGCTGAAGCAAATCACCTCTCCCTGCCGAATGTTGCACCACTTGAAAACACGTATTAACAATGTTACAAACCACGTGATCGGTTAACAAAACCGAGGCACAGTGCTTCATAATGGCAGTTAAGACCTGTAAAATCCTCATCATCACGGCATCCTCTGTAGAAGAATCTGTTTTCTCTAACCGACAGCCGGCGATGGCGGTTACAATGGAATTGATAGCCTCTTTAGCTCCTTTTGTCTTCTCGTCGAAGATTTCGAGGTTGAGTATTTTTAACAAGGCGTAGAGAGCCACGGCGGTTGCGGCGGCAGGAACGTCGTCGCCTTGAATCACGAGGAGGAATGGGGAGATGTAGATGGCGGGATCGACGTTGTGCCATTCTTGCTGAGGATTGAAGATTAAGGCTCGAAGCGATTTCAAAGAATGTAATGCGGAGGAATCGAAATGGTCGTCTGAGTATGGAGAGGTTGGTTCTGGAGGACGGCGAATTACGGCGAGAAGGGCACTTACTTCTGTGTTTAGCATGCAGGAAAGTCCCAGCTCTTTCCTTTTTGTTTTTATTTTCTTTCTTTCTCGGTTGTTGTTTTCATATGTGTCTTGATTTTGATCCTCCATTGTAAATTGTAATGAGAGGATGGAGGTGACGAAGAAAGAAAGAAAGAGAGAGAGAGAGAATTTTTTGGCGTTTAAAAAACGGTTTGGGAACGGAAAGGGATTGGTTTGGGGGGGAAAATAGAATTTGTGGGCCCAAGTTTTCTTTGCACCTAGTTTTTTCAACAGTAACGAATAAAATCAGGATCTTTCTCAGGAAAATATATATATATATATATATATATTTTTTTTTTTTGACAAAAAATTTTGTACTTGCTAATGTGGCATATTGTTAATGGTTAATTAAAAAAGTTTTGTTAATAGTGAACCTAAATGAAAAGCAATATAAGTTTGTCAATTCAGTTGTTGTAAAAATTTTCTCCAAAAAAAAAAAAAAACAGTTGTAAAAAAAGATTGACAATTTTTTGTGTGTGTATATACACGACTCAAAAAAGAAAAAATAAAATAGAATAAAGAAAGAAAATAAAACCAGGAGTAATAAATGGTAGAAATCTTCTGTTCATTTACAACCATACAAATTAAGTAAAAAGTAGATTAAACCAGGTAAGTTAAATTAACCTCTTGTTTAGAGAATAATCGGGCAATCATTCAATTTCCATGTTCTTGGCCTAAATCCATTCCATTCCATTTAACTTATGATAGGAGTTTTCTATAAATAAATAAATAAAATAACCTATGATAGGAGTTATTATCAAAATAAATAAATAAATAGGACCTTATGTTTGGAGAATCTACTATTAACATTATTTTTATTATACACCAATTACAACTTGACATATTTATTAGTTGTAAAATTAAGATAATTATAGAATACCCTACAATAAACACATACTTCATTCACTCACATTATGCTCAAAATAAACCGTTAAACACCATAGATTGGCGGAAACTATAAAGCCATAATTCATATTACCATATTTACATCGGTAAAGCCATATCTAAACACCATAATGAAACCTTTTCGTTTCCTCAAAATGATTAATGTAATAATCATTTTAAAACTTGATATTTACAATGTCAATCCAATGGTTTTCTTTCTTTTTGGTTACCCGATCCAAATGAGCTCTTTAGTTCATGCCACAAGCTAAACAACGTATCAAGAGCATCAACGTCGTCCAAATTACAATTTCTAGTTTTGGAGACTGGAATTAGCATCAACATATCATTGCCACTTGCAAGTTGCAACCCATAGCTCTCTGCGCATGCTAGAGAGGTAAGCCAGTATAGAAAAACAAGCTCCTGGTCACTTCTATAATAGCAAATTCCTTTGTAAACGGGTGGTATTATGTAGCAAATAGTAGTAAAGTCAACAGTTAACCTTTTCGATCAAATTGTAGAATACTTAGACAAGTACTAATGATTAAAATTTAAAAAATAAACATGGTGAGACACTTCTAAGTCATCATTTGGAAGGAGGAAAAGGAATGGAATAGAAATGAATGAAAAAAAATAATTTTAGAATATTCACCACTTTCCTTGTTTGAGAGTTTTAATTAAGGAAATAGAAAGTCTATTCATTTGTTTTGAAGTTTAAGTGAGAGGAAATGAAATAGGTAAGAGAGTACTTGTTCTTCTTTATTCCCTCAAAACCTCAAATTTTCATTTCCCCCAAAATTAGGAGGAAATGGAAGAAATGTAATTAAATTTAATGAATTATTTACGAAATTCCCAAAATACTCCTATTTATTTAGCCATTTATTTTAAAATAGAAGTTTAATAGTAATATTATTATAAAATTATTTCATTATTTTATCTCTATATTACTCCTAAACAAAATTACTTACCTTCCATTTATTTCCATTCCTTTATTTTAAAACATCTAAACTTGGTTATTTAATTCAATTCAATACATTTCTTTTCCATTTATTTCCCTTACTTAAATACATTCTATTTCATTTCATTACTTTCCAATCCTTTATGATCATTCCATTCAATTTCATTCAATTCCCTTATGAACTCCCAAATGAAGCTTATATCAAATAGTTAATAACATAGTGGTATATGATTACCTAATAACCATCGGTGGCAATACAGAATAGGATGGACGAGAATTTCAGATCATTCTAGGTTAAGGTAATTTACATGCTGCCCCAAAAGCTACCATCCAAAATATGTGTATGTGTGCCCCGGTGTGTTTAATATAATTCCCTTTTTTTAATGTAAAATAATTTCATTTCAAAGACAACTTTGGCATGGTACTAATGGTTTCACAATAATTAAGGCAATGAATCAACCAAGATGCTATTTAACAAATGCACAAAACCCTTTAAGTTTAGGCCCAACAACTAAACAAGCCAAATTCAAACATGATAACGTGTTTGTGAACAATTTTGTGAAAATAAAACTCGATAATATATATATATATAAAAAATATTTTATGTTGATATGTACACATGTATAACATATAAAATTATACTTATAGACTTAGTATTAGATTGTGTAAATTTGTAAATAAGTTCACAAGATATGAATCAATATTGATAAATCAAATTTTTATAAGTTCATAAACATTAATTAACTCAAATAATATAATTTCAATTATACTTTAATTTAATTATTACCAAAGATTTTTGAAGGGTTAAAAAAAAATTTTAATTGTGCCATTTTTTTTTTTTTTGGGATGTGAATTGTGGCATTCATTATATATGAAAAAGAAAATTAATTAACTAGTAAACAAGCTTGAACATAAACCTAATTTATTAATGATTTGAAGCTCAACTCATGTTCAAAATAAAATTAAATAAACACTCATGAACTTCTAATGCTCAACTCAAGCCGACTCAGCTTGTTTACAGCTTTAACAAGAATACATGTTTGCGAAGCACCAACATGCAACATCTGTTGAAGCACTAAACTGTTTATTATGTCCAATGAAAAAAAGAAAAATTATTGTAACAATAATACAATAATTTCTTTATTTTCTCTATTTTTATTCGGATGAAAAAGGAGGAATTTTTTCAATATAACGTTTATGTTTATGTCTGCTTTCTTTCAGTGGTTGCCACCCTTTAGAATAAACAAGTACTGGAACATTTTATATATGGTCAGCCTGATTTAATTTCTCAGGCTCATGAATAGGAAGTCTACAGTCAAAATAAGCCTAAGTGCTCAACACACGCATATGTTTATAAGTTTGTAGAACAAACATATTACAAGTCTCTCTCAAGTAAATATCTAGAATGGTCTAACTGTTTCAATAGAACCAAAGCTGTTAAATATAATATAATTGGGAGTTTGAAATGTGGATGAGATGACCAAAGAAATGTGGCAAAAGACTAGTCATTAAAGAGCAAAATCTCACCACATATGCAATGGCATATCCATCAAGACTTAGTTCATCCAGAATAACCAAAGTATCTTGAGTGGCATTTTGAAGAACTAATGCTGTTTCTGTGCACTCAATATAGAGGGTACAAAAGATCCTGAATGTTTCCACAATCACACTTTGCAATTCAAGAAGTCCATACACATGCAAAACCTGTGTCCATGTGCGTGAGACTGAGTTTCAATGTATGTTGCATTAATTTTTCTAAAGAACAACATTTGGATTTAAAGTCAAATATACTGAAGCATGAGCAGCCCAAATCAGCATAACCCTGCTTCCTTTAGCAGGCTAGTACACAAGCTACTAAAGCTGTAAGCATTCAGTTTGCTGGATATTTTATTTTAAGACCCTCAAAATGATAGCCCATGCATATGAAAGAAAGCCACTTTACTGAAATCCAGTAATTGACAGTTCAGTTTAATAGAATGAATTATTGTACAACAAATATTTTTACAATCAAATAAGATGAAGTAGCTGTGAAGCATGATTGAGTAAAAGTTTTTATGCTCTCTCTCTTGCAGTAACCAAAGCCTGTTATGCAAACACAAGATATAAAGAGCCTCCTATCAATTGGACCAAAAGACCTAAGCCTCACCCCTTGACAGTTAGGATTTTATCTTCTGCAAATATTTGTGACTTATTTGGCATATTTTAAAAGGTGGGCTCATGTGGAACCCTTTTTGATAAGTGAGGATTGAATAAACAATATATAAAAAACCAACTTTTTGCTTAGACAGATAGAGACTAAGTTGTACCGCATTGCAGACATAATTTCTTTACACTGATAGGATTATACACATATCATGGAAACAACAAAGAATTTGTTAAGTGTGTATGTTAGTGTGTTTCCACAGAATGCTTTACAATATACTATATTCATATGTAACCTGGCATTCAGAAAAGCTAACACTATTCTGACCTGTTAATGAGTCCTTCTGAGTGCTTTCTGAGCTATTTTGGACAGCCCTGCAGGAGTTGAATATTTAAGTTTCAAGTATGAAGTTATTTTCATGTAAACTTCTGGAATGGAACTCTGCTCAGATTGCAAATACCAGGGCAGAGAAGAATATTCACCTCTACCCTCATATATTAATTATTTGGGCAACACCTAAAATCAAATCCCAATGAAAGAACAAAATTTTAATTTGCAAATTTGATAGATTTCCCGTGAAAACATATTACACAAAGGTCACTGTATATTAACCATACTTGCATTAGTAAAGCCCCTAGAGCAGAAGAGGACACATCATCATTGATGGAGCCAACCCAAATTCTTAGAGCATCACAATCAACAAACACAAAGCCATAAACAACCGAAGCATTATTCAGGCCACAATTTCACAAAGACAAAATTTAACAAAACACGGTGTTAATATATTTAAAAAAAAAATTTAGTCAGAGCAAACTTTATGAGGAAAAGATACAGGGGCATGCTTTAAAGTCAACTGCCCCATCACATACGATTGAAGAGACAATATC
Source organism: Quercus variabilis (assembly GCA_030445155.1). Taxonomy (NCBI): domain Eukaryota; kingdom Viridiplantae; phylum Streptophyta; class Magnoliopsida; order Fagales; family Fagaceae; genus Quercus; species Quercus variabilis. Next base: position 48,788,392 of record CP129447.1, on the reverse strand, counting down.
TTTGTCAAGTTCAAGGTGCCCTTAAAGACTGGGAAAAGAATCAATTTTTAACAATTTAGGAGCTAGGTTGGATGTTTTCTTCTAACATCAGTAATAATTTTAGGACTTTCACAATATACTATAGAGCTTCAAATCATGCATTTTTCGGAAGCATAGAGATGAAAAGCAGGAAAATATCTCAAGCTAAATTCTTTATGCAATTGTTGACTGTTTTTATTGATAAGATCAGAAGATGAACTTCCATCTAAGACAATTTTAGGAATGTGCATTGAAGGATAAATGACAAGCTTATTCCCTCATGTAAATAAAAATTTAAATCCAGTTGACATGGGAGATACCAAAATGATGCACAATAAAATAGAAGAACAGGACAATAAAGATAGGGGACCTAGGAGTCAGCACCTAAGCTTGCTTGGAGTTAACACCAAGCAAAGGAAAACCTCTAGGAGTCAGCACCTAATATTTGGCTGGAGTCAGCACCAGACCATTGAAATAATATTAAAAGAAATTTGATTATCAATCAAACTGTGTCTTACAAAACTGAACCCATGGGTTCTTGAATAGAGTGCCAAAACCTTACTTTGCTTGCAAGAAAAGAAATTAAAATCCTGAACCAAAGAGTTAAAGAAAATAACAAAATTCTTAAAAGAAATCCTAATTATTAAATGATTAGGCTTATTAGCTATTTCATTCTAATTAATAGTAGGCTCCATCCATAAGACCACAAGTTAGGTCATCTTCTTTTTACATCTATGCCCATAGGCTTGTAATATTGGAGGTCAGAACATTGTGTCCGCACCATTAGTATAAAATCAAAGATCAATATCCTGTTTGTACATAAAAAAACATAACTGACTAGTGGCAATCAGACCTCTTTTATCACAAGAAGATGAGATGAATAGCATCAAGTCCGATATTACCATCAGTTTCAGTTAATGGTGTGATCACCTGAACCAATTTTCTTTTAATTACCTATAATCCAATGCATAAAGTCAAACCACGAAACTCAACAATAACTCAAAAAATAATATAGAATTATAAACACCAAGACAAGAGATGCAAAAGAACACAGACATACAAATTTAAATAATAAAAAAAAATTTCTATGAAAGCACATAATAAGAGAACAAAGAGTAAGAAACCAAAATAGAAAAGATTCATCACTCTCAAACGACAATTTGACAAAGAAGATAGTGCTAGAACTTTTAGTACAATGTAAATGGGGACAGAGATTCAGACTCTAAACCAATCACTGCCAAGTGCAGCTTTTTATCTATCTATGCTTTTCTTGAAACTTTTGAGTGACTCTGTCAAAGAAACAAAAACAGCAAAATGTACAATATCACTTTCTTAGACCAAAACTTAATCAAACAAAACAATTTTTGAAATGAAATGTTTCTTGACATTTTCCTACAGGCTTCACACTGTCACTTCTTTTAGTAATGGAATTATTTCTCCCCATGTAATTATTTAGGCTATTTTGTGCTTATTTTCACTAAGTAGTCTCGTTTCAATAGTATTATTTTACCTATCTAACAAATCAAAAATTAGTAATTGAATTATTCCAAGAATTTTTTTTAGCAGAAAGGAAAACATGTGTTTTTCAAACACATAGCAAATAATGGTTATATCTTAAATTTAGAGATGGATCACAAACAAATTAGATTTGACCCCACCATCATTCGATTTATGATTACTTCAATCATAAATCAAATTGTTTCTCTTTTGAACCTTAACTCTTCTTCTGAAAGGATTTTAAACCAAAATCCACAATTACCATTTAGTCACTTCCAACATTGCAATTATATTGTGCAATCAACTACTGAGTGATTAGAATAATCCATTAACATCTCCAACAACTAATCTGAGCTTTTCTTCCTTTCAAAGCAACAGCATGGAATGTGTCACCAGATTTTTCTTTTGTTGTCAAATTTTCTCCGCAACCAAACAGTAGGTAATATTTCAAAAACCCTAACATTTTAAAAATAAAATAAAAAGAATTAATAAAATTTACTACCTCTCTCGGTACCCTGTTCTCTATCATTGACCTTCACTACATAATAGTTGAAAACCCTCTTCCGTCGTCGTTTCCCGAGGGCTTCGCCGGAAAAATCTGACGTGGCACTTCTCAGGCGGTGTGTCAGTCCCTCTGATTTGAAGAGAAGAGTCCATAACGGTATCAATGGCAGCATCATTGAGAGCGAGGCGGTTTTGTTTCTCTTGCTTCGCCAGAAACTGAGGAACGCGAAGGCTGCCGATCATATATCCTGCATCGGAGCAATTGTTTGACCTGCTAGGGTTTTTTTGAGCGGTATTTTGTTGAGATTTCTTGCTCAGGAAGCTTTGTGAATAATAAATTTTGCCCTCATAAATAAATAAATGTTTTTACTAAAAAAATTTTAACCTCAATCAAATACTAAAAAATTAAATAAAAAAACCTTTATTTTTATTAAGAAAGTTTAATTTGTTGTTTTGGAAGAATAAAAAGTATTTGTAAATATCTTATTTAAATGAAAATATATATAAATATGTCATTAATTTTTATATTTTCAATGGTCCTTTTGTTTTACTTAGCTTTACATTTTTCAATTTTTCTTTTTCTTGCTATTCATCCACACTTTACATCTTGAATAATTTAACTATATTTATTTTTCCCAATTTCTTTTTTACTTAAAAAATTAGGAAAAAATGGCTAAATACCATCTTTGGCCAAATAATTTGTATTCTACCATAGTTTACGAAATATTTAGCGAATAATTTGTGAAAGTCGAGTTTCCATAAAAAAAATTGTCACGATTGTATCCATTAACTTGGATTATTTTAATTTAAAAAGGTCACATGGAACTCAAGTTTATGGAACTCGAGTTCTTTAGAATGTGTTACTCAAGATTATAAATCTTGAGTACCATAAAATTGAAGTCCACATCTCTAAAATTGAGATTCTCATCTTTAATGGCAACATTGTACATTTATCATAAAACTTCTCCTTACCAAAATGGCCGAATAGCTTTCCTTTTCTTTAGTATATTTCTTTTCTTATTTTTCCTTTAGATTTTTTTTCTTTCACTTTAGCGTGTCCCACTCGCATTAGGCCACGTCTCATTAAGAGATGTCTGACATGAAGTAAAGCTTGTGAGACAAGCTCCTTAAATAAGTCTTTGACTTGTTTTCTTTAATGACCACACGTTTTCAAAGACCACACTTGCGCTGGAGGGATGGTGTGGTTTCAACTGTGACTTGGGTAAAGACAATAAAATGGAAAAAGAAAATGAGATGTACAAAGGCATAGAAATTTGAGCTTATCTCCTACTTGTTCAAATTTTTATAAAACTCGAGTTTTAAGAGCTCGAGTTTTATATTACAAGGAACTCGAGTTTATGAAACTCAAGTCGAGTTCCACGTAGAATTTTAAATTATAAAATGTCACATCAGCTTCTACCATCATGTCACATTGTTTTGAAACTCGATTTTCATAAATTCAAGTTCTATGTAGAACTCGAGTTTCAAAACAATGATAGATTGCTAAATATTTCGCAAATAATGGTAGAACACAAATTATTTCGGCCAAATATGGTATTTGGCCATTTTTGCCTTAAAAATTGATTGTTTATTTATTTCAGCACCTTCAGGCTTCAATAATGTCTTTAGCTTTTAGGAGTTTTTAAAAATTTATATTTTGGCTCAATAAATTCTATATATAAATGTTACCAATTTATAACAAGACCAAAATACCCACTATTCATATATTTTTTTCTTACTTTACATTTTCAACTTTTTCCTTCACATCCATCCACATCCAACATCCCTACCCTACTAATTAGGCTATGTTTGGTTTGTATATTTTCATCACTTATTTCTCAAATTTGATAACTCAATTATCAAATTTTGTGGGCCTTACCACGATTCAGTTTGTTGGGATTTGTTCCCATAACTCAATATTCAAAAACTATGTTTGGTTAGAGTGATTTTTATCACTTATCACTCAATTGTCATCACCCATAACTTACTTTTCGTGAAGCCCACATCCATTCCTGCTGTTTTGCTTGATTTTTTTTTTCCTTAGTTTCCATCACTCATAACTCAAAAAATGAGTTAGGAGTAATTGAAAATGAGAACATCTTTACCTTGTTTATAGATTATGAAAACAAAGTTACTATGACAATCTTGTAATTTTGCTCAACTAAATGGGTCCCACCCATATGTATTGTCACCATCAATTGCAGAGCAATAATGCACACCAATGGCTCTTTCATTGTGCAAGTACTAGCTTTTTATTTTTTTCCCTTACTTTTCCTTTAGTTTTGAAAGCTCAAAATAGTGTGAAAGCACTATAGCTTGTTTAGACCCCCAATTCTTAATTACGGCTTGATTAATTTTAATCTAAACACACTTGATGCGGAATATACGTGATTAGCAAATTAATTAATCGAAGCACTCAACAATTGCATGGATGAACAAATAAGTGCAATGCTAAAATGGAAAGGGCAATTGGTAAAAGAGTAGCAAACCCAAGATAATACGACAATGTATTATCAAAGAGGAAATTGAAGAACTGGCGAAAAACCTCTCTACGACCCTCCAAGTTGAAATGATCCACTAATAAATAAGTTGAAATACAAGAATATTAAAAAGACTCTCCAAGCTTAATCTACCCAAAGTACTTGAGCCCTCCAAGCTACAACTACCAATGGACTTCTCAGAGTCTTATCTTCACTAACTTTCTAGATCCCGCAATACTGCCCGATTGCATCCGCCAAATCTCGCTACAATAAAATGTATTTTCAGTGATGAAAAAATTCATTACTAAAAGTCTAGTTTTTGGTCGCCAAGGACCTTTGGTAACGAAATCTACTAATTAGCGACGAAACTTATATCGTCGTTGAAACCCCGTCGCTAATAGTCCTGACAACAAAAAATTTCATCACTAAAAGTCCGATTTTTTTGAAAAAAAAAAAAAAACTTTTAGCGACGAGAACGTTTTGTCACTAAATGTTTTCCTCACTAAAAACACTATTTAGTAACAAAAATATTTCGTCACTAAAAACACTTTAGTTTATTAAATCATATTTAGTGACAAACAACTTCATCACTAAAACTATTTACAGGTACATATAGTGACAAAAAAGTTCGTCACTAAAACTATTTTTAAGAAAATCCAAGCACATATAGCGACGAAAATTTTCGTCACTAAAACCATTTCTTACAAAATTCTGCTACATTTAGCGACGAAATATTTCGTCACTAAAACAATTTTTTGTTGCTATATTTGTGATGGAAAAATTCATCGCTAGAACTTATTTTTTTATTTTTTTTTTATGGCTTTGATATTAACCTGTATCCTATCATTACATTATTAAAACCTCACATTTGAATAACACATTTATAAAAAAAAAGATCTATACATTCCACAATTAAAAAATAAAAACAAGTATCCAATTCAAAAGTAATATGCCTTCAAGTAATATCAAAAGTAAATCCCCTAAAAACTACCAATAAGAAATCTGTACAAATATAAAAATAATACTACATTAAATTTATAAAGTAAAAACATTAACTATGTTATAATTATAAGAAACATTTCTAACAATGCATTAAGAGTAGCCACACCAATGAATTAAAATCACAGCTCCTAATGTATAAGTTGTAGAAAGCAAATATAGATTTTCAAGTGTAATATAATGCAATTAGTTTCAAATAAAACATAAAAAAAAGTAGTCACACCATATAGTGCAGGTCAATTGCTAAAATAAATTACTAACTAATAAGTGTTTTAACTTGAAGATGAACTACCCTCATAGGTAAGAGCGTCATCATAATCCTTGCTCCTCAAAAAGTTAAGAATATTCTTTTGGATCTCTTCTTACTTAGCTCGCACCTCTTCTTACTTAGCTCACTCCTCTTGGTCTCTAGCTCGCTCTTCTAGGTCCTTAACTCTTGCCTCTTCGAGCTCAATTATCTCATTTTCTAGCCGATGGAAATACTCCATCGAGGAACTAGATGAGGCAGTGGCTACTAGAGAAAAGGAAGGTCTCATGCCAAATCTTTTTACAATACCAGACTTCTTCTTAAAAACCAAGTTTAAGATCTCCTCTTGTGTAAAGAGAATTGTATTAAGATCTTGACAATGCTATTTTAGTAAAATAAGGAAAATTTATGCATAATATATTCTAACATCTAAGTTTAAAAGCTACTTAGATAAAATTTTATCACATTCATGAATGCACAACTCTATATTAATACTTAAACAAATATACATTGCACAATCAAACACTCCTAATATGAATTTAAACACCTTATAATACCATGCAAGTCACCTGCTTGTTGTAACACAACAACCCATCACAAAACCAATCACAAACATCACAACTATAATACTTACAAGTATTGAAATCAAATAAAATATTATTCATCATATCTAATCAATAATACTCATTCACATTTGCAAGAAATGAAAAACACTTTCAATATTAGTTTAAACCACCTTATAACAACATACATGCCACCCGCTTGCTCCAATACAATATACTATCACCAATCTAATTTTTAACATTACAAGTATAGAGTTTTACAAATATTTAAATCAAATAAAATACTATTCATCACATCTAATCAACAATACTCATTCACATTTGCAAGAAATGAAAAACACTCTCAATATTAGTTTAAACCACATTCTAATAACATGCAAGTCACCCGCTTGCTCCAATACAACATACCATCACAAATCCAATTTTTAACATCACAAGTATAAAGTTTTACAAGTATTTAAATCAAATAAAATATTATTTATTACACCTAATCAACAATACTCATTCACATTTGCAAGAAATGAAAAACACTCTCAATATTAGTTTAAACCACTTTATAACACCATGCAAGTCATCCACTTGCTCCAACACAACAACCCACCACAAAACCAATTACAAACATCACAACTATAATGCTTACAAGTATTGAAATTAAATAAAATACTATTCATCATATCTAATCAACGATACTCATTCACATTTGCAAGAAATGAAAGACACTCTCAATATGAATTTAAATCACTTTATAATACCATGCAAGCCACCCACTTGCTCCAATACAACAACCCACCACAAAACCAATTACAAACATCATAACCATAAAGCTTACAAGTACTAAAATCGAATAAAATGCTATTCATTACATCTAATCAACAATAATACTATTCATCACATTTGATTAACAATACTCATTCACATTTGCAAAAAATGAAAAACATTCTCAATATGAATTTAAACCACTTTATAACATCATGCAAGCTACCCACTTGCTTTAACACAACATATCACCATAAATTCAATTTTCAACATCACAAGTGTAGAGTTTTACAAGTGTTTAAACCAAATAAAATACTATTCATCACATCTAATCAACAATACTCATTCACATTTGCAAGAAATGAAAAACACTCCTAATATTAGTTTAAACCACCTTATAATACCATGCAAGCCACCCACCTACTCCAACATAACAACTCATCACAAAACCAATCATAATCGTCACAACTATGATGCTTACAAGTATTGAAATCAAATAAAATACTATTTATCACATCTAATCAACAATACTCATTCACATTTGCAAAAAATAAAAAACACTCTCAATATGTATTTAAATTACCTTATAATATAATGCAAGCTACCTGCTTAAACTATCCTATGTGTAAATATAGCATGATTATTGGCTTTATGGTACCAAGATTGAACTCATATAAATGCTAAGAGTTTACACAATATGAGCCTGCACGCCTATTAATTAGAAGTTTGCCAGTGCCAATACAGCAAAAAAAAAAAAAAAAAAAAAAAAACCATGCAACTTGATGCAGTGGTAGTACTATTTGTTAATTCCAAAACCAAATGCAATCATTCTTCTTTATCACCCTATGTGTAGTATATCACACTCCAAGGAATTCCTTCTCAGCTTCACTGAATTTAACCAAAGCCAGCAATCCCTTGAATTCTATGGTATTGTCAAATTATTCCACAAATTCCAAGCAAGTAAATGCCAAGAGGCATTGTCTCTTGGAATCTTTCACCAGTGACATCAATAGAAAAAAAAAAAAAAAAAATCATGTACGATCATTCCTTATTAAGAAATTCCTCCAATGTAGTGATTCATAAGAAGTATTTTCCAAAATTCAGATCCTACATCATAATCCTTCGGATGATGCATGATACTAGTGAAAGAAACCCAAAAAAGAAAATAAAAAAGAAAAGGAAATTACTCAAAAAATAAAATAATATATATACTCTGAGTCACAGATCCATGAGGGCCAAGACAATGAGCCACACCACAACAAAACAAACTACCCATTCTTAACAAAAATAAAAATACCCATTCTCTGGTCTTTAAGTCATAGACCACAACAAACATGAGCCGAAGGGCCCCAAAACTCAAAACGAAAAAAACAGAGAGAAGGGAAGGCGAAAAGGGAAAGGAAGAAAAAAAAAATCCATACCGATTTCGATTTCCCGATTCAGAACAGAGGCAAGTGAAAGGAGAGGTAGAAAGAGTGAGAGTTTGAGAGACTTACCGGCGGCAAGAAGAATGAGGAGGAGCTCTTCTCGTGGGTTTGTCTGTGACAGCAAGGTCAGAGTAGAGAGCAAGCTATGGCGAAGGCGACGATGGCAAGGTGAAACGGCGGCAACGGTGAGCTGGATTGGTGGCTAGATTGAAGAGTTGAGGTGAGACGGTGGTTTGGATCAAAGAGAGTGAGGGAAAGAGAGATCGGGTGAGTGGGAAGTGAAACAACAAAAAGAGTGGGCTGAATGTGATGAATTGTATTTCGTCACTATAGGTTACCTTTAGCGACGAACTCAATTTCGTTGCTAATAATGATACAGATTCTTATGATTTTCTTTTTGGCAACGACTTATTTTCGTCACTATTTTTCACATTTAGCGATGAAATGGGTTTCGTCACTAATAGTGTTATAAGCAACGCCTTTAGCGGCGAAATTTTTTGTCACAAAAAACTTAAAACTTTAGCGACAAAATAATTCGTCGTTGTAGATGAATTTAGTTTGGCACCCACATTTTCATTTAGCACCCTTAGTTCAACACAACATATAGCGACGAAATCTAATTTTTGTCGCTAAATGTTACTAATTTTTTATATATATAGCAATGAAATATAAATTTCGTCACTATATGGTACTTTTTTGTGATGAAAAATTTTTCCTCACTAAAATTCGTCACTGAAAATACATTTGTTGTAGTGCCTCATCTACTTCTTTTGACAAATACTCAATGCTTTCCAAGCTCATATTTCCAAAAATACCCCTAATAGTTTACTCATATTTCCTCACTCCTCCAAATATCATACTACCAAAATGATTACAATCCCATGAACACACCTAATTTTATGAGTAATTATAAGGTGCTCCAAAAATATAATGACGTGGTACATCCTCCTCTCACATGTACTATGGAATGTGCTATCCACCATGAACATGAGAGGAACGTGCACCACATCACCATGCTTAGAGATCTTCCAATAATTTTTCTAATTTTACACCCTATTGAGTTATTAACTTATGATACGAGTTTTCTTTAAATAAATAAATAAATAAACCTATGATAGGAGTTATTATCAAAATAAATAAATAAATGAATAGGACCTTATGTTTGGAGCAATCTACTATGAACATTATTTTTATTATACACCAATTACAACTTAACATATTTATTAGTTGTAAAATTATGATAACTATAGAATACCCTACAATAAATATGTACTTCATTCACTCACATTATGCTCAAAATAAATAGTTAGACACCATAGATTGGCGGAAACTATAGAGCCATAATTCATATTGCTATATTTACATCAGTAAAGCCATATCTAAACGCCATATAAATACCCTTTCGTTTCCTCAAAATGCTTAATGTAATAATCATTTTAAAACTTGATATTTACAATGTCAATCCAACGGTTTTCTTTCTTTTTGGTTACCCAATCCAAATGAGCTCTTTAGTTCATGCCACAAGCTAAACAACGTATCAAGAGCATCAATGTCGTCCAAATTACAATTTCCAGATTTGGAGACTAGAATTAGCATCAACATATCATTGCCACTTGCAAGTTGCAACCCATAGCTCTCTGGGCATGCTAAAGAGGTAAGCCGGTATAGAAAAACAAGCTCCTGGTCACTTCTATAATAGCAAATTCCTTTGTAAACGGGTGGTATTATGTAGCCAATAGTAGTCGAGTCGACAGTTAACCTTTTCGATCAAATGGTGGAATACCTAGACAAGTACTAATGATGAAAATTTAAAAAGTAAACATGGTGAGACACTTCTAAGTCATCGTTTGGAAGGAGGAAAAAGAATGAAATAGAAATAAATGAAAATAATAATTTTAGAATATTCATCAATTTCCTTGTTTGAGAGTTTTAATGAAGGGAATAGAAAGTCTATTCCTTTGTTTGAGAGTTTAAGTGGGAAGAAATGAAATTAGTAGAGACGAATACTCGTTCTTATCTATTCCTTCAAAACCTCAAATTTTCATTTTCCCCAAAATTAGGAGGAATGGGAAGAAATGTAATTAAATTTAATGAATTATTTACTAAAATTTCCAAAATACTCCTATATATTTAGCCATTTATTTTAAAATAGGAGTTTAATAGTAATATTATTATAAAATGATTCCATTATTTTATCTCTATATTACTCCTAAACAAAGTACTTACCTTCCATTCATTTCTATTCCTTTATTTTAAAACATATAAACATGGTTGTTTAATTCAATTCATTTCTTTTCCATTCATTTCCCTTACTTAAATACATTTCATTTCATTTCTTTCCAATCCTTTATGATCATTCCATTCAATTTTATTCAATTCCCTTATAAACTCCCAAATGAAGCCTATATCAAATAGTTAATAACATAGTGGTATATGAATACCTAATAACCATAGGTGGCTATACAGAATAGGATGGACGAGAATTTCAGATCATTCTAGGTTAAGGTAATTACATGTTGCCCCAAAAGCTACCATCCAAAATATGTATTATGTATGCCCCGGGGTGTGTAATTCTTTAACAAATGCACAAAACTCTTAAGTTTAGGCTCAACAACTAAACAAGCCAAATTCAAACATGATAACATGTTTATGAACAATTTTGTGAAAATAAAACTCAATAATATATATGATACTACACAGAATCAGTAGGCTGAATACTCCGGCTTCAATGGACCAATAGTGGTTGTGAAGGGCTGCTAAGATGAACAAACTATCAAAAGGGGACCGAGGTGGACCAGCCAAACACCCTCCGATGGCTAAGTTAATTTCTTGCAAGAAAAGAGTTTCAGCTTTTTTAGAAGTAAAATCTCATATTGCACTTACTTTGATTTGATTCAGACCGGTCCTTATATAGAGAGCCTTAGAGCAGTTATAATCTTAATAACTTCCCTAAGATTCGTGGAAATCAGTGAATCCAAACATAACTTCCTCAACGATTATAGGAGTTACAACCGCTAGTGGAAGTTAAGTACTTATCAAGGATCTGTGGCGATAAATGTGGGTTAGGTAACCGCTACAAGGTTTTGTGGTTTGAATCCTCCAAACATGAGTGAGTTTATCCTTGAGGATTTTCCCAAGTGTTGTATGGTTGTTCATGTGCTTTGCTCATGGACGACTCTTTTGTTCATAGATGGTGTTAGGTGATCGTCCATGTGCTTTGCCCATGGACGACTCTTTTGCTCATGGTTTATTAAAACATTTGGCTAACTGATACTCATGGACGATCCCTATAGACGAACTGGAGATGGTAATTTTTGCTATCCCATCAGTTGCCCCCTTGTCCAGGGGTTGTCCAAGGATAGATTTAATTTACACCTTTATGGTTCTGACCTAACTTTTTTTTTTTTTTTAAGACCATGTGTCACGACTTCGTTGGTTGACCCGACACATCGATTGTGTTTTTCAAAGGGACAACCACATGTCTTCTTCTGAATGGTTGGCGTCGCTTCATTGACTCTACTTCTGGGCCCTATAAATAGGTATATTCTCTTTCCTGCCCTTGACCTTTCTCATAATCTCCCTTCCGCCATCTCGTCCAAGAGCCTTGTCTAGCTCTTCGTCCTAGTTCTGTCAGGTATTTCCTCTTCCTTTTTAGGTTTTTCATCTTAATCTTTATTTTAGTCACGTTTCATTTAGTAGAATAGAGAGAGAGATAGACGATTACCAGGACGTTTCTTCTGGGAGTTATAAGAGTGGTGAGGGTAGCACAAGCTATAGTAGTAGTTCCTTGGACGAGCATTACTCGTTTGGGGTTCCTGGCATTCCCTTTGAGGAATTCCAAGAGATGCAACGTAGGATGGCATCTAGGGCTAGGACTAGCTCGTCCAGAGAGCCACCTAGCATTTCTCAATATGAGGAGGAGGAAGAGGAGAATGTGATATACAGCTGTGCTCCTGAAGTAGCATCCACCCTAGACGCCCCTAAATTGAAAACCTTTGTAGATAAATATCAGATCCCCATTGAGTTCAAACCTCGTCTACCCAAGGAAGGAGAATTGTGTTGTTCTCTTTCTTCTGGTTTGGGAGTATATACGTCTTGCCTTTTAGCTGGCCTTAGGTTCCCTCTAAGTTCTTTTTGTAGAGATCTTATCCATAGGTTGGGTATTGGACCTAACCAGCTCAACCCCAATGGATGGAGGACGGTAGTTGCCATGCAAGTGCTATGGCGTGAGGCGTTGGAAGGGGACTATTCTATCATAGTGGACGAGTTCCTTTACTGTTATAAGCCCTCAGAGATAAAGAAGTCTGCTGGCTTTTACTAGTTCTCGTCCAAAGGCTCCTACTATAGTTTAATAAAGGGTCGTAACTTGTCTAACAAACTCTAGAAAAAAGAATTTTTTATTATTTCCGGAAATTGGGCTGGGGACCCAGTTGATGTGGGTAATGCCCCCTTCCTACCTTTTAACGGCCCTCTAGGTCGTCTTCATCCTAAGGGTATGTCTCCTTCCATTTTATTTTATTTCTCTTTACATATTTTCTAACTTTCAGTCGTCTAACCCCCTTTTCTTTTTATTGATGTAGCTGTTGTTCATCCACGCTTGGACAAATTTTACTTGGATCGAATTAACCAAGTGCGTGCCTTCCCTGGGAGAACCTTTCACAATCTAGTGACTCTCAATCGTCTAGCTACATGGGGGCTTAGCCTAGTTCCTACTGCTAAGAATCTTGGTCATGAGGAAACTACCCGTCGAAGTAAGTATCGTCCATTCTTCTCTTTTTTCTTCTCTTTTTTTTTTTTAATTTGATTTTCCTCGTCGTAGGAATGACTACAATGAGGGAGAACAAAGAGAAAACCATAACTAGTAGGGACGAGGATGCCATTACACCATCAGTCGTCCAGAAAACTTCTGTCCAGACAGAGAAGAAAAAGTCTAAGTCTATATCCAGTGCTGTGGATCTGGACGACCTTCCAAGTCGTCGAGGTCCTAAGAAGCAAAAACCTGACAAGGCTTCTCTTCCTAAGGTTCCCAAGTTTACACCCCCGACGATAGATCTAGACGACCCTCCAGCCAATGTGGAGCCCATCCAAACAATTCATCCTGTTCAAACTGATCCTACTCCCCCTCCAGTGAAGACTCCTCGCAAGCCTCATCCATCAAAGCCATCTGATCGTCCTTCTAACCTGGTGCTGGATAAGAGCTACGCATGGAGGATGTTCAAAGGAATAATCACTGATAATGAAGTCAATGAATACTACAATATGTCAGTGAAGGAGTTTAAACGCTCTGATATCCATGACCTCTTTAAGGTATGAGTTTCATTCGTCCTTGTGTGTTTTTAGTAAGTTTTTCAAAATAAAATGTCTAACTTTCTTTTGTCCACACATAGGCTATGTCAAAGTTTTATATAGTGACGTGCTAGGCCAAGGAACTTTGTAAGGAGGCCAAGACTGCTAAAGAGAAGGCTAAGGAGCTGAACAATGAAATTCTATTAAAAAATAGGGAGGTGATTAGGTTGACTGATGATTTCAATCGTCTGCAAGGAAGTGAGACGAAGCTAAAGAACGAGGTGGAGGAGCTCAAAGTAGATGCAGTCGAGAAAGATACTCGCATCGCTCATCTGGAGTTACAAGTCTCAGGGTTTGCCTTGTCCTTGGAGAAAGCACAAGAAGAAGCCATATTAGCCTTCAAGAAGTCTGACGAGTACAAGAATCGTCTAAACAGTCACACGCTGCTGAGTTTGAGGACTTCCGTGCTGATGCTAAGGAAGCATTTCCTGACTTGAACTTTGATACATTTAAGATTCTCCTTGCTATAGAGAGTTCCTTGCTTGTGACAAGTTCTGAGAACGTCAATGTGGTGGACGACGCTAATAATGAGGTGACCCAAGACAATCCAAAGACTAGCAATGCTTCTAGTGGTCTATCCAAGTGATTTTATCTTCCCTTTAGAAAATTTATATTTTAATTTTGTTGGAAGTGCCCAGTGTTTTGGGCTTTACTTCTTTTAAAATTTATTCAAGTACAATTATCTCATCCAAATTTATTGACGAGCTTTATATACAATCCATTATATTGTCTTAACACAACTTAAAAGAGTTTTTGGACGTTGGTTGTCTACCATTCTTTAAATTCTTTGAATGAATGAATGAATGAATGTTTTTCATTTTCTCACTTCATTATGTTTGAACATGTTTAAGAATTTATGGACATACTTTATTAATATCACCCATGCCATTTCTATGACTGTGGTTCGTCCAATTAGGAAAACATTTTATCTCGTCTTAAGCACATGGACGAATTTCTTCTTACATCACAAAACTAGAGTAAAATGAATCCTTCACGTTTTCCATTCATGTATAGTTCATCCATGAACAACGTCTTTTTGCTAGATTTATCCGTTATTCAAATTTTGGATGATTATTTACTCGTCCATAACAAAATTGTTTCCAGCAAATGCTCGTCCATATACTGGATTGTTAGGCTGGTTAGATTCGTCTATGGGCTTGTGGTGTTTTTATACGCACATTATTTGTCCATAGTGTAGACGGTTATACCTTGGTTTTATCTCATCTTAAGCTTTAGACAGATATACCTTGGTTTATTTTTATCACTTTACCCTCATTTTGAGGAAAGTTCATAGATGATACATCCTTGCGTCCAAGGATTTTATTCATCTTTGGCTATTTGCTTTTTGTGGATTATTTTGAATGAAATCACAAAAATGAAGGATTTCCATATAACCATACATACACTTGGAAATACACCATATATATATATTTGGAAATCCATATTATGTCAACATTCGTCCACAGGC
Organism: Quercus variabilis; assembly: GCA_030445155.1. Taxonomy (NCBI): domain Eukaryota; kingdom Viridiplantae; phylum Streptophyta; class Magnoliopsida; order Fagales; family Fagaceae; genus Quercus; species Quercus variabilis. The sequence continues at coordinate 48,773,087 of CP129447.1, read as the reverse complement.
ATGACACACACTTAAGAGCTAGTGCCTTTGGGAAATTAAAATACTTATACAACACAAATTCGTCAATGAGTAATATAATACTTATACATCTAAAACACATAGTAATAGTAGTAAGCAAACACAAGAAAATAATACTAAGCAACAAATTACTTTAGATGTACATGGCTTTTGTCCTACGGTAATGTTTGTCCATAGTAACCCTTTATTGATAATACCTTCTTAGGTGTTCAACATTCCATAGGTGTTCCAACTTCCGTCCATTCAGGGCTTTTAAGTAGTAGGATCCTTGCCTTTTGCAGTTAATAACCCTATAAGGTCCTTCCCAATTTAGTCCCAACTTCTTGTGGGCCGAGTTTTTGGTGGCCAATGAAACCCTTTTTAGGACGAGATCCCCAATGCTAAAACGCCTAGGTTTGACCATGGCATCATACTATTTTGCCATAAGATTTTTGTACCTTGCTGTCCTTTACTCCACGTCCATCCTTACCTCCTATATAAGATCGAGGTTAAGACGAAGTTGTTCCTTGTTTTCTTCATCTTGATACTTTATCACTCCGCTGGCCATGTGCACTTCCGCAAGTATGACTGCTGCACTCCCATAAGCTAGTTTGAAAGGAGTTTCCCTGTAGGGGTTCTTACTATTGTTCTGTAGGCCCATAAAACACCTAGTAATTCATTTGGCCATACTCCCTTTGCCCTTTCAAGCTAAATCTTGATGATTTTCAACAATGATCGATTTGCCACTTCTGCTTGTCCATTGGCCTGTGGGTGAGAGGGTGAGGAGTAATGGTTCTTGATTCTAAATTGTTCACAAAATTTCCTGAAAGGTGTGTTATCGAACTGTCATCCATTGTCAGACACTAGAACCCTAAGTACTCAAAATCTGCATACAATACTTTTCCAAACGAAATTTTTGACATTCTGTTGTGTAATCTTCGTTAAGGGTTCAACTTCTACCCATTTAGTGAAATAATCTATTCCTACTACCAAAAATTTTATCTGTCTAGTTTCAGTTGGGAAGAGGCCTAAAATATCTAAACCCTATTGTGCAAAAGGCCAAGGGGCCATCATTGGAGCAAGATACTCTGATGGTTGTCTAAGAATATTACTGAAATGTTGACATTGATCACATACCTTAACATATGCCTTAGCATCAGCTTGGATGGTTGGCCAATAGTATCTTGCACGGACGACCTTATGGATGAGTGATCTGACTCCTAAGTGGTTACCACGTGCTCCTTCATGAACTTTTCTCAACGCATAATTCGCCTCGTCTAGAGCTAAACACCTTAGGTATGGCTGAGAAAAATCTCTTTTATATAACACTTCGTCCATAAGGATGTACCTAGCTAATTTAACCATAAGTCTTCTGGCTTCGTCCTTCCCCTCTGGAAGCCTTCCATCCTTCAAGTATGATATTATCAAGGTCATCCAATTTTCCTCACCTTCTATTTGTAACATTTCTAGGAGGTCTATGCTTGGCATGTATTGTATTTCATCAAACTCATCCCTTACTTCGTTCGTGGAGGCTTCCTTTACTAGAGTATCTACTTCCATGTTCTCTTCCCTTGGGATTTGAACGAAATCAGCTTTTTTGAATTTCTTCACAAGGCGTACCACCTTTTTTAGATATCTCTTTATTCTGTCTTCCTTGGCTTCACATGTCCCATTTACTTTGCCTATGACCAATTGAGAGTCTCCTAAGACAAGTATTGAGTTTGCTTCAACTGATCTAGCCAACTCTAACCCTTTAAGAAAGGCTTCATACTCCACTTCATTGTTAGTTGTTTGGTACTACAAGTGAATCTTATGCTTCAATTTATCTCCTTCTGATGACCGCAAAACAACTCCAATACCTCCTGTATGCAGTGTAGATGATCCATTTACATGGATGACCCATTTTTTATTATCTTCTCTCTTATCTAAGTCCTCATAACTTGGAGTGAACTTTGCAATGAAATCTGTCAGGGCTTGAGCCTTTATTGCATTTCTCAATTGGTACTAGATGTCAAATTCACTAAGCTCAACTGCCCATTGGATTAGTAGTCCTGCAGCTTCTAGTTTGTTCATTGCCTTCTTGAGTGGATGGTCCGTCATGACATTGATGACATGAACTTGGAAGTAGTATCTTAACTTTCTAGAAGCTGTTATTAGTGCAAAAGCTAACTTCTCTATCAGTGGGTACCTTCCTACTGCTCCTCTCAATATCAGTGGGTACCTTCCTTCTGCTCCTCTCAGTGCTCGACTAGTGTAATACACAGGCTTTTGCACCTTCTTTTCCTCCCTAATCAACGTTGAACTCACGGCATGTGGAGACACTGCTAAGTATAGATATAGTTCTTCTCCTAGCACAAACGGACTTAACAACAGAGCCATGGTAAGATAGTCATTTAGATCTTGGAAGACCTTTTGACACTCGTCCGTCTATTTGAATGCCTTCTTGAGAACTTTGAAGAAGGGTAAACACTTATTTGTGGCTTTTGAAACAAACATGTTCAGGGCTGCAACTCATCCAGTGAGGGATTGGACTTCCTTGATATTCTTCGGTGGTTCCATGTTCAATATTGCTTGGATCTTGTCTGGATTTGCTTCAATTCATCTCTGTAAAACCATTAATCCTAGAAACTTTCTTGATGATACTCCGAATGCACATTTACTTGGGTTCAATTTCATTTTATATCGCCTAAGCGTTTCGAATGTTTCCTGAAGATCGTCCAAGTGGCTTCTCTTATCTAAGCTCTTCACAAGCATGTCACCAACGTACACCTCCACATTTCGTCCTATCTATGGACGAAACATGTGATTCACCAACTTTTGATAAGTTGCCCCTGTATTCTTTTAGACCAAAGGGCATCACCTTGTAACAAAACAAACCTTGACTAGTAATAAAGGTTTTTTCTTGGTCAATCTCATCCATCTTTATCTGATTATATCTTGAGAAGGCGTCCATGAAGCTTAACAACTGATGGCCAGCTGTAGAATCCACCAACTGATCAATATGTGACAAAGGATAACTATCCTTAGGGCAAGCCTTGTTCAAGTTAGTAAAATCTACACACATCCTCTACTTGTCGTTTGCCTTTTTCACCATCATCACATTGGCTAACCAATCTGGGTAATAGACTTTCTGAATAAACTGTGCTGTGGTCAATTTTTGAACCTCTTCCTTGATAGCCTTATCTCGTTTAGGATTAAACACCCTCTTCTTCTGACGTACAGGCTTAGAAGAGGGGTACACATTTAATTGATAAGTAATTACACTTGGATCGATACCTGGCATGTTGTCATGACTCCACGCAAAAACATTGATACTCTTTCTCAGAAACAAGACGAGGTCTTTTTTCGCCTTCTCTTTCATACTTGTTCTAATTCTGGTGAATTTTTCAGGATCACTTTCTTGTAATAAGATGTATTCCAACACTTCAGTAGGTTCTGCAACAACTCTTCTCTCCTCTATACTCATTGACTGCACCTGCTCGTCTAAAGCCAACATGGCTAGGTAACATTCTTTAATTGCCAACTAATCTCCTTGAGCTTGTCCTATCCCATACTCCGTAAGGAATTTGATTGATAGATGGTAGGTAAAGATTACTGCATTCCAACTATTTAAGGTTGGCCTTCCAATGATGGCACTGTATGAGGATAAACAATCCACCACAAGGAAATTCACTTCCTTAGTTATCTGTTATAGGTATGATCCCACCACTACAGGCAATGTAATGGTGCCCACAGGTTGTACTTTCATTTCTCCAAATCCTATCAGTGGTAAACATGCTGGATCAAGTTGATCTCGTCCAAGCCTCATCTGCTAAAAGGTAATGTAATACAATATATCTGCTGAGCTTCCATTATCCACCAACACCCTCTTGGTTATGTAATTTACGATGAGTAAGGTAATGACAATTGTATCGTCATGTGGATGATGGATTCTCTCAGCTTCCTCGTCCGTGTAAGAAATGGTTGGCTCGTTTGTCTCTCTCGTCCTTAGGGATCGTCTAGAGAGTTGGACGTTTTGCACCACTTTGAGATATATCTTCTTTGATTTGGAAGATTGTCCTGTAGAAGTCCCTCCTATCATAACCCTTATTTCTCTAAGTGAGAGTCGTGATGATTCTTCCATCTTCCCCTTCAACTTCTCATCTTTATGATCCCTTCCAATGAAGTGCCTTAATTTTCCTTGTCCAATAAGATTCTTGATCTGCTGCTTCAAGTCATAACACTTGTCCATGTCATGCCCATGATCTCTATGGAAGTGACAATATTTATTCTTATTGCGCTTGTTAGGATCTCCTTTCATCTTTTCTAGCCACTTCAAGGAAGGATCATCATTGATTTGCATGAGTACCTAATCGAGTGGGGCATTTAAGGGTGTATAATTCTGATTCCTTGCTGAAGAGTCTGCCTTCTTGTTATCTCAGTCCTTCTTATATTTCATTCGTCCCTTCTTTGAAGGAGGCCCTTGTTCAGAGTAACGTGTGGAGTTTGCTTCCATTCTCTCAACTCTCTTCCTCTTCTAAGCTATGATTGCGTCTTCTACATTCATAAAGTTTTGGGCTGAATGGACGAGTTTAGCCATAGACTGAGGCTCTTTCTCATAAAGCTTGTAAATGAATAAGTCTGAGTTAACCTCATTATGGAAGGCTACCAATAATAGCTTGTCGTCTACCTCGTCTACTGTCAGGGCTTCCTTGTTAAAACAAGTGATGAAGGACTGAAGACTTTCATTCTCTCCTTGTTCTATAGTTAACAAGCTGGACGAGAAGTGCTTGTGTCTTTGTCCTCCGATGAAGTTATTGACGAATAATTACTCAACTCTTCAAAAGAACTGACAATGCTTGGAGGTATCTTGCTAAACCACACTCGCACTGGTCCTTTAAGGGTGGTAGGGAAGGCTCTGCACATAATCTCATCTGGAACCCCTTAGAGGTGCATTGTAGTCTTAAAAGTAGCAATAAGATCAAAAGAATCACGCATTCCCTCATATGAATTCAAGTAAGACATTTTAAACTTTAAGGGCAAATGATGGCCATTGATGGAAGCTGTGAAAGGAGAATCTGTTTAATAAACCAAATCCTCCACAGGATTTGCCCTTCTCGTGTTCTCTTTTATCTCGTCCATAACCTTCCTCATCTGATCCATCTCTTTCTCCAAGTGTGGCACCCTTCGCGAAGTGGTGCCCCTTGATTGAGTTTCGAGCTCAGCATTTCCCCCTCTATCTTCTTGACTCTGGGTTGTCCTTCAGCATATCCTTCACGACGCTGCCTCTCTATCTCCCTAGTCAACTCTTGGTTTTGACAAGTTAAATCTACCATGGCAGCTGCCATAGACCATATGTGTTAGATGGAAGGCGACTGCGTGACAAGTGCTGATTGGTGTTCTCGGTTGGGATTGCTAGAAGCATCCCTACTCTCTTGGTTGCCTGGGCTAGTGGCCCTTGATCTTGTCCGAACTATATAGCCTTTTGTCGGAGAAAGATAAACTACAAAACTTGAAGTTTCTTCCTTCCCACAGACGGCGCCAACTGATACTACACAGAATTAGTAGGCTGAATGCTCCAGCTTCAATGGACCAACAGTGGTTGTGAAGAGCTGCTAAGATGAACAAACTATCAAAAGGGGATCGGGTGGACCGGCCAAACACCCTCCAATGGCTAAGTTAGTGTCTTGCAAGAAAAGAGTTTCAACTTTTTTAAAAGTAAAATCTCATATTGCACTTACTTTGATTTGATTCAGACCGGTCCTTATATAGAGAGCCTTGGAGCGGTTATAATCTTAATAACTTCCCTAAGATTCGTGGAAATCAATGAATCCGGACATAACTTCCTCAACTTTTATAAGAGTTACAATCGCTGTGGAAGTTAAGTACTTATGAAGGATTTGTAGCGATAAATGTGGGTTAGGTAACCGCTACAAGGTTTGTTAACCGCTACAAGGTTTTGTGGCTCGAATCCTCCATACACGTGTAAGTCTATCCTTGAGGATCTCTTTTGTTCATAGATGGTGTTAGGTGATCATCCATGTGCTTTGCCTATGGATGACTCTTTTGCTCACGGTGTATTAAAACATTTGGCTAACTGATGCTCATGGACGATCCCAATGGACGAACCGTAGATGATAATTTTTGCTATTCCATCAATATATATATATATATATATATATATAATATTTTATGTTGATATGTACACATATATAACATATAAAATTATACTTATAAACTTGGAATTGGACTGTGTAAATTTGTAAATAAGTTCACAAGATATGAATCAATATTGATAAATCAAATTTTTATAAGTTCATAAACACTAATTAACTCAAATAATATAATTTCAATTATACTTTAATTTAATTATTACCAAAGATTTGTGAAGGAATAAAAAAAATTAATTGTGGCATTTCTTATATATGAAAAAAAAAAATTAATTAACTAGTAAAAAAGCTTGAACTTATTCAACAAGAAAATAAATCAAGCTTGAACATAAACCTAATTTATTAATGATTTGAAGCACAACTCATGTTTAAAATAAAATTAAATAAATACTCATAAACTTTTAATACTCAACTCGAGCCGACTCAGCTTGTTTACAACTTTACTAAGAATACATGTTTGCAAAGCACCAACATGCAACAGACATAAATGCACTTTTAGTCCTTACATTTTGACGTTTTCCCATTTTAGTCCCTACATTTTATTTTTTCCACTTTTAGTCTCTAAATCAATTAACACATTCCATTTTAGTCCTTAAAGCACTATTCCGTCAGCCAACTAACGGAGAAACTGACCTAAGCATTAAAATATTATTTAAAACATTATTTAACATTTTCTAAATGCCAAAATTTAAAAAAAAAAAAAATTAATTACTCAATTTAATGTTACTGTAGAAAGAATATAAACCCACTGAATCAAAGAACATGAAACCCAACAACCAAAAGAACATGATCTCAAAGACCCAGCAACCCAACAATCAAAAAACACGATCTCAAAGACACCATTTCATCCTCCTCCTCCAACTTGCCCCTCGATCCCACCACTCCCTATGACTTGTCCGAGTGGAATAAGTTTGGCTTCAAGTCCCACTCACCTCACAAGTCCGAGGACGAGCTCGACCCTGGCTCCTGGCGCTCGATCTTCGAACCTGACTCCTCCTTCTCCGCCTCTGCCCCACCTGATCCAGTCCCCGCCTCGGAGTCCGATTCGCTTTTGATAGGGTGGCCATGGAGATCGACGCCTTGTAAGGTATCCTTGGCGGGTATCCTTGGCGGCCTTAGCGACTTCAATTCGCTTGAAGAAGACAAAAGCGTAGTTGCGAGAAGAGTAGGAGGTGACGCTACCGAGCACACCATACTAGGCAAAGAGATCCATGAGATCTGAGTCCGCAACGTTACTGGCATGGTTGTTCATCATCATCGAAGTCGCCGCCTATTCTTCCTGGCCTGGTGTTCATCATCATTGATTTGTTGTTCGGAGGCGGCATTTGCGGATCTTTTGGGAATTTGGGTCTCACCACACAGAGAGAGAGAGTGATTGGGTTTGGAGAGAGAAAGAGAGAGAAAGAGAGATTTGATTTTGGGGAATGGTCTAGAGAGAAAAAAGAGAAGCGGATGATAGTGAAAAGAGGGGCAGATGAGATTTGATTGGGTTTGGTAGTTTCAGGTTGCTATTGTGTTTATTTTAAATTTCTGAGTTTATTTTTTTCATGTGGATTTTATTATTTTTCTGGGTTTATGGGTTTGATTTGTTGGAAGATTCAGTGGAGGAAATGGATTTTGAATGAATTTTTGCATGTGAATTTTTGCATGTTTAATTTTCTGGGCAACCTTCATGTTCTTTCCTCAAGAACATGAAGACCATGTTACTTTGTTCTTCTGAAAATAATTAAAAGAAAAAATATTAATTACTCATTTTAATTGGTTTATGTTTGTTATTGTGCTCTTTGTGTTTGTGATCTTGTGTTAATGCTTAAATTTGAGTTTGTGTTTTTTGTATTTGGTAAGAATATGAATCATAGACGGAAAGAACATAAAGAACATGAATATGTTCTTCTCAGCTCATCAAAAAAAGAATATGCTCTTCTGGAAAAAAAAAATTGGAATAAAAAAAAAATTTATTTTAATTAAAAGAAAGTAAATTTTTTTGTTTGAAAGAAAATAATTTTTTTTGTTTTTTTTTTTTATTTTTTAATTAAAATTGAGTAATTAATTATTTTTTTAATTTGGACATTTAAAAATTGTTAAATAAATTTTTTAATAATATTTTAATGCTCAGGTCAGTTTTTCCGTTAGTTGGCTGACAGAATAGTGCTTCAAGGACTAAAATGGAACGCGTCAATTGGTTTAGGGACTAAAAGTGGAAAAAATAAAATGTAGGGACTAAAATGAAAAAATGTCAAAATGTAAGGACTAAAAGTGCATTTACGCCACATGCAACATCAGTTGAAGCACTAAACTGTTTATCATGTCCAACGTAAAGAGGAAAATTATTGTAACAATAATATAATAATTTCTTTATTTTCTCTATTTTTATTCGGATGAAAAAGGTGAATTTTTTCAATATAACGTTTACGTTTTATGTCTGCTTCCTTTCAGTGGTTGCCACCCTTTAGAATAAACAAGTATTGGAGCATTTTATATATGGTCAACATGATTTAATTTCTCAGGCTCATGATTACGAGTCTACAGTCAAAATAAGCCTAAGCGCTCAACACATGCATATGTTTATAAGTTTGTAGAACAAACATATTACAAGCCTCTCTCAAGTAAATATCTAGAATAGTCTAATTGTTTCAATAGAACCAAAGCTGTTAAATATAATATAATTGGAAGTTTGAAATGTGGATGAGATGACCAAAGAAATGTGGCAAAAGACGAGTCATTAAAGAGCAAAATCTCACCACATATGCAATGGCATATCCATCAAGACTTCGTTCATCCAGAATAACCAAAGTATCTTGAGTGGCATTTTGAAGAACTAATGTTGTTTCAGTGCACTCAATATAGAAGGTACAAAAGATTCTGATTGTTTCCACAATCACACTCTGCAATCCAAGAAGTCCATACACATGCAAAACCTGAGTCCATGTGCGTGAGACTGAGTTTCAATCTATGTTGCATTAATTTTTCTAAAGAACAACAATTGGATTTAAAGTCAAATATACTGAAGGATGAGCAGCCCAAATCAGCACCCCTGCTTCGTTTAACAGACTAGTACACAATCTACTAAAGCTGTAAGCATTCAGTTTGCTGGATATTTTATTTTAAGACCCTCAAAATGATAGCCCATGCATTCGCAAGAAAGCCACTTTACTGAAATCCAGTAACTGACAGTTCAGTTTAATAGAATGAATTATTGTACAACAAATATTTTTACAATCAAATAAGATCAAGTAGCTGTGAAGCATTATTGGGTAAAAGTTTTTATGCTCTCTCTCTTGCAGTAACCAAAGCCTATTATGCAAACACAAGATATAAAGAGCCTGCTATCAATTGGACCAAAAGACCTAAGCCTCACCCCTTGAAAGTTAGGATTTTATCTTCTGCAAATATTTGTGACTTATTTGGCATATTTTGAAAGGTGCGGCTCATGTGGAACCCTTTTTGATAAGTGAGGATTGAATAAACAATATATAAAGAGCCAACTTTTTGCTTAGACAAACAGAGACTAAGTTGTACCACATTGCAAACATAATTTCTTTACACTGATAGGATTATACACATATCATGGAAAAAACAAAGAATTTGTTAAGTGTGTACGTTAGCGTGTTTCCACAGAATGCATTACAATATACTATATTCATATGTAACCTGGCATTCAGAAAAGCTAACACTATTCTGACCTGTTAACGAGTCCTTCTGAGCTATTTTGGACAGCCCTGTAGGAGTTGAATATTTAAGTTTCAAGTATGAAGTTATTTTCATGTAAACTTCTGAAATGGAACTCTGCTCAGATCGCGAATACCAGGGCAGAGGAGAATGTTCACCTCTACCCTCATATATTACTTCTTTGGGCAACACCTAAAATCAAATCCCAATGAAAGAACAAAATTTTAATTTGCAAATTTGATAGATTTACCATGAAAACATATTACACAAAGGTCACTGTACATTAACCATACTTGCATTAGTAAAGACCCTAGAGCAGAAGAGGACACATCATCATTGATGGAGCAAATTCTTAGAGCATCACAATCAACAAACACAAAGCCATAAACAACCGAAGCATTATTCAGGCCACAATTTCATAAAGACAAAATTTAACAAAATACATGTTAATATATTAAAACAATTTTTTTTTTTTTGATAAGTAACGAAAATTTTATTAAAAAATGAAAAACAGCCAACCCGAGTACATTGGGAATATACTATGGGGGCATAAATCAAAAACCAAGATTACAACGATCAAGTAAAACGGGGAAGGGAAAAACAAGAAAAATGACAAAAGACCACACTCCAATCGAGGAGAATGTGTAAAAAGAAAGACTTAATCTCTAACATAGAGCGTTCACATCCCTCAAAACTTCTAGCATTCCTTTCGCGCCAAATACACCATAACAAGCAATGAGGCACAATTCTCCACAACTCAATATTTCTATGTCGACCAAACTTATCCTACCAAGACTCAAACAACTCAATAACCTTCTGAGGCATAACCCAATGAATTCCAAACAAATAAAACACCAACGACTACAACTCACAAGCAATGGGGCAATGAAGAAGAAGATGATCCACTAACTCCCCACACTTCTTACACATATAGCACCAATCAAGAACTAGCACACGTCGTTTGCGAAGGTTATCTGTTGTTAAAATCTTACATAAGGAAGCAGACCATGAAAAGAAAGCTAACCTTGGAGGAACCTTTGATTTCCAAATCATCTTCCAAGGGAAAGATAAGATGGTAGGAGGGTAGAAAGAAAGATAGAATCCTCTAACCTCAAAACCTCTACTCCTTGCTAGCTTCCAACACACCCGATCCGGACCCAATCCCCATACTGTTAAAGAGTAGACCATATCCATAAATAGATCAAAGGATTCTTGTTTCCAATCTTGTGGAGGACGACGAAATTTAGCATCCCAATGAATCCTCCCACCAGACCAACACATAACTTCTGCTACTGAAGAATCCTTTGTTCTACTAATACAATAAAGTTCCAGAAAAGCCTCTTGTAGAGTACGATCTCCACACCACACATGCTTCCAAAACTTCACTCTAGTACCATCCCCCATATCATACTTTAGTAATTTAGAAAAACTCATCCAACCACTCCTAATATGTCTCCATAAACTAACACCATAAGCACTAGTCACCTTTTTCGTGCACCAACCAACCCAAATCATTCCCATATTTCACCTCAATAACCCTCCTCCATAAAGCATCGGTCTCCATGCCATACCTCCATAACCATTTTCCTAACAAGGCAGAATTAAAACTCCTCAAACGTCTAATACCCAACCCTCCAACCTGCAGCGGCTTACAAACCTAAACCCAACTGACTAAGTGTAATTTAGAGTCACCATTTATACCACTCCAAAGAAAATCTCATTGTCACTTCTCCATACGATTTGCCACCTTTCCAGGTAAAGGCAGAAGGGAAAGGAAGTATGTAGGTAAGGAGGAAAAAGTACTTTTAATAAGAGTTACCTTACCCCCCTTAGATAGATACAACCTCTTCCACCCTGCTAATCTCCTTTCCATCTTCTCCAAAATAGGATTCCAAATTGACAACTCCTTAAATTTAGCTCCTAACGGAAGCCCCAAATATCTCAATGGAAGAAAGGCTTGCCTACAACCCAACATCCCCACCAACACATCCATAATATGCACCACCCCTATAGGAACTAACTCAGATTTCCCCAAGTTAATCCTTAAACCTGAGACCTCCTCAAATCTAGCCAGAATTGCTCTCAAACTACCTATTTGCGTAGGATTAGCATCACAAAAAATAAGAATGTCGTCAGCAAATAAAAAATGAGACACTATCACTGAATTACCAGCCGTATTACCTACAGAGAAGCCTGAGAACTGACTAGTAGTAGCAGCCACATCCAACATACGACTCAAACCCTCCATAACAATATCAAATAGCAACGGAGACAAGGGGTCCTCTTGCCGAATCCCCCTAGAACTACCAAAAAAATCAAAAGGACTACCATTGATCAGAATGGAGAATTTAACAATAGAGATGCAACACATTATCCATTTTCTCCATTTCTCTAAAAACCCATAGCGCTGAAGCATATACATTAAAAAACCCCAACTCACATGGCATATGCCTTCTCCACATCCAACTTACACAACACTCCTGGAACACCTGACTTCAATCTACTATCAATACATTTTGAAGCAATTAAAAAAGAGTCCAATATCTATCTACCTTTCACAAATGCATTCTGAGAATCTGAAATAAGCTCACGTGCCACCCTTCTAAGACAATTGGCCAACACCTTAGAAATAATCTTATAAATGCCACCAACTAAGCTAATAGGCCGAAAATCCTTGATCTCCACAGCATCCATCTTTTTGGGAATAAGAGCAAGGAAAGAAGCATTAAAACTCTTCTCAAACACAACCTGAGTATGAAAATTTTGAAACACTGCCATAATTTCAGCCTTCAAAATACTCCAGCAAGATTGAAAGAATGCCATAGAAAATCCATCAGGGCCAAGAGCCTTATCACCCTTAAAATCACTAATCACCCCAAACACCTAATCCTCATCAAATGGCCTATTTAGCCAAAGAGCATCTTCCTCCAAGATACAAGAGAACTCCACATCATCTAATAAAGGTCTATGAGCCATAGTTTCAGCATATATCTACCTATAAAAATGAGAAATACAACCTGCTATAGCCTCTGGATCGAAAGACAATTCTCCATCCACCATAAGCCTATCAATGGAATTAAATCTTCTGTGAGAGTTAGCTATACGATAAAAGAATCTGGTGTTCCTGTCTCCTTCTCTAATACAAAGAACTCTAGACTTCTGCCTCCAATAGATTTCCTCCATCAAAGTAACTTTTTCTAATTCACCTCGAACTCTCTCCAACTCCAGCCTTTCCTCCTCCAATAAAGCTCGACTATCCTCAATCATCTTTAAATCACTAAGCTCTTGCCACAATTTTCTCACCTGATCTTCAACATTTCCAAAAACCTTCCACATTCCATTTCTTCAAATCATTTTTCAAGAGCTTCAATTTATTGGCCAAAACAAAACTCGAAGCTCCTAAAACATTATAAGATCCCCACCAAGATCGCACTCTCTCCACAAAACCCTCATCTTTACGCCACATATTCTCAAATCTAAACGGCCTCCTACCTCTCTGAAAGGAACCACCCTCAAGAACAATCGGGAAGTGATTAAATAACAGCCTAAGCAAGCGTTGTTGAGAGACAGATGGAAACTTATCCTTTTAATCAGAGCAAACTTTATGAGGAAAAGATACAGGGGCATGCTATAAAGTCAACTGCCCCGCCACATACGATTGAAGAGACAATATCTTTGTCAAGTTCTAGGTGCCCAAAAAGACTGGGAAAAGAATCAATTTTTAACAATTTAGGAGCTAGGTTGGATATTTTCTTATAACATCAATAATAATTTTAGGACTATCACAATATATTATAGAGCTTCAAATCATGCATTTTTTGGAAGCATAGAGATGAAGAGCAGGAAAATATCTCAAGCTAAATTCTTTATGCAATTGTTGACTGTTTTTATTGATAAGATCAGAAGATGAACTTCCATCTAAGACAATTTTAGGAATGTGCATTGAAGGATAAATGACAAGCTTATTCCCTCATTTAAACAACAAAATTTAAATCCAGTTGACGTGGGACAAACCAAAATGATGCACAATAAAATAGAAGAACAGGACAATAAAGATAAGGGACCTAGGAGTTAGCACATAAGCTTGCTTGGAGGTAAGACCAAGCAAGGGAAAACCTCTAGGAGTCAGCACCAGACCATTGAAATAATATTAAAAGAAATTTGATTATCAATCAAACTCTGTCTTACAAAACTGAACCCAAATAGAGTGCCAAAACCTTACTTTGCTTGCAAGAAAAGAAATTAAACTCCCGAACCAAAGAGTTAAAGAAAATAACAAAATTCTTAAAAGAAATCCTAATTATTAAATGATTAGGCTTAGTAGCTATTTCAGCCTAATTACTAGTAGGCTCCATCCATAAGGCCACAAGTTAGGTTATCTTCTTTTTACGTCTATGCCCATAGGCTTGTATTATTGGAGGTCAGTATCTTGTGTCCGAACCATTAGTATTAAATCAAAGATCAACATCCTGTTTGTAGATATAAAAACATAACTGACTAGTGGCAATCAGACCTCTTTTATCACAAGAAGATGAGATGAATAGCATCAAGTCCGATAAACATCCTGTTTGTAGATATAAAAACATAACTGACTAGTGGCAATCAGACCTCTTTTATCACAAGAAGATGAGATGAATAGCATCAAGTCCGATATTACCATCAGTTTCAGTTAATGGTGTGATCACCTGAACCAATTTTCTTTTAATTACCTATAATCCAATGTATAAAGTCAAACCACAAAACTCAACAATAACTCAAAAAATAATATAGAATTATAAACACCAAGACAAAAGATGCAAAAGAACACAGGCATACAAATTTAAATAAAAAACAAATTCTATGAAAGCACATAATAAGAGAAAAAAGAGTAAGAAACCAAAATAGAAAAGATTCATCACTCTCAAATGACAATTTGACAAAGAAGATAGTGCTAGAACTTTTAGTACAAGTTAAACGGGGACAGAGATTCAGACTCTAAACCAACCACTGCCAAGTGCAGCTCTTTATCTATCTATGCTTTTCTTGAAACTTAGTGACTCTGTCAAAGAAACAAAAACAGGAAAATGTCCAATATCACTTTCTTAGACCAAAACTTAATCAAACAAAACAATTTTTGAATTGAAATGTTTCTTGACATTTTCCTACAGGCTTCACACTTTGTCACTTCATTTAGTAATGGAATTATTTCTCCCAATGTAATTCTTTAGGCTACTTCGTGCTTATTTTCACTAAGTAGTCTCATTTCGGTAGTATTATTTTACCTATCTAGCAAATCAAAAATTAGTAATTGAATTATTCCAAGAATTTTGTTTTAGCAGAAAGGAAAACATGTTTTTCAAACACATAGCAAATAATGGTTATATCTTAAATTTAGAGATGGATCACAAACAAATTAGATTTGACCCCACCATCATTCGATTTATGATTACTTCAATCATAAACCAAATTGTTTCTCTTTTGAACCTTAACTCTTCTTCTAAAAGGATTTTAAACCAAAATCCACAATTCTCCTAACCCTAAACCCAACATAACCACACGTAGACAATTTCACCTAAATTGTCCTAAGTCACTTGTTTACACAATCCTTCCCTCTCACTTTATCTACTCGACGTTGTGTAAACATCAGAGGAATCACATGACCTTGGTTGCCACAAAAGTTTACACAAATATTACTAGACAATGCAAACGCAACCATACAAATGCAAAGATATTGCCCGATAGTCTTTTATACTAGCTAAAATAGCTATGATCCTATGACATATTCAATTTGCGAAAAAAATTGTATACCGTGTCAAACTCATAAAGCTACATCCATCATTAAGCAGCAATAAGCTGTAAAAAACAAAATTCCTTCGACTTCATAAGTTTAGAGTTGGACACCCAATTACCATTTAGTCACTTCCAACATTGCAATTATATTGTGCAATCAACTACTGAGTGATTAGAATAATCCATTAACATCTCCAACAACTAATCTGAGCTTTTCTTCCCTTCAAAGCAACAACATGGAATGTGTCATCAGATTTTTCTTTTGTTGTCAAATTTTCTCAGCAACCAAACGGTAGGTGACATTTCAAAAACCCTAACATTTTAAAAATAAAATAAAAAGAATTAATAAAATTTACTACCTCCCTCGGTACCCTTTTCTCTATCATTGACCTTTACTACATAATACTTGAGAATGGTTGTAAAACCTCTTCCGTCGTCGTTTCCCGTGGGTGTCGCCGGAAAAATCTGACGTGGCACTTCGCAGGCGGTGCGTCAATCCCTCTGATTTGAAGAGAAGAGTCCATAACGGTATCAATTGCAGCATCATTGAGAGCGGGGCGGTTTTGTTTCTCTTGCTTCGACAGATACTGAGGAACGAGAAGGCTGCCGATCATATATCCGGCATCGGAGCAATTGTTTGACCTGCTAGGGTTTTTTGGGCGGTATTTTGTTGAGATTGCTTGCTCAGGAAGCTTTGTGAATAATAAATTTTGCACTCATAAATAAATAAATCGTTTTTACTATAAAAAAAAAAAAAAAAAAAAATTAACCTCTATTAAATACTAAATTAAATTTTTTTTAAAAAAAAACCTTCATTCATATTAATAAAGTTTAATTTGTTGTTTTGGAAGGATAATAAGTATTTGAAAATGTACTATTTAGCTGAAAATATATATATATAAGTGTCGTTAATTCTTATATTTTAAATAGTTCTTTGTTTTACTTACTTTTTTTCCTTTTTCTATTCATTCACTTTTTACATCCCAAACAATTTAACTATTTTTTTTTCTTTCTCAATTTCTCTTTTACTTAAAAAATTGGACAAAAATTGCTAAATACCATTTTTGGCCAAATAATTTGTGTTCTACCACAATTTATGAAATATTTAACAATTTACCACTTTTTTTTTAAATTTGAGTTCATGAAACTCGAGTTTCCATAAAAAACTGCCACGATGGCAGCCACTGATCTGGATTATTTTAATTTAAAAAAGCCACACGGAACTCAAGTTTATGAAATTTGAATTCTTTAGAATGTGTTACTCGAAATTATAAAACTTGATTATCATAAAATTGAAGTCCATATCTCTAAAACTGAGGTTCTCATCTTTAATGGTAACATCGTACATTTATCAAAAAACCTTGTCCTCACCAAAATGGCCAAATAGCTTTCATTTTCTTTAGTTTATTTCTTTTCTTATTTTTCCTTCAACTTTTTTTATTTCACTTAAGTGTGTCCTACACGCATAAGGCCACGTCTCATTAAGAGATGTCTGACATAAAGTAAAGCTTGTGAGACAAGCTTCATAAATAAGTCTTTGACTTATTTACTTTAATGAGCACACGTCTTCAAAGACCACACTTGCTCTTGAGAGATGGTGTGGTTTCAACTGTGACTTGGGTAAAGACAATGAAATGGAAAAAGAAAATGGGACGTACAAAGGCATAGGAATCTAAGCTTATCTCCAACTTGTTCAAATTTTTAAAGAGCTCGAGTTTTATATTACAAGGAACTCGAACTTATGAAACTCGAGTTGAGTTCCATGTAGATTTTTAAATTATAAAATGTCAAATAAGCTTCAGGCACCATGTCACATTGTTTTGGAACTCGATTTTTATAAATTTGAATTCTATGTAGAACTCGAGCTTCATGAACTCGAGTTTTAAAATAGTGGTAGATTGCTAAATATTTCGCAAATAATAGTAGAACACAAATTATTTCTGCCAAAGATAGTATTTGGTCATTTTTGCCTTAAAAATTTATTATTTATTTATTTGAGCACCTTCATTCTTCAATGATATCTTTAGCTTTTATGAGTTTTTAAAATTTATATTTTGGCTCAATAAATTCTATATATAAATGTTACCAATTTATAACAAGACCAAAATACCCACTATTCATATATTCTTTCTTACTTTACATTTTCAACTTTTTCCTTCTCATCCATCCACACCCAACATCCTTGTTGATTATGCTATGTTTGGTTTGTGTATTTTCATCACTTATTTCTCAAATTTGATAACTTAATTATCAAATTTTGTGGGCCTTACCACGATTCAGTTTGTTGGGATTTGTTCCTATAACTCAATATTCAAAAACCATGTTTGGTTAGAATGATTTTTATCACTTATCACTCAATTGTTATCACCCATAACTCACTTTTCGTGGAGCCCACATCCATTCCAGCTATTTGGCTTGATTTTTATTTCTTAATTTCCATCACTCATAACTCAAAAAATGAGTTAGAATAATTGAAAATGAGAACATTTTCTCCTTGTTTATAGATTATGAAAACAAAGTTACTATGAGAATCTTGTAATTTTGCTCAACTAAATGGGCCCACCCATATGTATTGTCACCATCAATTGCAGAGTAATAATGCACACCAACAGCTCTTTCATTGTGCAAGTACTAGCTTTTTTTTCCCCCCTTACTTTTCCTTTAGTTTTGAAAGTTCAAAATAGTGTGAAAGCACTATAGCTTGTTTAGACCCCCCATTCTTAATTATGATTTGATTAATTTTAATCTAAACACACTTGATGTGGAATATTCGTGATTAGCAAATTAATTAATTGAAGCACTCAACAATTGCATGGATGAACAAATAAGTGCAATTCTAAAATGTAAAGGGCAATTGGTAAAAGAATAGCAAACCCAAGATAATGCAGCGATGTGTTATCGAAAAGGAAATTGAAGAACTAACAAAAAACCTCTCCGCGACCTTCTAAGTTGAAATGATCCACTAGTAAATAAGTTGATGTACAAGAATACCAAAAAGATCCTCCAAACCTAATCTACCTAAAGTACTTGAGCCCTCCAAGCTCTAACTATCAACAGACTTCTCGGAGTCTTGTCTTCACTAGCTTCCTGGATCCTGCAATATTATCCAATTGCATCGGCCAAACCTCATCGGCTTCTTTTGACAAATTGTTGTGAAATTTTAAAGTACTTGCAAGTGTATAAACTATATCGAAGTATAGTTTGACAAGAATAAGGTTCACCCCACAGGGACTTGAATGAACTTAGGAAAATTAAATCAAATCTTAACCAAATTAATCCTAATTTAGTTTAATAAAAATTGTTTGTTTTGAAATTAAATAAACTAAGCAAATAATAAAATTAAACAAATAGTTAAACGAAGCAAAAGATATAAAGCAATAAAAAGATGTAAACAATCGAGGGGAAGGAATTAAGGTTTTGGATTCGGCCTTATAAATCATATCAGCATATATTTATAATCATTAATTTTTTCCAACCACTATATGATAATTTAGAAATTAATCTTGCTATCATGGAAAATATTCTCATTAAAATCCTTATTTTAAAAATCAAAAACATGATTCGCTTCTTAAGTGTAAAATCAAATCATCAATTGTATCCGTAGCCAAACAAATTACAAGATATATCAAATTCTAAAAATCAAATCATAAATTGTATCCACTGACAGACAAATCACAAGTGATATCCAATTTTATAATCAAGAATTAATAAATCAAGCATTTAATTAGTTAAAATAAATCCTAAATCATGAGAAAAATATGATTGAACTCATATCTAGAATCCCATCTTAGTCAATTGATATGAAGTAAGAACAATTTAAATCATTAAAGAACAACTATTGTAGGAAAAATCAAATCACGTAAATATTACTAATAATCCTTAACAAGGTTTCATCCTCAACCCTAATTATAAATTTAGCTACTCATGGTAATTGAAATAAAACACAAAAATAAAATACTAAACATTAAACTAGACAAATAAAATAAAACTAACTGTCATGGAAGAAAACTAAAGAAGTAGCCGCACTCTCTATACATTTAGCCCTCAGCCCCTCTCTGAATTTTTCCCTAAAGAGCCTTTAAATAGGTCAAGAAATCCTATTACAAGTTGATTTCCTATTTGGAGAAAATTCCAAATTTTTAGGATTCATTTAACCGACTATTTTGGCCCATTTAATTTCAGAATTCGGACTTTTGGTAAACTACAAAGTTGTAGTCCTTTAAGTTAACTTTCCAGCCCAACTTGAATCACCTTGATTGGACATCTAAGCCAAAAGTTATGCCGAAAATGCTAACTAATGTGCAGGTTGGAATTCCAATCCAAATTGGACTTAGATTTGGTGCAAATTTCCTTTGATTCCTTGCTCCAATTGGACTTAAATTTAATTGGGTTGGATTTCTTTAACTTCATCATGGCCCTTATAAAAGTAAAGTCCATTAGCTTTCTTCTTTGCACAAATCCACTTATTTAATTCCATTCTCCTACAAAAGACAAATTCACACAATAAGATTCAATTAAGCACAAAATATTATTCAGGATTATTCTAAAACCAAATATAAAATGCATGAATTAACTCAAAATAAGTATGATAATGCTTTCTAACAATGATATAAATATGCAAAATTAAGTTATTATCAATACACATCATAAATACCCAATGCTTTCCAAGCTCCAAAAACACTTTCTACACTCTGAATAGGTATTGGTTGAGTTTGACTACAAATCTCTTCTCAAGATATAACAATGGGAGAGGGGAGGGGAAGAGATTACAAGAATTTCTCTCAGTAGCTCTCTCTAACAAGATGGGTGTGTTGTATAAACCTTTCTAGGGTTTTCTTCTGAATAGCCTCTTCATAATTTTATGGGTAATGATGATATATATAGTATGGGTGAAGGATATAAGAGTCACACATAAAATCATCTAGGCAGAGCGTTTTGCGAGTCACTCACAGGTTATCTAAGTTGCAAAGTGACTCGCGAAATACCGCCTGACATTTGACTCTTCAGCTTCTAGCATGTGCTTCTTATGTAACCTTTCGCGGGTTATCCACTCGCGAGTAAGTCGCAAGCTTCACTTTCTTAAGCAATTTTCACTAACTTAATACTAAATCCATTACAATAAATTCCACAAAATACAAAAAAATAAATTAATGCAATTACAACACTTTTTGTCATGGAATAAAGCCAATATAAATGTTATGTGAAAAACCATAACTTAACAACATGCTTTATGCATGCGTACGCATACACATGCATGCATACGCATACACGTACATGCATATGCGTGTTAGGGTTTCAGAAACTATGAAAGACAAGTTTTTTTGCATTTAAATTCGGTTTATAACGAACCCCACATTGTTTGGGAGCCGCCCCAAACGCTTATTTTTTCGATAATAAAAAGCCATAAAATGCACTACTTCAAGGAGGATGGATTTTGGTGGTAAAACATATAAGATTCACTATAAAATAGTGAATCAAAGAAGGAGTTTTTCACAAAACATTATCAAGTCAAATTTTCTAGTTTTGATTGAGAAATTTTCTAGTCTTGATTTTTGAGTTCTAAGTATACTAACTCATTTTTTTGAATTGGTTGTGACTAGATTGACTGAGGGAAACAGTCAAAATCAAGCTCTAAAGAGTTTTTGTGTTGAGGTAAAGTTTCTAACTTTAACTCTTCATTTTTCTTTGCTTTTCTTTGTTTCTTTATGCTTGTTTTATGCTTAAAGTGTTATAATATGTTCGTTTAGTTTATGTTTACTTTGTGCTCATGTTATAAGTATGTTAGGTTGTTAGATTCTTTGTTTTTCATGTTTCTGTTCTGCAGTTTCTAGGTTAGGGTTCTTGGTGTGTATGCGTGTGCATGCGTACACATGCTAACTCGTAGTATGTGTATGCATGCCCTATGTATGCACACACATACTCTTGCCCAGAAACCCTAATTCATTTTCTGTTTGTTTTCCTTTTGTTTTATCTATATGTCTTACCTTCTGTTTAACTTGTTTTGTTTACCCTTAAATTTTTGTTTAACCTATTTCGCTTTGTTTTGTTTTGTTTTATTTCTTTAATGCTTATTAGGGTTTTCATCTTGTTGGAATACCATGAACATGCATATGAATATGATCATATATTGATGTATAAGTGTTGTGGTTTAGTGAGGTAAGTTATGCATAATCATATGAGCATGCATTCTCTTGGATGATGAACATGAATATTTTTGGTCAAATGCCATGTGTTTGATGCTTGGATGTTTAAGAGATGTTTATCTAGATATGCTTTGAGATGTTCTACCTTTGGTGATATATGCATAATGCCACAATAGATGAATGCTAATATATGCTTAATGTCATGATAGATGAATGCTAGGTTTGGAGATGATTATGCCATGTTGTATGTTTTAGATGCATGTTAAAGTGTGTGTGAGTTAGAATAAAATGTTAAATCTGCTTTAAACTAGATTAAGACGTGGAACAAAATGAGTAAAAGCCGACCCACGGGTCCGGTGGTGTTAGGTGCCTAACACCTTCCCATTCCTATACTTGAACTCTAGATATGTGCTCTAGTAAAAGATCATCCTTCCGAGAAGGGCGCTATATTTATGATTCCTAAACTTAAATTAGGTGGTAACTCCATTTACATCTTCCATCATGGTCCACTTTAGGCCAATGCGTACTTTTCGAAGGAGAGAGACTCGTCGCGAGCGCTTGCACCCATAGAGCCTAAGAAAAAAAAAAATTCATTTATGAACAAGTTCATGAGCTATAAGGCTTGATACAAAACAATTTAAGCAACAACTCATTTATAAATTTATATGTGTTTGCTAAGTAAACTTATCATATCTTAATAATGACATAGAATTTAGTTACATTTAAAAAAATTTAAATGGGCCACGTACGATCCTTTACCATCAACCATATAATGTAAAGTTATGAAACATGTTAGTCTTTTTCCATTTATAATAGTTACAAACATGTATTTTTCTAATTTTTCACCATTTAACGTGAATGTAAAAAATTGTATTTTGAATAATTATTGAAACCGTAGACAATGAGGGATGAATGTATGGATTTAACTATGTAAAATTTAAATTTGAATAATAGCAAATTATAAGTTGGACTAGAAACATAATAAAATGAGTATACAATTTTTATTTTTTTTTACTTGATTTTGGAGATTTATGCTTTTAATAATGTAATTTTCTTAGATCTTAAGCTCAAAAGTTTGACTTGATCTCGAGTTTGAGCTTGATATTAAGTTTGAGCTTGAGCTTGCGCTTGAGCTTGACTTAACTAACTAATAAAGCTAACCTAAGCTACGTCCAAGTTTTTTGGCTTTTCAACAAGCTCAATCTCAAATATAATTTTAGACTTGTTACAAGCTCAACCCAAACTTAAATTTTTGACTTTTACTATCGAGCCAAATTTAAATATGCACTACTTAATAAAGTTTGGCTCATTTACAATCTAGCAACTTTTTTTTTTTTTTTTTTTTTTCCTTAGAGACATGAACGTTCTTAGCCACTTATATGGCAAATGTGTCGTTTACTAAATTTACAAAGATATTTGTGAAGGATTTCTGTCGCTTACAATCTGCAGGGTGAGAGTTGGAAACAAAGAGACTTTCTAGAAACACAAATCGTACTCAAAGTGTACAAAAACCCTTGAAACTCGCTCCCACGGGCTGACAGACATAGAGACTACCATCCTGAATAGCGAGTACCAAATTTTTTGGGGTTTTCTCTACACGACCAACAGACTTTAGCGGCAACACTGTTGATTTCTAAACAAAGAAATGGAACATATGTAGAATATGGAATAATTATTATACGTTATAAAATACCGAAATTATCAAGAAAGGCGTTGTGATTTGTGAGCTTCAGGACATGGCGTCACGAGTGTTATCATGTGCAACAGCACCCATGGTGTCACGAGTGTTATCTGATTCTAGTAGGATGACTTGTTACCCTTCACCACAACTACTACTGTCTTCAACTTCAACAGTAACAGTAACTAAGCTAAGGCTTCGAAATGGATCGATAAAGTGCAAGGCTCTTGGAGAGAGCTCTCAGACTTTTTATCAGGGAATCTACGGCCCTTGGACCGTTGATTCCTCCGACGTTCGAGAGGTACACGATTTTTTTTTTATTTTTTTTATTTTTTTAAACTTATTTATCTATTAAAGTATTCTTTTTTAGTATGTGTATGACCACGTGTCTCTGTGCCTACGCAGGCTGTTCCATCATCTATATTAAGATTGTTTGTCATTCGAGTGAAGTATTTTGTGGGATATCTGAAATGGGTTTCTTCATTTGGTTCCTATTCCCTTTGGTTTTTTTTCTCGTTACTTTTAATGATTATGCTGTAAAGGGTGTTAATCATTAAGGTGAAAAGATTTTATAGGAGATCTAAAATGGGTTTCTTGTCATTACTTTTGATGATTGTGCTGTAACCGTAACTAAGAGTCTTAAGAGTTTGTTGCATCTTTACATGGTAATGAGGCTGAGATGCCTGTATCTATGGTAAAACAAAGTAATTCGAGCTCTAGGAACCTTAACAAACAGAGGAATTCACGTGATTTTATTTTTAGAGTTTGGATAATAAACAATTAGGATTAAACAAGAAAAGTATGAGAATTTATAGAATTCAATTTCTATAAGGTTTTACAAGATTGTCTTCATTTATGATCTCCTTTAGCCTTTTTATACATAATGGTAAAGGGGCTTACAAGATCAAATTGCTTAGAACTACAAGTGTGTTTAGCTGTAAGTTAATATAAAGATGAGAAACACAAGGTTCATGTCATGTAAGTCAAAAACTTAGTCATTAGTAGATAAGAAATGTAATAATGGTCTGAATCTGGATAATGATATCAGGCCATAGGGCTTTATATTTGAGTATCTTGGTGATAATTTGCTTGCCTTGGCAGGTTGTTTTATACAGATCAGGATTGGTGACTGCAGCTGCATCGTTTGTAGTTGCTGCATCATCTGCTTTTTTACCTGACAACTCTTTGTTAAGTGATATAATTAAGCAAAATCTTGATCTATTTTATACAATTGGAGCTGGTGGGTTGGGCTTGTCATTATTTTTGATCCACATCTATGTTACTGAGATTAAGCGCACTCTTCAAGCACTATGGGCACTCGGTGTTGTTGGATCTTTGGCAACCTACACAAGCCTTGCTCAACCAGCTGGTGACAACTTAATACAATATGTTATTGATAACCCATTAGCCGTCTGGTTTATTGGTCCTCTCTTTGCATCACTGACAGGACTTGTCTTCAAAGAAGGTAATATTGCAGTCAGTTTGTGATTTTAGCATATTTTCTGATTTAATTTGTTATGTTTTAAGTTAAAGAAGCCATAACTCAAAACTGCAACCTGCCTTCCACTCTTTGTAATCATTTCTTATGTGAAATCGGTCAGGTATTAACTCAATTTGCTTTCAACTGATGCTTTAATTTTAATCCTCCATATTATATAATTAAAGTATAATATCAAATTCCATGCCCTTAGGAAAGTCCAGGTTCCTTGTTGAAATGGTTAAAGCAAAAAGGGCCGAGTTTGGGCTTAGTGTTTCCTTCAGTTTTTTGGAAAGGAAAAAACCATTATCAACATAAAATAGTTTACTTTTTGACATAACCCCTGTTTCTTTGCAACACTTGAATCACCATGGCATCATGTTTTTTAAATTCAACCGTGAAATTCATCATTAGAGTCTCTTGATTATGTTCTCCATCATGCCAAAAAAATAAAAATCATTTTATTTGCTTGAATTGGTTACAACCATTTTTCTTTTGTTCTTTGTGTCATTTTAGTGTTTGACAACTTACTAATATGAAGAAGGATTAAGATGAAGGGAGGTAGGAGTCTGTGTGTTTACTTATTTGCTTGTTGAAATTAAAATTAATAAGGTGTCATAATGTTTGTTTATCTTATTTATCACAGATTATCCTTTCAGTGATAAACAGGTAGTATAGGATCAACATGTAGTAAAATGTTCATAATTTGATGTCAAAGTGAAGTGGTACTTTTATTTTTGTTTTTCCTTTTTTATTATTATTTATTTTTGCCAAGAAAATCAGGATATTGTTTCCTTTCAACATTTTTCAGGTTTCTTGGACACCCCCCCCCCCCCCCCCCCCAAAAAAAAAAAAATAAAAAACTGTTCTAAGAAAATTCAACCTCCCTTATTCTGTCAACAATGTCAGGACCCTACCTTTTTCTGTCAAAAAACAATGTCAGGACCAATGGTTTAGCCATGAAATTAATTGTGAGAATGCAAGTCTGTATTGCGGTATACTTTTTTTTTTTTTTTTGGTTTCATAATTTTTATGGCTTTTGAAGTTATATATAATATGGAAAAATTAAATGGTATCCCCTGACTGTTTTAGACATACTCTCCAAACAGGCCTCTGTTATGGAAAGCTGGAAGCTGGAATCCTCACATTTATCATACCTACATTTCTTCTTGGGCACCTGGTATTCTTCTTGCAATTTATTCATAGTAGTTCTTTTAGCAAGATGATGGCAACGCACATATATACAATTATTATTCAAAGAATTGACCAGTTTTTCAATGGGACTATGCAACCATGCTGGTATCTCATTTGTAAATAAATGATCGCTGTTACTCATGTATATGTGCAAAACGAGTTCGGCTTTTTGCTTTATACGAATTCCCCAAGTTTACATACTTCCATGTTTGTCTTGTCTGCTTTATTTGTTTATTCTTTTTCCATGTGGAAAATAGCTTGATAAAGGGCACTGTTATGATTCTCTCTCTGTCTCTCCCCCATTTTGGTATTGAGATCATCTAGGGGGCCATTTGGTAAGAGATTTCTAGTAACGTTGTTTATATTTTTTGAAAATACATTTGGGTGAAAAAGTGTGTGAAAATTCGTGTAATGTTGTTTAAACACTGAAAACTATTGTTTAAACAATGGTAACAAACGGGCCCCTAATTTCTGAAGTTCTTAAATTCCTATAAACTTATGCCATGGTTAAGTTGAGGATTTTGTAGTACCCTTTATTAATGATCAGTGGATTTCTTATCCAAACTTTTAAGTTCTGCTTTCTTTAGACCTCTAATGGGTTGCACTTGAAATTCACAGACCAGTTTGATGGATGATGGAGTAAAGCTTACTCTGCTGGGTTCATGGATGGCCCTTTTTGTGATATTTGCCGGAAGGAAGTTTACTCAGCCAATTAAGGTAAACTATTAAATGACCTAAATTTGTTGGTAATGACTTTCTGTTTGGTTATATATACTGTTTTTAACAATAACATCCATCGCTTTCCGGTACACTCCTGCTTTCAAGGATGATATTGGTGACAAATCTGTTTTCATGTTCAATTCTCTTCCGGAAGATGAGAAGAAGGCATTGCTAGAGAAACTTGAGCAAAAAAAATTCGATCAGAATCTTGAGTAGGAAGAGATCTGAGCCAAAAATTGCACCTTAATTTTTAGACAAGATGTTGCATGAAGTGGATTGAAGAGTATTTTGAGGTAGGTAATTTTAAGAAATTTCTGTGGTTGTAGCATGTAATATTCTTTTACTAACTATGAATAAATTGGGGATAAGGCTGCCTACCAATCACCTCTCCCATACCCCACAAAAATGGGAGCTTTGTGCATTGGGTATGACCTTATATGCTGTAGAGCTTCTCAATTATTGGTGCCTATGTGGTAAGGTTAACATGTTTATAGTTTCAACTTTCAACAGTTTACAGTCCCAGGGAATCCACCAAGTCTATTTTATGAGATACAATATTGCTTTTAGCTTCCTTGATTTTCTTGGAGGGAATAAATCAACAGATTTCATTACCAAAACTACTAAACAAACACACAGCAAAGCTGCAAAATATAAGCTAGTCAAGAGCAAATCCAGCTCAACAAAAGCAACACCACTCTACACAAACAGCAACCAATCTAAATCCCAAAAGGCTACACACCCTATCAGCCTAATCACAACACAAAGCTATAATTACAAAACCAAACTCAACCAGTAAGAACTGATGATGGATTTCCCCATCTGCAACACAGGGCCTTGTTCAGTATGGAATTCATAAAATCCCCTATAAACTCCACTCTGGAGATCACTTCCCATTAATTGCTTTGACAATTGACTCCTCAGACTTCAGCAAACCCACATGAACTCTAGCATTAGGTTGAGTCCAAATATTATACATTGTGGCATGCCAAGCTAACTTGCAAATGAGAGCTCTAAATCCAGCACCCTTCAAATCCTGCAACTCCACTCCTTTCAACACGTCTTTGGATTACTAAGCAGCAACCCACCACTTCCTTCCAAATTGGACCAGTGAAAGAGCACCAAAGTAGAGATGATCTTGACTTCCCGAGACCATACCACAGAATAGATACAAAGAACTGCCATTATATTTATACCCCCCCACTGCAAATAGCCTAACTCCTGTAGTCCTTTTTTTTTTTTTTTAGATAGTCAATTTTCTTTTAAAAATATACCACACAATGAAAGCATGTCTCAGTATAGCTAGTGAAACTAAACAAATTTCCACCATGGAACTTCAGATTTTATATTCCAATGGAATTCCATGTTTTTGCAGCAGTAAACTTCTCTGTTCTGGACAAGACCCACAGAAGGTGGTCTTGATCACCAATTTTCATGAAACACAATTACCTTTTTTTCCCTCCTAACAGATTTGATCATATAGGCTTTTTCCAATTCCAAGCTCTGTCTTTTAAAACACTTACCATCTTAGCCTCCAGTGAACTGGTAGCCTGATAGATAGGCTATTACCCATATTTCTCATTCAAGATGCCGTATAGGAGCCAACCATCATACCACAAAAACGCTTGTGATCCTTTTCCAATGGCAAACTTAATATAATATCTGGCCTCATTCCTGAGCTTAATTAGTTCCTCCAGCCCCAGGAGCTATCATGGGATACTTTGATACATCAAAAGGTCTTATGAGATTGCACCGAAGCCACCCGATTCATTTATCAAACATTTGCAAATAGATTCCAAATATGCTTAAGGCAAGTCACCTTATTCCAAATTTCTATCCCTTTA
Organism: Quercus variabilis; assembly: GCA_030445155.1. Lineage (NCBI taxonomy): Eukaryota > Viridiplantae > Streptophyta > Magnoliopsida > Fagales > Fagaceae > Quercus > Quercus variabilis. The sequence goes on along the minus strand of CP129447.1, from coordinate 48,744,450 downwards.
AGACCCAATCCACCCTCCTTCTTAGGAGCAAATACAAATCCCCATGCCACCTTAGCACAAGCTAAACCTTTATGAGAATTTCTCCATAAGAATTTAAATAAGATTTCCTCAACAGTTCTTATAACCTGCTTTGGCAAAATAAAGATACCAGCCAAAAAGCTTGAATGCTATGCAGAACTGATTGAAGCAACTGTAACCTCCCAGCAAACAAAACGTGCTTAGCAGTCTAAGAGCTCACCCTAGCCGTGAACCTCTCAATTAGAGGGTTACAATCTCTATAGCTCAGCCTACCAAGTATCAGAGGCACACCAAGGTACTTCAGAGGGAGATTACCCTCCTTATATTACAGTGCTTCTAAAATATGGTCATTAAGCCAGTTGCATAACCTGCACAAAAGTCCTCACTTTTCTGCTCATTAGCTTCCAGGCCAAATATCAACTTGAACTCATCCAATACTTTTCTTATCAAAATTTTACAGGAGGTAGATCAGCAGCAATGAATATCATAAGATCATCAGCAAACCACAAATTGATAAGCTTTAACTGTGCACACTTTGGATGGTACATAGATACTTAATTTCTAAAAAACCAGGTCTCTCTTCTTTAGCAACTATAAGTTAAAACCTCCATGGCTTTTTTTTTTTTTTTTGCTATGGGGACAAGGGATCCCTGTCTTTAAGCCCCTCTGACCTCCAAAATAGCTTGCTAGTCCCCAATAATAGCCACAGAAAACTCTGGTGATGTGGTAAATTCCCTCACCCAACCAACAAACTTTGGAGGAAATCCACAGCACAAAGAGATTGCAGAATAAAGGGCCATTCTACTGAATCAATAGCCTTTCTAACTTTACCTTTATGGTATACCTACCATTCTCCTTATCTGTATGGTTATTCTTGACAACCTTCTGAGCAACCAAAACATTTTCTGCTATGTTTCTTTTAGGCACAAAAGCCATCTGATTTGGGCTAATAATTTCATTTAAGCAAGCACTGGACCTATTAGTCAAGATCTTTGTAATACATTTATAGATGGTATTGAAATAGGAAATAGGCCTAAAATCCTTCATGTTCAATGGATAGTAACCTTAGGTACCAAGGTTATGATGGTATCATTTACTTCCCTAAGGAGCTTACCTAACTCAGGAAGACTGGATGGCTAGAACCACCAAAGTTTAAATGATAGGCCGAGCTCTCTTGAAGAAACAAGCCATAAATCCATCTGAACCAGGAGCTTTATCTCCTGCCAAAGAGAACAATGGTTGCTAATCTCACTGGCAGAAATAGTTCTTTGCAGATTCACTTTATGCCTTTTAGCAATTTGAACATCCATTATCTGTGGAACTACCCCCATTGCATCTTGAGATACCTACTCCCTCAAGATAACAAGCAACTCTTGGTAGTAACCCCCGGCTATACCCTTAACCTGATTAGGATCAATAACCTTAGCATTCCTCAAGTTTACTGCTCTATGAAAACTTAAGTTGTTATTATCACCTAGGTTCAACCATATATTCCTTGATTTTTGCTTCATTTTTTTGATAAGCAATGAAATTTTATTAAAATAAAAAATAGTTGATGTTCACGATGATGAACACAAAATGTCGAAAAAGTCCTTAAGTCTCAAAAGGAAAATCTAAGAGAAACTTGAAACTCTAAAGAAGAAGAGCAATGTGTGAAACCCCAAATCCACCAATCAAAAAGAGTGCGAGCAAACAAAGTTGTCAATTGATCCAAGGAGCATAAAAGACTCCTTAACCTTTCTCAAGGACTGATATTCTCACCAATGTTCCCTCTCCCTAGATATCAGCTCAGGATTTCCTGAAGGTTACAAAAAGCATTTCTGGATAGCTCCCAGCTTCAACTTAGCATGCTTTATGAGCAAACCCCCCATACACTTCATTATTCATTTTCTTTGAAACCTGCTTCACAACTTTTAGCTTATAATGAAGTCTGAACATTGGAGTTCCATTAAACTTCACACCCCAATGTGCTCAACCCATTCTAAGAAGTGCTGGTTATCAGCCCAAAAATCGAAGAAATTAAATGGCTGCCCAAAGTTCTTCTCACCCATAGACACCAATGCAAGAGAGTGGTCAGACACTCCAAGAGCAAGAAATTCCACCAAACTATAACCAAAGTCAGAAAACCAATGTTCATTCACTGTAACCCTGTCAAGCTTCCTATCCACCAAATCATTCCCTCCCTCTTATTGCACCAAGTATGAAAACACCCAACAAATGGATGGTCCAGGACTTCAAATATCGTATAAGCATTGGTTGAATTCTTCGTCATGGCCCAGTTTCTTCTCCACACATTTGACTACATTGAAATCCCCTGCAATAGCCCAAGCTATGTTGCTGATCTGAAGCTTGAAAGATTCAAGATCCTTCCACAATTTTCTCCTCTCGATACCCTTGTTGTCTGCATGTATAAAGCAACTCTTATTAGTTAAGAAACAGCTATAGATAAAATGAACGACCTGGTCTGAAGCCTTGATCAGTTGCACAGTACATTCCAGTCCCACAGTATCCAGATTCTTCCCAACTTATATTGAGCATAATTATTGATGAAACCCACCCAGGAACCATAAACTCCTGAATAGCACAAAATTTTCCTCCCTCACTCTGGTTTCAACTAGGCGTACCAAAGACAATTTCAGCTTCAACACCATCGTCCTTACGTCCTTCTACTTGAGAGGGTCATTAAGCCCCCTCACATTCCACTACCCGACAATGTGATAGAAGTTAGTGTTCCTTTACCAACCTCTGAATCACCTCCACTCACACCCAACTTCTACCTACCCTTGTCTCTCTAGTATCTCCTTTGCCTACATAATTTGTGTTTGGGACCATTGCATAATGTTTTTTTTTTCCTTGTACCCTGGTTGAGTCAGGGTATAAGCATTTTCTATGTTGAATGAGGCATGCAATAGAATATCGGTTGAATCTAATGGTGTATGAAAAGAATGTATGGGCCGGGTTCAGAATATCTTTTTTTTCTTCATCTTTTTGATCTTGAAAATTATATATATTAAAAAGCCAGCAACAATTAGGGGCTGTGCTTGTTACATGTTAACCACTTACTCATACAGATTATACAGCACCATAACATTATATAAAGGCCTGAAGTATGTGAAAAGCTGCACACTCAATATCTTACTTGCAGGTGGAGTTTGTCTGCTTTCCAATTTTTTTTTTGGCCCTTTTTTCAACAGGAGTTTAAAATTATATCGCACCTGATCCTACCTAAACCAAACCCCCAAGGGACAAGCTTGTGTAATAATCCTTTTTAATTGTTATCAATAACAGAGCAAAGTCAAATTGAATGGTTGGACATCCCACATAAAATAGCATTTGGGCACATCAACTCCTAGTTTATGAGGAACTGGTGACTTTTAATATAGTTTTTTTTTTTTTTTTTTTTTTTTTTTTTTTTAATTTCGATTCCAGGATGATCAAATATAAACAACTTTTGAGAAAATAGACAAATTGACATAATTCAAATGCTATTGATAAAAAATGAAGCATCTATTGAGGTTTCAAAACAGAGTTGTATTTTTGAGGATAAACTTATAAATGCATTGAACTGAAATCGTTTCCCATCTTTCCTCAATAATATTGCAAAATTGCAAGTCAATTTCAGAATGAGAACATTAAAAAGATATGTCTCCATGGGAAATGCTGTCAACATTGCCGGGGAATAAAAGCAGGATTCATGTCAAAAGAACAATGGAGCTAGATTCATTTCAAGTACTATGTTACAAAGAACATTCAGTGCCTCATTATTCTTAAGATATTGTTTTTGTATGGTGGTAAAAGCTCTGCAGGCATGGCAAAAAGCTCTCTGACTGCCCACACTTCCGCAAACTTAAAAGAAAAAAGAAAGAAGAAAAAAAAGAAAAAAATTAAAAGAGGTTAAAGTTACGATGACAGTGTACCCAAGACGAATAGGGTGATAGGGATGACTGAGGCTGGGGTTCAAATCTACTAGGTGAATGAGTTTTTAGAGCGGGGAAAAAAAAACTATATGAAGCCTTCATTGTCCAAGGCAAACTAGATGGTCCGTTAAACTTTGCTCTCTGCAATAGGATCTTGTAATTCTTCACCGGCAGCTTTTTCAGGTTCCGAAGGATCAACGCCATTTTTTCCATCATCAACTCGCTTACAAGATGTGCTGCCCTTCTTTTTACCACGTTTTTGTGTACATTTGCCACTGGTCTTTTTCATCTTTTCTGTTAGCTGGATTTCACTTTCAATCTGACCTATCAAGTTATTTTCTTTGGCTTCCTCTGCAATTTCATTACTCACATCGACTCTTTTTGGCTTCTCATGGATGCCATCAGTTTCTTCTTTAGACTCCTTATTTTCCTTTGCAATTTCGCGTTGTAGTGATTCTATCACCTCCATCAGTTCTCTGTTAACCTGTGACAGAAACTTGGAGATCATCAATAAGATCCTGTAACTCCTTGCAATTTCAATCAAGAATGCAACCAAAAGAGATGGATCACAAAATGTGGACCGTTCACGATAACACGTTAGTAAAAAAATGACATCATTTAAATTTTTATTTTTATTTTTTATTTTTTATTATTTTTTTTATCAAAGAAAAAAAATGATGTTATCTTATAATAATAGTTTTAGTGAGTGGCACTGGTTCTGGTGCCACAACTATGTGCACAACTCGTCCACATGGTGAGTTGTGGTTGGTGGAGGGGTGGTAGCGGGTTATCCCTCCACCAACCATAACTCGCCATATGGGCGAGTTCTATACAAAATTGTGCACAAAAGTTGTGTAACTAGAATTTTCCATAGTTTTAGTAACAAACAACTAAAACTCGTTCTGAATGTTACATGACTTGTCTCAACCAATAAAATAAGATCCATCTACTAGTGTTCTTATTGCATGCTTTTGTAATCAACACACAAACATCACATGCACGTAAGTTGAGCCTCAATGCAATGCTCGGTTAATATCTGCCTAGCAAACCTGGGGGTTCTGAAGAAACTCAGCTATGTCACTTGAACACGAAGGGCATTTCATGATGTTCTTTTGTGCTCGTAATATTCGTCTGCCTTCACACGTCCTGTGTCTCACGAAACTTTGACCATCAAAGGCACCCTCTAGGCAGCTTTTGCAAAAGTTATGAGCACAAGGGGTAGTAAGTGGAGAAGTCATCACCTTCTTGCAAATGTAGCAGCTACACTCTGCTCGGTCAATTACACAACAGCGCAATTTTACTTTGTAGATAGAACAATATAGTGAGGTAGGAGAAGATGACAATGACCACATGAAAATTAGGGAGGAACATTCAGCTTGTAAATGTAAATTAGACGAGAATAGAAACCTTTTAGAAGTTTCTCTTTTACAGACTTATTTTGTGCTTGCCGTTTAACTTTCTTCGTTCTCTTCCCTTCTTCTGAATGTCCATTATTGGCCCGCTTTCTACTACATGGTGGAGGTTTCTTCCACATCCAGCAACCTTTTTCCTCCTGAGAATCCAAGTGGAACATTATAGGACATTTGAAAATCAATCTCACAACTAAGTTACAAACCATAAGAACACAACAGGAAGACTTAGAGACTCCTAGGAAACCATATTAATTGTTAGATAAAACTATATAGATATCATGGATGGCAGAAGGAAAGAAGAAATGCAATCAATGGAGAAAGAGCCCCTTTGAACATATGAAGTAAAAGAGCATTAGCTTACATCATAGTCCCAGGATGGAGATCCCTTCCTTTCAGTTATGTCAATCGCAACATTTAACTCCTCAATGACGGGCAGTGGTCTTGGACGGTCTCCATGAACATCACTGTTGATTTCATGTCACATACACAGAGTCACAAATCCACAAACAGAGAGAGAGAGAGAGAGAGAGGTATGATGGAAATAACAAACCTTGTCCATGGGGCAGGATCATTGTCACATCTAACAAAAAGATATCTACATACCTTAAATCCCTAATGCAACAAACACTCATCAGTCAACAAGTTCACCAAAAACACAGCCCTAACTGGTTATCCTAGTGAGTATTTTTTTTTTCTTTTTTTAAACAATCACAAGCATCTTACTTTAATCCCAGTTCTCCGCCAGCATTTCTCAACTCTGTAAATCCCATCATAACGTAACCTATCTTTAGGGGCATAGGAAGAGCGTTTCTCCTTGTGAGACCTGCCCGACCAAAAAAAGAAAAAAGAAAAGAGATAAACGTTCTGGTAGAAGTGGAAGAGCATACCTTCGGAACAACCTCATGCAATAGCAACAACCAACAAGTTTCAAGCCAAAAAAATAGTACCTCATAAAATAAAATAAAATAATCTTCACCTAGGAACTGATCATAAACAATATTGACAATTCCTAGTCAGTAGTTAACAAAATTTTTACTAGTAACAAGGGTTTAGTTGGCCTGACCCTATAGGGAACTTTTTGCAAAGAGAAAATACATCACTAACTGCCTATATAGGGAAAAAAAAATATTCATTTTGTATATGCTACCAAAAGTCATTGGTTGAAACTATGATTATTTTGTCTTCGAATCAACAGACTTAAAAGAATATATGATTACGATGCTTTGACATCCAGAGCAATGAGCCATTGTATTTCTAAGTTCACTGCTTAATCCATAAGAAATGAAGAAACCAAGATTTGATATCCAATTAACTAGGTCATTACATAGGTTTTCTACATGCAAGTTAATTCAATTAAAAAAAAAAAAAAAAAAACTTACCAATTACAGTCCCAGATGCAGTTGCATCCTACCAAATATATCATAAAGTTCATTAACACGACTCACCTCACCACACGAACAGGATAACCCATCCGGCAACTTATTCGTAATGCCTCATTAGAATTTTCAAACTGCTGATCAAAAGAATGTTCCTTGTTTGTGCGTTTATTGCCACTAAGGTCCCTTCCACCACTGCATTAGAAGAAGGGAAGGGTTGGGATAAGAAAATAATCAATCACATGTTTAAGACCTAAGGCTAGATAATCAACCATCCTAACTTGACAATTTTAATTTCAACTAATATAACCAGGTACTATCATTTAATTATGTGACCAAACTATGAAAAAAAATTTAAACATAGACAAACAAACAACTCCAAACAGATGCAATAAACTTGCTGAATTGAGGAAATCGATATTACATTAAGAATACACTTCAGCTCATTAAATTTTCTTGTGAAAAGCAAGCCAACAGTAAAGCTAGAATTCAAGTACAAATGCCAATGGTACAAACAAGAATATACCTCCCTGTGTATAGGAACCATTCGCCATGGTCCTCGTCGTCTTCATAGCCTCCAGAGAGGGTCACTGATTGGGCACCATGCTTCGACTGCCCAGCAATACCTGAAATATGAGGATTGTGTACACCCCATTGCCTACACTCAAGTCTACTTGCCCAAGTCTCCCCTACCAGCACACCTTGATTTCTCATCGGATCATTTTCTGAGAGAATTGGCCCAAAATGATCCATAGGTGTAGTCACAAATATCTTTCCACTAGCAGCATTAGCATTTCCCGATTTTACTGATCGTTCAGTCGAAAATGCCTTATCCGGGCGATCTTCGTTACGGATAACAGGATAATCCCTTGACGGCCCAACTGCAGCATTGGCTTTTGCCATCTTGGCCATTCGTATGACAGTGACAAGTGTAGAGTTTATCAGAGGAAGTCTTGCCATCTTCGGTGGGATTTGCTTGCGACAATTCGCACAATTGCGTTTTCCTCGCCCTATCCATTTTGTGAAACACTTCAGGCAGAAGTTGTGACCACAGGGAGTCTTAAAAAAAAAAAAACCCTTGAGATCATTAACGTGCACCAAATACAGAAACATCCATCAAAACCATTTCATTTTTATTTTAACCTAAACACATTAATAAAGGAGATAATTTATCACCAGCAGACATTTATAAAACCATAACGCTGGATTCAAATATAAATTATTTTAGGAATATTATAAATTTTACTACATATACTATACATTTTTTTTAATTTTAATTTTTTTTAAAAGAAAAACTACATAAACTTTACATATCAACGTAAATACAACACAAAAAATAATAATTAATAAACTTATTTATTATGTTAATGATACAACACTAATTACATTCATTGAGATAAAACTAGCAATACCATTAGTTTTTTTTTTTTAGATAGAAATTCTATTCTAGTTTAATCTAAGCGTATATGTGTGTGAAGCTTCTTCCTAGAAACTCAAATCCTAACCCTCACCCTCCATACCTCACAAGCACTTATAATTGTAAAATGATCACCGCAATAAGGGTGCTGGGAGGTAGTAATACCTTTAATATTTTTTTGAGAGTAATTCTAAGTACTCTCAGAGTAATTCTTAGGTATTATAAATGATGTTCTATTCTTTTATATTTATGGTAAAATCCACTTATTAAATTCATGGTAGGGTTCATTATGAGTGTGAGAGGAGAGAGTACTATTGCATAATACTTCAGGAGTACCTAAGTATTTTTCTCTTTTGGAGGTAGTAAAACTAGTAATATAATTGGCATTTTTTTTTTCTCTCATTTTTATAAATATTTAAAACCAGTAATATTGTAAGCAACTTCATCAACACTAATTACATTTATTGACATGTCAGTTTATAACGTTTTCGTAATAAATACTGTTAGCATTTTTTTTTTTTGGGTAATAAAACTAATAGTACCATTAATATTCATTTGGAGGTAGTAAAACTGGCAATATCATTGGTATTTTTTTTCCCTTTATATAAATAGTAAATCTGGTAATACTATTAGCATTTCTTTACGAGAGATTCTACGTCCACGACACTTTTACAATATTTTCACAACAAATCACAAGTAGTTAGTTATTATTGGTTCAAATTTGAACCTAACACTAAGATTACTTTTTTGTCCTAACAATAATAACCAGTAACAACCTGTCACTTAGGATTTGTTGTAAAAATGTTGTAAAAGTGTTGTGGACATATCATTTCTCTTTCTTTATAAGTAGTGCAACTGGTATTACCGTTAGAAATGTTTTTTTTATATATAATAAAACTGGTAATATTGTTAGCATTTCTTTTATAATAGGTATTAAAACCGGTAATACCGTTAGCATTTATTTTTTAATAGATATTAAAACTGGTAATATCGTTAGCATTTTTCTTTAAATATGACATCATAATTATGAAAGGCAATCTAGAATCTAGATTTGATTCATTCTTGAACATTTAGTGGGCTGAGATAGATATAGCATTATGATTGCTCACAAAACTTGATTCTAAAAATATACATCAAAATATGAAAGAGACTTAGTCTAGTAAAATCCACTTAAAATTGGGGTTTCCTAAGTTCTGAATCATTTCTATTTTAAACAGTGCCCATAAACAAAAGTAAACACGTTTTACTTTTACCACAGAAATTGTCAAAAGTATACATGCATGTACGCTATGAATTATTTAGGTTTATTGAGCAAAATAACCAACAATAGATGATCAAGCATGTGCAATGACACTAGTGAAGAACTAGTAAATAATTAAAATAGAATTATGAGTATATGTATGTACTAACCGACACAGGTCTTTCCAGTAATTGCATGCAGAAGGAACAGTTCAGAAGACCATCGAGAATACTGAAGAGGTTGTTATCACCGTTAGTCACTTCCTTATGATCTGACGGTCCCGCGTCTTTACACAGCAGCTGCTGCCTTCTCTTAGCCTTCTCACGATCAGTCAACGACGAATCTGACTCGATTGCGCAAATCGCGGCAATAAGGCCGCCGGAACTCGACGATTCTCCGGCCTCGGAGACAGGAACCGGGTTAGCAGAGAGCAGAGAACAGTCAGGGCAGTCCCATTGGAGAGTATCGGCTAAGGAGCTGGGACGAACAGAGAGGCACGTGACATGCCACGGCGTGGCACATGTCTTGCACGTGAGAGATTCCTCAGCTGTGGGCTTGTTCTTGCAAGCCATGCAAATGCCTTCACCGTCACAAGGAAAGTCGTAAACTTGTTGAGCCATTTGGATTTGCGAGTGTTTGGACTTTGGGGAGTACTAAGTAAGCTGAAACACAATAGATTGTGATTGGGATCTCAAGCTTGAGTGGGTGTGGGATTATGTGGGAGGAGAAGCAGGTATTTGTAGGAGAGTAGGAGCGTTTTTTTTTGTTTTGGATAGACTTTGAAAAAATTTACTTTTCCCTCTACTTTCTTTTTCATCCATAAATGGGAAATTTTCCTAGCATGGCAATTGGGTGGAAAGGTGATCCTTAGCTCACTCACCAGAAATGCCTGACCTGTAGTGCATGCATGTACTCCAAATGTTAATGTGTAATATGGGAAGTTTTGTTTTGTAATATAATTTTATAAATACAGGTTTTAAATTTTGTTTTAATGTTACAACTTATAACCAAACGTATAAATATGCTTAGAAATTCCATTACAACACATTTTATTACTAGTAATAAAAATTATTATTCTTGTAGTAATCTTTATTCAGTATACCAAATGTGCATGAATTGGTATCTACTAAATTTTAAAATCCAGAAAATATCACATTATATGAAGCAATGGGTTCTTTATTATTATTTGTGAACTAATGCAAACTAAATAAAAAAAAGGTTTGTCTTAAAAAAAAAAAAAAAAAAACCATTTGGTTTTAAATGCTCAGAATGACGTAATAAATTAGATATGATTAATTAAAACTAACTAATAACTGACTCGGCTTTTGCATCCTTCTGAATTAAAGAAAACTAACTAATAACGAGTTCGACTTTAAAAATAACTCATGTAAACTAATGAAAACTAACTAATAACAAGTTTGGCTTTTAAACGAACCACACTTGACTTTAAATATTTACAAAGATTTAATGAAGGTAATGTTTGATTGATAATCTAAACTTCTTTTAATAGTAGTATTTTTTTTTAATTATTTATCACGAGTAAAGTTTTCAACCAATGCTTTTACATATTTCGTTCCATTCGTTTTGAAGTAAAATATTTTTAAATATAAAATATTTTACATTAAAAATATTTTACACAAAACATTTTCATTATAATATATTTTATTGTGTTTGATTGTGTGAAAATGCTGTGAAAATCATTTTCCTATATGTTTGGTTCCTTTTAAAATTCTCACCAACCTAAACTAAAATTTTCAAATTCCTTTAATTAGAAACACAACAATTAAATACAAGCTCAAGTTGGCTGAAAAACACCCAGATCCGCAAGGGAGAAAATCAAATTTGCAAAAAAAACCAGCAAATCCAACACCATATTCAAGCACACTGAACCATCAACACCCCACAACACCACCAAACTACCACCTCCAACACCACCAAAACCTATTCCGTCATGAGCCACCATCTAAAACCAAATCTGAAAAAAAAAAAATCATAAGAAGGGGAGGCTTTCAATCATGAGAAATTGTTTTCTTTTATATTACAATGTAATCTTTTATATTTGTCTTGCGTGTTTTAATTTTTATAATTGCATAATTAGACTTTGGGCTTTATTAATATTTTCCTTACTTAAATATGGCCTAGCAATTTAGTAAAGACCAGCTCATAGGTCGGATGGGATTAGGTGTCTAACACTTTCCTATCCTCATACCTTAACTCCGGACTTAGACTTTAATAAGTAGACCTTCGTTTTGGTTTTTAGACCTAAATCAAGTAGTGACTCCCAAACCATGCAACCCGTAAGTGCCACATGCCCTTTGTCTCATCTTCCTTGCTTCTTGAGGATTGCTCGACAAATTTGATGGAAAAGTACATGTTTGTATTACATACAAAACATATACAGTAAAAAATTAATGGATCTACTTTATTCGTAAGTAATAACATGTACTATGTAAGTTTCAAAATTTAAGAACAAGTGTACCTTGGTGTGGTAAAATTCAAAATAAAAAATTAGAAGTATTTGAGAATACTTTTAATCTTCACTCTAATTCCACTTAATGCCTAAGAAGTGTGGTCTCTTAATCAGATTCTAAGGAAGAATAAGAAAGTATCTCACACTCACATATGTACCATTTCATTCTTTATATGATCTCAATGAAGACCCCCTTATGAAATTCTGTATGTGACTCCCAAACCATGCAACCCGTAAGTGCCACGTGCCCTTTGTCTCATCTTCCTTGCTTCTTGAGGATTGCTCGACAGATTTGATGGAAAAGTACATGTTTGTATCACATACAAAACATATGCAATGAAAAATTAACAGATCTACTTCATTTGCAAGTAATAACATGTACTATATAAGTTTCAAAATTTAAGAACAAGAAAGCGTACCTTGGTGCGGTAAAATTCAAAACAAAAAATTAGAAGTACTTGGAAATAGTTTTAATCTTCACTCCAATTCCACTTAATGCCTAAGAAGTGTGGTCTCTTAATTAGTTTCTAAGGAAGAGTAAGAAAGTGTCTCACACTCACATACGCACCATTTCATTCTTTATATGGTCTCAATGAAGACCCCCTTATGAAATTTTGTATGTTTATTTCTTTATATATAACTGATTATCTAATTGGACTAGCATTTTGGGCCATTCTAATTGGGTTTTAGTATGTGGCTTGGAGTGTGACCAAAATGAAACAAATAAGACTCTAGCTCCAATAGACCTTGGCTTTTTGTCAATTCTTGACAAGTCCGAAGTTACTATTAATTATATTCAATACCACTATATGAATATAATTGCACTCTAGACCTTATTAATAAATTATATTCCAAGATTTTATTATACATGCAACCCTTTCATTAAAAAATTCGTAGTAATACAAAGTCATGAATGTTGACTGTCACTTTGAAGATTACTACATCTTAATCTTTAAGTACTTGGTTTAATTCTTTAAGTTGTTCATCATATATTTATGAAATCCAATTTCATAAATATATACTTTAGTAACTTCTTACTAAAGTAGTTGGGCCCAACACTTTAAATAACCAAACTCATTAAACTTATCTTAAGAGAATATTTTATATCTTCATTCAGAGATTATGAATTCTATCTTGAGAATATATGTTCCATCAACATTAAATATGGCTACCCAACATATTGAGGTTTTGATCGTGACTTTAGATCTCACTCCTGACATATTAAAGCAACCTACACCTCATGATTATGTTTATTATTCTCTCTGGATTTAGAGTTGGTGTAAATAGAAGTCGTAAGATTTATTATTCATTTGACAGTCGTTAGGAGAATAATAAATCTCACAGTGGTCCAGTTCAATATGTCTTAACTCTTAAAACATACTAACATATCAACTAGAAATCTCCACTTCTATAATCAAGACAAATCATCTTAGTTGATATGTTATAGTCTTTGCAGATGAAATGCCCAATTTCATCACCGACTACGAACTAAAATTCTGAGTTTACAAATAACTTGTGATTTATATCTTCTGTGATTAAATCACATAAATCATATACTATGTATCTCATGGACCAAGATAATATCTCATTAGTTCATTTATAAATAGTCTCATATAATTAAAAAATATAATTATTTATGACATGCCAATAAATTGAATTTTAGGGCATAAACCCCAACAATATTCTCATTCCTTAAGTAGTCGATTGTTAGAATTGTTTAGTCATTGGTTGATTGAATTGGAAGGATACTAATATCTTCAGCGCTTGGCTTCATTTGAATTTCTACTCTTGTTTGGTCAATCTGGTCAAATTCTTTTAACAAAGCCATTTTTGCCAATTGGTCCGCTTGGCAATTCTCAGCTCTTGGGAATTGTAGAAACTGGAATCTATCAAAGCATTTGATTAGTTAATGGACGATATTTACATACATTTTCATCTGTTCTTCAATTGCTTCATATTCTTCATTTACTTGTCGCATGACGCGATGTAAGTCGCTATGAACGATCATGTTATAATGTCTTAGTCATGTTATTCTCAGCTCTTGCTTCATAGTCATGTTATAATGCCTTATATTCTGCCTCATTATTTGTGGCTGGAAATTGTAGTCAAACGGTGTACTTAAGATTTCATTTTCTGTTGATACTAGATTCTGCACCTCTTGCTTTCTTTTTTAATGAGCCATCAACTTTAATCGTCTAGCCTATATATGAATTTTGTTCTTTTACTTCTTCCACTGTGGACTGCAATAAAGTCAGGTAGCACCTGTGCTTTGATTGCGGATTGTGGATTGTACTTGATGTCGAATTGACTCAATTTTATTGCCTATAAAACAAGTCATCCAATTGCATCTAGCTTTTTCATGGCCTTCTTGATGGGTTGATCTGTCATTACAGTGGGAGATTTGTTGGGCTTTTGTGGAGCCTAATTGTGTTTAATCTAGATTATGACCCAACCCGAAATAATATTGTTATGGTTTTTAATGGAAGATTTTTTGAGGCTACCATGGAGCGGAAGCTTGGGCCGATAGCCCCAAGCAATTTTTGGCCTCTTTTTGTAGCCCATTGTAAATCCTATGCGTAGAATATAAAAAATTGTTATTTTGGAGATTAGATGTTGTTTTGAGAGAGAAAACTGTATTGCTACACTCTATATTTTTCCCTGAGAATAATGAAATCTCTACAACTTTGTGGATGTAGGTAAATTGCCGAATCACGTAAATACTATCTTGTGTGTCATTATTTTTCTTTGATGTATATTTTTTCTCTATTTTTGCATCTTATAGATCTGGAAATTTCGTGTATATTCTCATCAATTGTATAGGCTTGAAAGTATGATCTAAGCTTTCTTCATGCCACAATTAGAGCGAACACCATCTTCTTTGCCTTCGGGTTGGACATCCCACATGATATAGCATTTGGGCACATCAACTCCCAGTTTATGAGGAATTGATGACTTTTAATATAATATTTTTGAATTTAGATTCCTGGATAATTAAATATATAGAACTTTGAGAAAATAGACAAATTGACATAACTCAAATGCTATTGAAAAAAAAAAAATGAAGCATCTTATTGAGGTTTCAAAATGGAGTTGTATTTTTAAGGATAACCTTATTAATGCATTGAACTGAAATCATTTCCCATCTTTCCTCAATAATATCACAATGAGAACATTAAAAAGATGTGTCTCCATGGGGAAATGCTGTCAACATTGTAGGGGAATAAAAGCGGGATTCATGTCAAAAGAACAATTAATGGAGCAAGATTCAGTTCAAGTAACCATGTTACAAAGAACATATAGCGTACTAACCGACACAGGTCTTTCCAGTAATTGCATGCAGAAGGAATAGTTCAAATAACCATTGAGAATACTGAGGAGTTCGTTATCACCGTTAGTCACATCCCTATGATCCGACGGTCCCGCGTCTTTACACAGTAGCTGCTGTCTTCTCTTGGCCTTCTCACGATCAGTCAACGACGAGTCTGACTTGATCGCGCAAATCGCAGCGATAAGGCCGCCGGAGCTCGACGATTCTCCGGCGCTGGAGACAGAAACCGGGTTAGCAGAGAGTAGAGAACAGTCAAGGCAGTCCCATTGGAGAGTATCGGCTAACGAGTTGGGACGAACAGAGAGGCACGTGACGTGCCACGGCGTGGCACATGTCTTGCACGTGAGAGATTCCTCAGCTGTGGGCTTGTTCTTGCAAGCCATGCAAATGTGAAATGCCTTCACCTTCATAAGGAAGGTCGTAAAACTTGTTGAGCCATTTGGATTTTCGAGTGTTTGGACTTTGGAGAGTACTATGTAAGCTGAAACACAATAGATTGTGATTGTGATTTTCAAGCTTGAGTGGGTGTGGGATTATGTGGGAGGAGAAGCAGGTATTTGTAGGAGAGTAGGAGCGTGTTTTTTTTTTTTTTTTTTTTTTTTTTTTTTTGGGATAGACTTTGAAAAAATTCACTTTTCCCTCTACTTTCTTTTTCATCCATAAATGGGAAATTTTCCTAGCATGGCAATTGGGTGGAAAGGTGCTGCTTAGCTCACTCACCAGAAATGCTTGATCTGAAGTGCATGCATGTACTCCAAATGTTAATGTGTAATATGGGAGGTTAAAATTAGTTTCCAATAATGTTTGGATTCCGTATCCAATTATAAAATTTTATGCATGATTTTTTTCTTTATTATAATTGATATTTACTAAATTATAAAATTGATTATATATTACGTCATAATCAATTGGTTCTTTATTATTATTATTTTTTTTAAATTAATGAAAACTAACTAATAATAAGAGGTAATTTATCTTAGAAGTTTAAAAGTGTGCATTTGCATCAGACCTAGGTGTAGTTTGCGGGTTATATGAGACAAGATATGGAAAGCGATGTAGACATGTGAGCATGTAAGCATAGAGGTGAATAGAGAAAAGAAAACTAATTCATGGCAATGAACTCAAGGAAACAAGGCATGGCACAGAACACAACATGATAAGGCAAATAATTATGTGCATGTGTATACCTAATCAGGCATCTGCACAAGCATATGCATGTGGATACCAAACAGAGTTGCAAGTCTTACTCCAAAGGATGTTTAAGTCTATTATTAATGACGTAAATGCACTTTTGGTCCCTACATTTTGGACATTTTTCCGTTTTGGTCCCTACATTTTTATTTTACCACTTTTAGTCTCTAAAATAAAAAATGCGGAATATTTTGGTCCCTATGGTCAGCCAACTAATGGAAACAGTCGATGTGGTTGACATAATAATTAAATATTGCAATGTGCCATCACTTAACTGTATACGTCAGTTTCCCGCCCCATTTTGAGTCACGTGATCCTCACGTAACTAACTCTTCACGCTTAACTAACAAATAAAACCCCCAATCTAAACCAAAAATCCTAACAACTCATCCCAGCAAAATTTTGCAATTGGAGCTCCTCCCCCATAGCGGATCTTCCATAACTCCTTTCCCTAAATCATAATCAAAGCTCCAAATCAACTTTGAAGCTCTAAATCAGATGGAAGCAAGCTTTTCAACCAGTTCAAGTTTGAGGAGGAGAGCACCAACGAGGTGCTTCTGTTATGAAAAATTGGTGTTAGTTGTATCGTGGACAGCAAACAATCCCGGTAGAAGGTTTTATGGATGTCCAAATTACTGGGTAGTGGGTTTTAGTTTTTGAATTTCACTCTTTTGTTTCAATTTTTGGATTAGATAGTTTATAGATAGTAATTTTTTAGAGTTTGATTTGCATTTTAGGTTGGGCGAAAGTGTAAATTCTTTTAATGGCATGATGATGAGATATGTGAGCATTTTAAGGTGCTTATCCCAGAGTAAAGGTAGATGATTATCACACTTAAGGCTGAGGTTGCAAATTGCAAGAAGTGAGAAAAGTTTTACACACTGTGCTTGGCATTGTTATTGGTGATATATGGGATTTTTCTTTGTGTAATTTTATGTTTGGTTGGATAGGGGGGGGGGGGTGGAAATATCTTTGGTGGGTTACATAGGTGGAGGAGAGAAATGATGTAGTTGTTAATGTATGTAGTTCTAGCAATGAGTACACTTTTTTTTATGTTTCTCACATTTTGTAATGGTACACCTGTTGGTTAGTTTGTACTTGTTAATATTATCAAATGAAAATTTATCTCTTTGAAAGTGTGGACTAGTAGTGTGGGTAGGGCTGTCCACGGGTCGGGTTTGTGCCCAACCCGGACTCGACCCATTCAGGTCGGGTGGGAGAGAATCAGACCCGCAACTGACCGTCGATCACCACGGGTCGAGTCGGTTGGATTCTAAAAAATGATCAGTAAGTTTAGTTGAAACCGACGAACGGCGGCGGCGACGAGCGTGGGAACGAAATCGCGTCGGATCTGGTTGGAGGAGAGCAAAAGGTCACCGATCTGAGCTTAATCATCGCCAAATCTGAGCCAAAGTTACCGATCTGAGCTTACATGTCACCGATCTGAGCTTAAATGTCACTGATCTAAGCGATTTTTTGAAAAATATTGCCGGATCTGAGTTAAAATCATTGGATCTAAGTGGATCTGAGATATATTGTCGCCGGATCTAAGCAAAAAATGGGTAATCGTCACCGGATCTAAGTGGATCTGAGAAATATCGTCCCCGGATCTAAGCGAAAGATGGATAATCGTCGCCGGATTGAACGGGGGAGGCTTTCATCTGAAGTGGTGGTCGGGCGGGTCGGGTGGCTGCGGTTTTAGAGGAGAAAACCCACCACTCGACCCGCCGGAATCGGGTTTGGGGGGTTGAGACCCATCGCCGACCGCCAGAGTCGTTGGATCGGGCGGCGAGCGGGTCGGTTTGGGCGGGTTTTTCGGTTTGGGCAGATGATCGGGTCACATGGACACCCCTAAGTGTGGGAGTGTTGTGTTATGTAAAGGTAAATAGTGTAAATGGCCAAAACAAGTTTAACAATATTTGCAAACTTTAAAATTGTGAAAAGATCAGCCCTACAAATCTAACAAATATGTTTTAATTTAACACCCACATATTGTAACCTTTGTAATTGCATAAACTTCCATACAAGGTCATTCCATGAAGAATAACAAAACAAAACAAAAGTTTAACCCAAACAAAAGCACCCAATGATTTCAAGTTCAACCAAAACAAAACAAAGGCCATTCCATACAAACTTAGCTAAATAATGATAATGAAATTGGATAAGATATAAAGTTTTTGGGCTTTTTGTGATGGGTAATTAAAAAGTGTTTATTGCCCATATGAGTCGTCTATAAGAACAAGGTTCATCCAAGATAATCTTCAGAAAGGAGAAAGGAGAAAGACGCACCATAAACATGAGAGGAGGTCTTCAGGAGAGGTTACTGGTTGTCCAAAAAGATACCGATCGTCCAGAGAAGTGTTGGTCGTTTACACCACAAGAAGGTGTAGACAAGCAACAAACACTTAGTAAAATTTCAAGTGTTTTTCACTGACCACTATTCTGATGGCGTGAATTCCCCAAAATTTTCTCCGCTCTCCCCACTAAGTCCACACATCTCCCATGATGTTGTGGCACCTAATAAGTAGACTCACTTCAAACTCTCTATAAAAGGGACCAAGCCTCACCAAACCAAGGTATGTTTCACTATTCATCCATTCACTAAACTTGAGTCTTAGAGAGAAAACTGACTAAATTGTTGGAGGGTCCTTGGCTGGTTCACCCTAGTTACCTTCGATAGTCTCTTTTTTTCTTTTCAAGTCATCCAACCTCCGTTAAAACCTGGAGCATTCAGCCTATTGATTTTCAAGCATCATTAGTTGGTGCCTTCTGTAAGAAGAAATGAGTTACTGCCACTTTGCTCCCAAAGAAAAAAGTTAGACTAGATCAATGGCTACTAGTCTAAACACCCAGATGACGAAGATGCTTCCAGTCATTCAAATCACGCCCTTGACCCTCCATCAGCTTCCATCCAGCAATAGTTGCAGTCTATGGCAGTTGTGGTTATGGAGCTAACGCAACAAAACCAGAAAAGTCCATAAGAATAGTCATTGTCAACATTGACATGTAGACGAAGAAAAGTTTGGATGAAACCTAGAGGAAAGGAGGTAAGAAAGTGGGGTTGAAGGAGAACATTAGTCAAGAAGAACTGCTACCTGTAGGGTACCACACTTGGAGAGAGAAGTGGACCAGGTGAAGATAGCCATGAGAGAAATGACGGACTCTACGAGAGGAAGAACACACATAGATGACCTCATCCACATGATTGACTCTCCTTTCACCGCATCAATCACAAATAATCTTATACCATCCAAGTTCAAAATGCCTACTTTAGACTTGTATAACGAAACATAAGATCCTTGCGATCACATTGCTACATTCAAGTTGATGATGCATCTCCAAGGCGTTCCAGACTAGATCATGTGCAGGGTATTTCCAACAACTTTAAAGGGCCCAGTTAAGGTATGGCTCGCAAGTTGCCACTAAATACTATAACTTCATTCTAGGAGTTAAGTAAGTTGTTCGTCACCAATTTTGTCAGAAGCCAAAGGCCAACAATAATAGCATTTGATTTCGACGGCCATCCAAACAAGGTACATCGAAAGCTGGTAGAATGGGGGGCAACTGATAAGGATAATATTTTCAAACCTTAAGCGAACTACCTGCCACTCTGCAATAAACTCGTCCAAAATGTCTACCAAGCCAGCCTTCCATCACCACCTACCCAAGTATGTTGTCTAACAATATGGACGACCATGGTATCTTCCATTTGAAAAGGAAAACTTTCCCAAACAACCTTATCTAACAAATGTTAGCTTTTCTAGATGAGACTCTTCCAGAGGGAACTCTTCATTTGCTCATCCGTATAGGGAATGACCCATCGACGATCATAATTATTCGTCTAAGGAGATCGTCCGTCCAAAATTATTCGTCTATCTTGAAAGTTCACTTGGTGTGTAAAATACTAGTGAATATTTAGATCCCAATTTCAAAATTACTAACACAAGCTTATACTCAAACAATATATGTGCGGAATGATAAGTACAAGCCATACCCAAACAACCAAACTAATCTAAGCCATAATGTAATAACAACACAACAGTAATTAAAAGCAAAGAGTAAGGGTTAGAGAGATGCAAACACAAGATAACACCGGCACGTGTTACCAAAGAGGAAACCAAAGAACTTGACAAAAAACCTCTCCACCGATCTCCAAGCGGTAAAATGATCCACTAGAAAATCAGTTGGAATACATGAATAGTAATAGACCCTCCAAGCCTAATCTACTTAATGTTCCTAAACCCTCCAAGCTTCTTGCTCCAACAGGGTTAAGCTTAACCTTGTTTTCCCTAGCTTATTGGATCCCATAATAAGCCCATTGCATCAACCAAATGAATTGGTCTTCTCTAAACTGCTTCCCAAGCACCAAATAACATTCTCACTGATATGAATATGGTGAGGTGAGGATTTGGCTAAAGCTCATCTCAAGGGTATATCAATGGAAATGGTAAGAGTAGAGAAATTTGAAAAGTCAAATGTATAAGATTGTGGATGAATTAATCTTAGTGTTCTTTGGGGTTTTTCTCTCAAAATTCTCTCTGGAATCTATCTATATCTCGTGGGTATAAGGGTATTTATAGTAGGGTATGTGAAGGAATGTGAAAAGTCATTTTTCTGCAAAACAAGGGGTTTTAGCGAGTGACTTGCGACTGAGATGAGTTACGAGTTCCAGTCACCAACTAACAGAAAGGCCATACTGTACTTTTTGTCCTATAGTGATCCAGCTGTCATGACCCTTTAACTTCCTGCATGCTCCGCACGTGTGACACTTCTGGCAAATTACCATTCGCGAGTCAGTCGCAAATTCCAGTTACGAGATGCTCTTTGATTGCACACACTTGATCAAATCTTCACACTCTTTCACACGCAACCCTTACATAATTTCCACCTAAATACAGGGTTTCTAATTGCTAATTACAAGAAAATTTGGCACAAAATAAAACTAACACATAGTTGAATAAATTCAACCTTACATATCTCATATTGGTTAGTCAGAACAAGAACATGTTTCCTATTTCCACCATAACTCCTTAATCAACCATCCATGCAATTATGGTCATCCATACATAGGAATCGTCCACACAAATGGTCATTCTAAGGAATAAAGTAACAATCTCGTCTAAGGTGTCTTCCAACGCATTTATGACCGTCCATACAAAGGATCACTCAATTACATGGGTGGATTATAAAAAATCGTCCATACTATAAGGTTTGTCTACATCATGATTGTCTAAGGTAATGGTCATTCTACATCTAGACAAATTTAGCTATACTTAGATGCTACCAATAGAATTTACTCTACAAGTCCACTACTTTAGAATGTGGAAGCAATCTCCCTGAAATTCGCTCCCACTAACTCCATTTACCCATCAAGGAGACCCACTCAAGGTCTCCTAGATAAAGGCCAAACCTCACTTAAATCAAGGCCAGTATCCCACTAGTGCCCCCTGTGGGGGCAAAGGAAAGTATGCCTTGACAAAGTGGACCGTGGCGGAGAAAAGTGGAGTCACCACTGAGATTAGGTCTAGGAACCATATTGGGCCTTTTGGGCTAATCACTTACATACATGGGTCCACATACTTGATTAATGCCTTGGGAAGGTGTTAGACACCTAAGATCGCTCGGCTTGTGGGCTAGCCTCCATTATGTGTTGATAGACCATATTTAATTAAAGAGTTTATTAAGAGATCCTTAATCCTTAACCTAAACATACATCATGCACTTAAAAAAATAACACACACAACATATTAAAGATCGCATCACAATATAAAGATTACATCACAATATATATCCAAAGGTAGCAAGCACATCACAAAAAACATCAACAAGGTATTAATCAAGTATATTCATCATGTTCATCAATCAAGAAAGTTCATCATGTTCATCAACCAAGTCAAATGCATGTTCATGTAATTATGCATGACTTACCTTACTTACCTCTTCGCACCATAACACCTCAGCACCTAATCATCAATGTATGTTCATGTGATTCATCAAAGCATAAACCCTATTCATCAATCTATCAATTCAAGCATGTGAAACATGTTATTCTACTAACCCTAGACCTAAACATGTGAAAGCTAGACTTAACAAGACCTAAATAGAGGATTAAAACTAATCAAAACACACAAAAATCAATAACCCTAATTTTACGTTTCTAGGCATACGTATGCATGCACATACATGAATTATGCGTACGCATTAACAAAGCATGCACACGCATACACGCCCAGAAATATAGTTTAAAGTAGCAACAAAATAACAATCAAACAAAACCTAGCTTGCTTCTAATATCCAATTCAACCGTTCATTCAAAGCATGGTAAGACATAACAAAACAAAATCAAACAAAGCAAAACATATTTCTAGGCATGTATAACAAATAAAACAAATTAAGAACCATGTGAATCCTACGTAGCAAAGTGAGAAATCATGGGAAAGAGGCTCACCTTGCTTTAGAATCACAGATTTGAGATTGTTTAGTCCACCCCTCAGTGCCTACAATATAAAGATTAGATTGAGGACAAGAATAATCAAATGAACACAACAATAGTTAGTAATCAAAACTTAAGAACAAAAATTTTTTGAAAAGGTTTTGAAAAATCAATTTAGAAAAATAGTTTTTGCCTTAGAACTAACTAAAGAGAGGTTTTTAATTTATAAAAAACGTGAAAAGGTGCTGTGTGTGTGTGTGTGTGTTTTAGAAAAGAGGATTAGGGTTTTAGAGAAGATGGAGGCCAAAAAATAACTCTATCTAGTTAGGGTTTTCAATGGAGACATAAGATGAGTATTTATAAGTTAAAATTAGGGTTTTTTGGGCTTTTTAATGGTCTTTGGACGTTCCCAAGGGTCTAGGGCTGGCCCACATCAAAGAATGATGTTTTGGAGCCCTAAAAATGAAGTTCTAGAACTCAAAAAATTGGCCTGTGTACACAGGTCCCGACCATGCATACGCATACTCCCCAAAAACCCTGATTTAACAACTCTGATGGCCCATCTTCAAATTGAAGCTCAAGATGTGTACTTTCCAAAGAAACAAACTTCACTCAAAAAATCTTTGTAGCTTAAAAGTTATGGTCAAAACAGTGAGCAAAGATCATTTTTAAGTATCGATTTCAACGATTTGAGCACTCTTGAGCTGTGATTACTTTCAAACTATTGTGAAATCTTTAATTATCCTTGGTTGGTAGCTCAAGATGTGTGCTTTCCAATAAAACAAACTTCACCCAAAAAAACTTTGTGGCTCAAAAGTTATGGTCAAAACTAGGAATGGCGACGAGTCGGGTTTAGGCTGGGTTTTTGCATACCTGGACCTGGCCCGTGGGGCAGGACCTATGACCCGGACCCGGTCCGATTAATAATCGATTTTTTTTTCTGGGGCCCAGACCCACCCCGCCGAGCCCCTTTTAGCAGTTGGGCCCAAATCTGGCTCAACAAAAAAAAAATTTGAAGCCCATTAAGATTTTTTTTCCTAGATTCAAGCCCATTCAAGCCATATAACGTGGCCCAAATCAGTTGTTACTAAACGAACCTAAAAATCTCAATAACGCAGAACTATATAGAACTAAAACCAACATATATTTTCTGTTTGGTTCCTGAGAAAACTAATTTTTCTAGCAACAAAACAGAGAATTAAAGAGAGAGAGAGTTTGATTCAAATATAGCATTATCGAGCTCAAAATCCACAGATCTGCCATCGCTCACAGTCAATCTCATCATTTCTCCAACAAATCAAAGACAAGCTCATCAAAAACACATATTACTAAAACAATCATTTAAAAAAAAAAAAAATCAACAACACAATGAAGAGCTCATCAAACATTATACAGCTAACGCTAATCGAGTTTTCTATCTGGTTCTCGAGAAAACTGAATTTTCTATGCAACCAAACAGAGATGAAACCTACCCAAACGTGCCCATGTGCATGGCTGTGTGCTCTTATGCGTGAGGTTAAGGCGTGAGGGGCTAAGGGAGTGAGAGGCTGAGGCGTGAGGGGCTAAGGGCGTGTCTGAGGCGTGAAAAGATAATTGAAATGAGATCAGATTAGGGTTTACAACTTAATATATATATATATATATATATATATAAAGGGTTTTTTTATAAATTTAGGGAAATTGGGTTTTATCCGGGTCGGGTTTTGGGCCAGGTTTTGATAAAATCCGTACCCAACCCAAATCTACTTCGAGTTTTTTTTAAAAACCCATACCCGACCCTATTCTTTATCGGGCCGAGTAAAATCCGGCCCATTAGGGTCGAACCGAACCGGGTATCCGCGGGTTGGATTTAAATTGCCATCCCTAGTCAAAACAGTGAGCAAAGATCATTTTTTAGTATCGATTTCAACGATTTGAGCACTTTTGAGTTGTGATTACTTACAAATATTGTGAACTCTTTAATTATCCTTGATTGACATATGTCAAGCTCATCATTGGGGCCGATGACTAAAGTTTATTAACGGTTATAAAATGCAGTGTCTACATTCCCCAGTGACGTTTTTCCTTGCAGTTATTCTAGTGCCTCTAGAAGGATAAGTGGCTCACTAATTTTTCTTGCATCCTCAATTCATCTAAAGGATCAAGGCTTAGACGAAGCTCCTTGGCATTGGAGACCTTGTCTTAGAAAGTGTATCTTTAGCTACTAAGGACCTAGCTCATGGAAAGTTGGGGCTTAACTAGGAAGGACTGTACAAGGTCATTAACTAAAAAAGATGAGGAACTTACTACTTAGAAGCCCTAGATGGACGAAAGTTACAACATATAAGGAATGTGGAGCATCTAAGGACATGATACCAATAAGTTGCTACTAGTGGTCTATTTATGTTATCTTTTAACATTTTATGTTCTCTTAACATTTTAATTCCCTAAAAAGCACAAGCTACTAGCATGTGCAATGGCTATGGATTTCAATTTGTTATATACAAAGTTTCTAGCTTTGTATACAAAGTAGTTTGGATTTTCTACTAAGTATTCTCAAAATACTACATATGATCTATAAAAGGCTAGCATAGACGAATAAAATTTCTGGATGCAGAGACGTACTGTCAAAAGCCACCTTTAGATGAAAGAAAGGATAAATACAACCAGCAGTGGAACAAAACCTTAAGTTATAAAGTAAAGGAATGAACACCTTTCACATAATCGTTTGAATTCACAAAGTGAAAGACAAAAAAAATATATATAGCATGAAACAAAGAAATTCAGCTAAAACAAAAATTTCATTTTAACAGACGATATGGGTGGATGACCAACGTCCATAACCCTTAAATAGAGTCCAAACCATGGACGAATATGGGTGGATGACCAATGTCCAAAAACCTTAAACAAAGTCCATGCCATGCACGAATATAGGTGGACAACCAACGTCCAAAACCCTTAAACAAAGTCTAAACCATGGACGAATATGGATGAACATCCATAACCTTTAAACAAAGTCCAAACCATGGACGAATATGGGTGGACAACCAACGTCCAAAACCCTAAAACAAAGTCCAAGCCATGGACGAATATGGGTGGACGATCAACGTTCAAAACCCTTAAACAAAGTCCAAACCATGGACGAACAAACATACGAAGTATTGTTTTAAATAAACAATATGGGTGGACGACCAACGTCGAGAAAGACCTTTAAACAAATAATATGTCCAAGACATGGAAGAACATATATATATATATATATTAATCTTGTTTTTAATAAGCAATAAGGGTAGACGACCAACATCCAAAAACCCTTTAAAAGTAATTTCATACCATGGACGAATGTATAGAACTTATGTCCAAAACATGGACAAATGAAATGTACTTACCAAAAAATAAAATGATCCAAAACAACAAATCCCATGAAAGTTACTAGAGGTAAATCAAAGGCGTCATCTTCCTCATTAGCCCCATCCAAACTCTTAGTGAGTAAGGAACCATCATCAGCCTCAAGGAGCTTGATCTTGTAGAAATCCACATTTGAAAAAGCCTTCATCGCCTCCTGACGAAAATATTCAAAACTCGTAGTGTTATGCCGATCCAAAACATCCTTGAAGTCCTTAGACGACTTAAAGCTGTCTACATAAGCATCCTTAGCCTCTTCTGAAGAATTAGAGAGCTGATCATTTGTCCTCTGGAGATGATCCAGACGAGATTCCTTTTCAACAATATCAGCCTTCAGCTCTTCTATCTCGCCCTTCAAATTCCTCACCTAGTTGACCGCAATTGTAGTGTGGGTATGTGCCCAAGGCAATTGTTGTAGGTGAATATTCATGCTATATTGTGTGCACAATCATTGCAGTGTGACCGTCTTGATCCATGTCACCAAGTGACATTGGTTTCCCCGTGTATACGATGCACATCAATACATTTGATGCTTTGAGGGGCTCCGGCTCTTCCTAGAATGAGCATGTTGGCACGCACTGTATACACAGGCATGAAACCCTGCCAGATTTTTGCCATGAAAATGGGGCATCCTTATTACCGTATTCTCATGGTAAAAGCTTGGTGAGAATAGTGTTTTGTGTGTTATGATGCATCTGAGGCGAAGCGCTACCAGATTTCTGCCATGAAAATAAGGCAAAATACTGCCGAATTTTCGTCATGGAAATTTGGCACCGATTCCAAGTACATTAGGGAAGTATCGATCAAGACCACACCCTTTCCGAAACCAAACCTTAGAGCCCAATTCGATTAAAGCCCCGAAAGCTAATGCCAATAGCTTGATTTTTAATTGCCAACGTGCTTAAATTAAGATTTTACTAAAACAAAGGACTATCTACGGATAGGCGGTTTGGGGTGCCTAACACCTTCCCCACATGTAACCAGATTTCTGAACTCAAAAATCAAGATTTTTTATCCATCCATATTAGATTAGGAAAAACAACCTTTTTCTTAACCTAAGATTGGTAATTAAATCAAATAGAGTCAAGTGACCAATCATACCTTAGAAAAGCCCAATGATTAGTAGTGACTTCACTTACCTTTGGTAACTCAATTAAAATTGACTCATTCTCTAGTCACACACTAGAGGTACGTCCCTCTTCCATAGCACCCTTCAAGCTCTCGGGCCTGATCGACACACATTTTTCAAGTGTGCGCGAGCGTCGCCACGATGGGTGGTCGAACCGCCACGAGGCATCAACAGTCACTTACCTTATATAATATTAAATTATTAATATATATTTAATATAAAAGAAATAAATATATCGGTGCAGTTTTTATGGTTTTCTTATTATAAAATCACACTTCGCACCACAATGCGGTGTGGTTCATTGTCACTTGCAGTGCAATGCGGTTACTACATTTTACGAGCGATTTTGGCCGATTTGGATGTAATCGTGTTGTTTGAGTGGTTTGGTGAACATCCCTAACTATGACTTGAAAATGTACGAAATCAAGTAATTTTGTTCAAAATAAAGGTTCACACAATTCATTTAAAAGTGATGAAGTTAAAACAAAAGGATTAATACACCAAAAATATTTAGTCTTATATATATATATATAGAGAGAGAGAGAGAGAGAGAGAGAGAGAGAGAGAGAGAGAGAGAGAGTTTCAATTTATAATGTCCATTTCTAATGATTGTGCTCTTTATCATCAAACTAAGACGTCAATCGTTTTTTGCATCTTGGTCTGATAATAAAGAGCAACCATTAAGAGCAAATGTTTGGTGATGGCCTCCCTTTCGCAGCAACTCCCATAAGCCTACTGCCCTTTGGAAGTTGAAACTTTGGTCGTTGCAAAAGTTCTCCAATTTGCATCCGAGATAGCTATTACCAATGTTGTCCTAGAAGGAGATTCTCTGGTGCTGATTCTAGCTTAAAGAAGTGGTAACGAAAGCTTAACCCCTTATGGCTTACTACATGAAGATGTACAAGTATGTTCTAATTCTTTTACTCAATTATGTTACTTTCATGTTAAGAGAGAAGGTAAAAAAGTTGCTTACAGTCTGGCTAGATTTGTTGTTAATGTTCTAGACTTTCTTGTGTAGAAGAAGGATGTTCCTCCACAGTTTATTTTTGTACTTCAAACTGATTTAGTGGATTTTTCTTAATATATGCAAACCTGTCTTTTCCCTCAAAATAAAAATAAAAATACATTAACAATATATTTGTTTTAAAGGAATTTAATGTGTAGAAACTGGAAAGCCTTTGCATGTACATGGTTTAAAATGTTCTCCAAGTTTTGGAGGAACATAATTATATTCTAAAATTGCTTAATATACTCTCCAAGGATAAATAATAGTAATAATAATAATAATAATAATAAAAAGACTCATTTCACATCTCTTATAGTTTTTAAGAAAAATCTCTTGAACTACCAAAAAAATCTTAAAAATTAATATAATATTCTTTAAAATCTTGTTCTCAATAGTTTTTTCGTTGCTTACACAAGTTAACCATTAAGTTACTAAAAAACGATGATAAATAAATCTTTTGTTTCCCTGTTTTTTCTTTTTTTAGCAATGATTTCTAAACCCAATTTTTTTTAAACAATTTCTACGACGCAATTAAAACAACAATATGAGAAACAAAGAATTGAAACCACAACTGACTAAAAAAAATTTGCTCCCCTGCATTACAAAATGAGAAACGCCGTCGTATCACTGTAAAAAAAAAAAAAAAAAAAAAACCAGTAGAACAACAATATAAATATTAGTACAAAACGACATCGTGTTAATCCACAGCAGTATTCTATTCTGGCAATAGGTTTCCCAGATCAAATAATCGTTGCCGAGAAACCATCCTTAACCCCCTCAGCTCTCTCTCTCTCTCAAACTGAAACCTAAACAACAGAAGAAGAAGAGATGTTAAGAGTTGCAGGGAGGAGGCTCTCATCTCTATCATGGAGGCCGTCGCAGACAACCCCAGCTTTCTTCTCTCGCTCCCCTAATCACTTCTTCTTAAATGACACCGACGAATCCTCCCATCAATCTTCCAGATCCATCAAATCTTCCCATCGTTTTACAGATCTCATCAGAGGTAACATTTACGCTTCTCCTTTTTTCTTTTTTTCCATCACTCACATCTGATTATCGTTCCATTTCCTTTGACCGTTATTTTGTTTTTTAGGTTTTTTTTTTTTTTTTTTTTTAGCATAGAAAATTATACGAACGACGATGTTTTGCAATTTTAAATTTTAATTTGGTTGTTGCACTTTAAGGTAAGATTTTTATTATTTATTTTTATTGTGGCTTAGTTCAGCTCAGAGATTCGTTTTGGAGCCAGAAATGTGGGAAAATTATGTGTTTGCCTTTGTTTTCTTATTGGGTAGAGGTGCACAAGTTGAAATCAGATTAAGATTCTGTAGAATATCAGTTTATAATTACTTTCCTGGCAACCGTGTTTGGAATTTGGGATTTGGGATTTTATTGTATGAATCTCTTTGGATATGTGAGACTTTTATTAAGAAATGAAACTTTTATATAACAAAAATGCTTGAAATGCTTCTTTTTTTTATAATTTTTTTTTTGGGGGGGGGGGGGGGGGGGCACTTATTGATTGTATTGTATGTTTCTGTGGCTAAAATAAATACCGTTCTAGATTGAGATTAGCTTTTGTTTATTTATCGGAGCCCTTGGGTGATTTTTGAACTAGCTTTACGACGGGTGTTCATTTGATTAAGATTGTATATGTGCACTGCATGAATATCGGCCCTT
Organism: Quercus variabilis; assembly: GCA_030445155.1. Lineage (NCBI taxonomy): Eukaryota > Viridiplantae > Streptophyta > Magnoliopsida > Fagales > Fagaceae > Quercus > Quercus variabilis. Next base: position 48,714,449 of record CP129447.1, on the reverse strand, counting down.
GGTGCAATGGCAAGTGCCTTCTACCAAAAGCGATAGGTCCTGTGTTTGAGTATGGCAATTAACCTTTTTAAATAAAAGAATGAGGTTAAGGAAGCCTATCAACTACCATCCTAGTGGGACCTTTGTGACTAGGTACAACCATTTTTCTGTGCACCGCACGAATATGCTAAATGTTTGATGGTTGAAGCCTAGGAGATCTATATAGGTCTTAAGGGGGTTACTTAAATATGGTCTTTTGTGATTATCCTAGAGACCATTTACATTTCTTACAATAACATTTTGGCAAGGACCATCTTCTTTTCTTGGATGAATAAGTAATTTATTCAAACCAGAAGAGACCTGTAAGCAGGTTACAGGAGCATACAGCAAGCTGTGACACTTAACAAACAATTGCACACCTCCACAAACTTAAAACAAAAATCACTAATACCTCAGCGCAAACAGATCCAACAAAACAAAGCAACATTAGTGGCTAACTAATAATTCCCTAATTGACAAAATCAGGAAGACTCCACAAAGCAATGTCCATTTTCTTATGCTAATTAAATCATATGCTCAATTCTGATGTGAACTCTTAAAAGGATTGAGATTGACATGATGCTCTATTACCAAGTTGGCATTCAAAAATGTTTCTATGGGGTTCAGTAATTTTTTATGCTTGTTCCTTAAATGCTTGGTTTATTGTTCCAGGATTTTCTTCTGAAGTCTTCGCCCCAGGGCATGATGTGGGCATGATCTCTGATATCCCAGCCACGGTGGCAGCTGTGAAGAATCCTACTTCAAAAATTGTATATGATGAGTTCAACCATGAACGCTATCCACCTGGTGACCCCAGCAAGCGTGCATTTGCCTATTTCGTACTGACAGGTGGCAGGTTCGTGTATGCCTCTGTGATCCGTTTACTTGTCCTTAAGTTTGTTTTGAGCATGTCTGCCAGCAAAGATGTCCTTGCCCTTGCTTCCCTTGAGGTTGACCTATCTAGCATTGAGCCTGGAAGCACCGTTACAGTGAAGTGGCGTGGGAAGCCAGTTTTCATTAGGCGTCGAACTGAAGATGACATCAAGTTGGCTAATAGTGTAGATATTGGTTCTCTTCGAGACCCACAAGAGGACGCAGTGAGGGTTAAGGATCCAGAGTGGCTTATTGTTGTTGGGGTTTGTACTCATTTAGGTTGCATTCCCCTGCCAAATGCTGGTGACTTTGGTGGTTGGTTTTGCCCATGCCATGGTTCACACTATGATATTTCTGGACGGATTCGCAAGGGGCCAGCACCATACAATTTGGAGGTACCCACTTATAGCTTCTTGCCTGAAAACAAGTTACTCATTGGTTGAGAATTGGGGAGGGAGTTGCGTTTTTGGAATTGATTTTTTACTGCAAGATCTCATAAAGATAGTTTCCTCTTCTCTGGGGAAGTCTGATAACTTAATTGGAAACGGAATTTGTTTTCCTTTTCGTCTGTTCAGTTATGTTTTATATACTTTTAACATTGTATCTGCTGCCAGTTTTGGACAAGGTCCCAGTGTTCTGAATAATACAGCTGGATTTTTGTTAATTTTTTTTTTTAGTTTTAGTGGCATTTCCAATTTCATTCTATTGAAGAAAATAAATTGTGCGTGCTGTTCTGTTACAAAGAAGGTGCCAATGTCCTAAATAATACAGATGGATTCTTGTTGAAAACTTTTGTTTTAATGGTATTTCCAATTTCATTCTGTCTCAGTTTGTTTCGTTCTAAAATGTTTTCTGACATAAAATGTTCTCAGCTGAAAACATATTTTTTGGTGTTTAGTTGTATTCCTAAAAATGTTGTGGAAATCATTTATTTGGTATGACATAAAATATGAAAATTTTCCTTCATTACAGAACGTGTATGCCTGTATATCCACAACCAAATTCCATTTCGAAACTAGAAAACACCCAAAAAGACCAATACTCATTACAAGAGGAGAGAAGGATTATACAGCCAAATTCCATTTCAAAACTACAAAACACCTAAAAAGACCAATACTCATTACAAGAGAAGGGGAGGGGGTTGTGCGGGAAAGAGAGAAGAGTTGGGGCGGGGTTGTTGTCCACTTGTCATGCTTGGATTTAGAAATGTTAAATATATAATAAGTTTTGTCGCTGTGTTTTCTGGTCAGCAGGATATATTTTAAGGTTTGATCAGGGTTTTACGATGAAACACTTGAAAATACTGAAAATGATTTTTGGAAAAAATTTTACAACAAAACAAACAGAGCCATTGAAGAAAGTAAATTGTGCACATTGTTGGCACACCATTTTATAATTAAAGATTTGCACAATCAATTTAGGGAAAATTATACTTTCTTTTTTTAGCAATAGGGAAATTTACACTTTTGCACCTTAAAATCACATTGTTTATAATGTCTCTCAAACTATTACTTTGCACAATTGACACTCCAATTTGAAAGAATTGTATCGATGAGTCCCTCGTCATTTAAATTAGGCATTAGCTGAGACAAAAATTGGAGGGTAATTACTAAAATACCCTTATTGGTTTCTAAAAACATTACAATTTCTATCTAATTAAACTCTCAATTCCAACGAAGGGGAATTTTTATTTATTTATTTATGTAACTGTCTCAAATTAGGGTGTCAATTGAATGAAATGATAGTTTGGGGAAGAGTGGGGGAGGAAAGTTCAGGGTGATGTGTAATTTGCTCTAATTTATGTAATAACCAAAAAAAAAAAAGACACGTCCTTTTTGGACTGGTTTTTATGCCACAGGCCGAATTGCTACTCCATCCGTACGTACTGGAAATATTTTGGGCCGATGTCTTTTAGGGAACAGAGTGCTATCTATTATATGGTATATACATGCATTCTTGAATACCCATTGCCACCAGTGCAAGCCTAAATAATGGTGCCATGGTGGCTCTTGATTAGCATAGGAGGCGTTTCAAGCATATTGTAGTCATGCTTGCTGCAACATTGCGTTTTGGAGTAAAGGATGCTTCTCAACTACCTTGATGTAATTCATTGAAATGAATTTGTCATGATCCATATTTGATATAATTCTAAATCGGCTCACAGCTTGTTATTTCAAGAATGAGTTCAATAGAGAAGACAGTTTTGCAATCACATTTCACATGTTATTGCGACCTAGATCTAATGCTGGATTTAACAGATTACATGCTATTTGTTTTAATATAGTTGCAGCAAACAAGCAAAAGAGTATATGTATAATCTCATATAATAGCGTGATAACCGCATGCCTTCTAGAGTAGCAACGTCACAAAAAATGCAGATTTGCAGCAACTATATGTTGTGTATAATCTTCTACTAAGCCTATGAGCAGTAGGGACTTAGAGAAGAAACAGAAACCCCATTTACCATTGACCCAAACAAATTAGGTGTCCTGGATAGGGACCAATGGCAGTTGGCCTCCATATGCAGCCGGCAGCTGGCTCTCTTCAATGTCACTCAGCAATGTGGATTTCAACTTTTTGTTCTCAACAAAAATTATCTGCAGAAGCATTGTAGATGTGTACACAATTTAATTAGTTGATCAAATACATACCAAAGATTTTTCCTGATATGTACCATTCTAGTATGCATGCACAGTGCATTTTGGATAACATGTGCTCTTAAACATTTAAAAGCCCAATTGTAGAACTTTGACATTTTGAAAATAAGGAGCAATGATGAAATATTTAATACTTATATATATATATATATATTGTTGTTTTTGTTTCAAAACATAATTGTAATATATAATTGCTTCTTTGTCTTAGGGTTGATTTACATGCTTGAATGTGTATTTTTTGCAATCAAAGACACCTCATACTTTACCTTCTTTTTGGTTTTGCTGTCAATGAATGGGTAAACCATCTTCCACGCAGTCATGAAAATGTAAGGCACATGGACTATAATTAACTTGCCTAGCCTCTCTGGGAAGCAATCCTGTCATTAAAAAATCAAATTGATGATAATAAGCTTTTCTGGTGCAACCCTGTTTTGTACGATTAGCCTACGAAAGTAAAATTTTATCATTGCCTAAATTTGGTTTATCATGCACAACTGGAAAAGCAAGTCCCACAAATGGATTGGTGAATATGTGGACTTCAATTGCATTGGTTCATTTAGTTGAGTTATACCAGTCAATAGGGCATTTTAGATATAGGAATAGATCAAACCTGCAAGATAGAGAGAGCTGCTAGGTATCCTCGAATGTCACTGTTCGAGTATCCCCATCCTTCAAGATCTCCAATGCACAAAAACTTTTCCTCCCCTCTTGGCATTCTGAAAGACCAAGACAGCATACGCTATTAAAAGATGTCTACAAAATAAAATTGACTCTTTATTCATCAAATGTAGGACACATAAGAGATAACTCCAGGGTCTGCTTGGCTTAGAAAACAAAAGGCATGGGAAATGTCATATAAAATTCCAAAAAACTTTTTGCTCAAACCCGCAACTACTATTGCTCTAAATTATCATGTTATGTATGGAAAGCAGATTTATTTATTTTTTTGAAAATTAAATTTGGGGAGGCTGCTTTCTAGGAGATAGATGGGTTGGCAATTTATATCTTATTATGTGATGATATAACACCTCAAATTAACACAGCATATCAAATTCACAAATATAATGATTCTTCAAAGACATTTAATGTCATAATAGAGATGGGGAGAGCAAGTTACCTAGAACATATTTTGTCTAAGCTGTAGACCACAAAACCTGCAAAAAGTAAAGACATCTCCATTTGATTTAGCTAATCACCAGCTAGCTCCTATTTGCAGCAGAGAGATTGCACAAATCCAATTTACAAGAGAATAGAAAACTCAAGAAATATAGTAGTTTTGAAGTCATAATAACATACGCTTGAACTCCTCTAGATTGTTCTGCTTATGCCTGCCACCAAAGCAAACCACGATGGGGCGTCCCTTCTTATCCAGGCCTTGCATAAACAGCTTGTTATGGGCTAGTTCATTTGAGATCTCGGATGCGGCTATGGAGCCATTAGGGACAAATGCACGCCTCCAGCTCAGGTACTTCAGGAATAGGTTAGAAGCCTTCTCGATATCTAGATCACGAGCCCGCAAAAATCTCCGAATCATCAAATCATCCACATCCTGCATAAGCATAAGCATAACAAAGTATATTCAAACACATTGTAACTTGAGTCTACACATGAGCTTTGGTTCTGCTTATAAGCACTTGAGGTTACCAAAATATAACTAGAGGAATGAATGTATCTGCCTCTTTGTTTCATTGAGCTGAGATTCATAAATGCAGAAATTGTGATTAAATTTTCCATCATCTTTTAGGGGAAGGATTCTCTCCATTTGAGACGGATCAATTTCACCGTTCAAATTATATGTTACAAATCTAAAAGTATACATGCTCTGTAGAATGACATGTATTTTAAAATTTTAAATAAGGTGACAGTATGTAATCTTTTTACGCTCTTAGATCCAGAAAAATAAAATGAAATCGACGAAATGGAAAGGATCCTGTTCTGACATTTTTTCCAATATGGAAGTTCGATGTCCTAGACATGCAAATTGAAAGCTTTTTATATTGCAATTTTTTTTTTTTTTTTTTTTTTTTTGCAGTAAATGCGGTACAAATTTTGCAATTTTTTTTGGGTTGTTGAATAGATTGTTGAAACAAATTTTACGCTATATTTAGCATATCACCAATTAAATTGATTTGACCCGCGGCCTTCTTTACTCTCAAATTTGTTTATCTATCATTATAACTGGCACGAGCACAAAACCCCCTTGGAGAGACAAAAAAAAAAAACCAACCAAACATGCCGATGGTGAAGAAAACGAGAACAAAGATTAAAAAATTTATCATAACTGAAAACAGTACCAAAAAAAAAAAAAGAAAAAAAAAAGAGAAAGTACCTTGGCAGAGGGATCTTCTCTTTCAACAAGGGCTCTCATGATACCCACTTTGCTTTGCTCTATTTCATTCTCTTTCTCATTCATTTCCATTACATTATTATTTCCCAACCTTTCCTCTTTTTCTTCTTCTTGTTTTGGTTCCATTCCTTCTCTCAACTCCCTCTCCATTATCAACCACTTTTTCCTTCTTTCCTTTCAATCAAAACTAAACTCCACAAATTAAATGTAAGAGTCTCTCTCTCTTAGAATATTAATTTAAGAGAGAGAAAAATAATGAGGAGGAAATGAATGCGTAGAGTTAAGCTGATGTAGATGTGGCGCTGACTTCTGAGTCGTGAGATCTAACGGAATTTAAATCATGAGAACAGAGAAGAGCTTCCTTTTTAAGTAAAGACGTAAAAAAAAAAAAAAAAGGTTTAGACATTTCTGGTGAAGTTTGAAATTTGAACATTTCTTTCACCAAAAAAAAAAAAGAAGAAGGAAATTTCAACATTTCTTGCTACTACTATTGTTTTATTATTATTTGAGCAGAAACGATTTGATTTTTTTTATTTTTTGACGAAAAATAAACGATTTTATTTGATTTTTGATTCTATTGAGTTGACGTAGGCATTTTTTGGCATTCCATTCCTAATTTTCTATGGTTGTTGGACGTTGGAAAAAGCCTTTCCTTTGGGTCCTGTTCCTCTACGTCCAATCCCATTCCAGTACCCTCTACTAGCCTATATGATTGCGCCACGTCAGGACAAACGGGCCTGTGGCAGCTTATTTATTTTGCTAACGTGTAGCCTCTAGAGCCTTACAACTTACCAACCAAATAGAGGTAACATTGTCTTAATAACGTTGTTTATATTTTTTTAGAAGAGTAAATTTTAAGTACAGTACTTAGATGCTGTTATTTAAATTCTTTTATTAAAATTTTGTAATGTAGTTTTTTTTCATTTGATGAAAATGTATTTTTAAATTAAATAAGCATATAATTAAATCTTAAAAATAAAATTTAATAAATAACACTTAAGATACTGTCTAAACTTTGTCAGTTTTAAAAATACAGGGTAAAAGTGTAGAAATACGTGTAAGCTCCAAAACACCCTACCAAACCTCCATAATAACTATACGAGCCTGAATCCAGTTTGCACCAAGCTCAACAACCCTCTTCTTTCCTCTTTCTCTTTCTCCTTTTTTTTTTTTTTTTTTTTTGACTTTGACTTGATATTTAGAGATAAGGATATTGTTTTTGAAATCAGATATAAGAATATTTGAACTACAGATAAAGTATCACTTGAGCTATCAGACAAAAGGCCCAACGACTTATAAATCAAATTAATTTGTCAATAATATCTCAATTCAAGTATTAGACAATGTTCATCATTAGAGCACCAAAAAGTATACTCTCTTCATTCTAATTTGTTGGTCTTATATTTTATTTTGAGACGTTTTAAAATAAAGTTCTCTTTCTATAATTAATAAATAAAATTTATATCTTATCTTTTACTTTATAGATAAAGTTTAGCTACAAAATTGGTCGTAACTGTAAGTTATAACATTTCTTAATAAATATAAACATTACTACATATTTTGAAAATTTAACCATTAAATTGCATATTCTTTATGCTTTTAATACACGTCAAATTTTGTGTTAATAGAATATTATTTATTATATGATCTATAAGCTTATATTTTATGCATAATTTTAAATTACAAAAACTTGCAATTTAAATAATTTATTGATGACATAGCTATTGATATTTAAATTTCTAGAAATTTTGCAAGTATGAAGATTATAAGAAGAAAATGTAATCCAATGGTAGATTTCTCAAAATTTACCTCCAATAAAAAGATATTAAGTAAAGTTATAGCTTTATTCTACAACTAATTTTGTAACTAAATTTTGTCCTTACTTTATTTAAAAAGTCAATGCCATTATTTTTCTATAATTTAAATTAATGAGGGTAGTTTTGGAAACGTATACCTTTTTTTTTTTTTTGATAAGAAAACTGTATTTCATACAACAAACAATCAGATTACATTAGAGGCATCCTCATTTAGTACAGAAATAAGGAAGCACGGGTCTTCCTCAATCCAAGTTCTAAACTCAGATAGACCCTCAGCGTGCTGTGCTAGCAAGTGCACAGCCATATTGCCTTTCCTTTTGGTGTGTGAGAAAGCAGAGCTGCGAAACGTCCGCCTCAACAACTCAACACCTTGAAGGACATATGAGATACTTGCTAGGTAGTTGCCATTGCTAGATAAAGCATTAATAATGATTTGTGAATCACTTTCCAGAATAATATCATTTATGCCATGTCTCTCGCAAAGAAAACGTATACCTTTTTGTAAGGTAGGAATTTGTTCCCCCCACATCTGATTGTATCCTACCGCGGTGCCTGGCGCGGTGCGGTTTTGTCCTCGTCCCCGAGTGCGGGCACGAGCAAGCAAGCGCTTAGCTTGGACTTTAACTCGTCGAGTCCCACATCGGTTAGAGAGAGCGCCCCACTACCCAAGCTCCTGAAGCATTATAAAGGGTAGTGGGGCGCTCTCTCTAACCGATGTGGGACTCGACGAGTTAAAGTCCAAGCTAAGCGCTTGCTTGCTCGTGCCCGCACTCGGGGACGAGGACAAAACCGCACCGCGCCAGGCACCGCGGTAGGATACAATCAGATGTGGGGGGAACAAATTCCTACCTTACACTTTTTATATAGCAGACAAAATAATAAATAATATTTTCTTGAAAAGTTGAATTTTTGAAACAAAACAAAAAAATTGAAATGGAGTATTTTATTTCCTTTCTATCTAAACTCTTTCTCACAATCTCTATTCATATTCTAGTCCGCACATGTTGGCGAAGAGGGTGAGGATGTTGGTTAAGCCATTCATGTGGTTTTAATTTGTTACACCCCTTAAAATATATTTTTTAAATTGTAATTTTCTATTATATATATATATATATATATAAAGGTAATGGAAGACCAACTAGGTGGCCTAAAGAATTGCATACATTTTCTTATTAGGGTTCAAGTAAGGATCAAATGATTTTAGGTGATGAGAAGTAATATTCTTGAGTCAAAACAACATTACATTGTCACCTCTTAATGTTTGAACTTAAAACCTATCCTAAAACACTAACGACTAAGGCCATGACTAACATTATCTATTGCGAGGGAATCAATATTAACTGTGTATATGTTTAATTATAAATGTCTATTAGGAAAATATGTATTTAGATATGAACATCTTTTTAAAAAAAAAATAAAAATCAAGTTAATTGACTCTTAAAATGGATCTATTGATGAAGTAATTACAAGTAATAAATAAATTATAAAAAATTTAGATGAAAATATTGATGGTTTGTAATTTTGTTTAGAACTAAAAGTTTTTTTTTTTTAGAAGCTTTACAATTAGAAGAAAAATGCTCCAATTGACTAATTAAATATATATATATATATATATATATATATAAAATTAATAAAAATAATACCTAAGAATAATTGATTGTGTCAAAAAAATATATATATTAAGTGGATTAGTCATTTTATCAATTAAAAACAAGATATTAGCCAAAAAAAAAAATCTTATTATTAATTTGAATCTCATTAAGTATAAAATGGATTTTAAATATAAAAAAAAAAAAAAATTATAACATAGGTGTAGGGATAAAGGCCCAATATTATATTTTGGGCTTTGGGCCTTGACCGAGGATATTGGCTGTTCCGAGGACGAGTAAACAGTAGTGAAGGTGTTAAGCTTTGAGTCCCATGAGTATGTTGCGAATGGAGACGTTGGGGAAGTTGGTCTGAGGAGTAGTATCTCCTTGGATAAACGAGGCACAGATCAAATGTATATCATTTCATTCAAAGTGACCTTCTAGAAAACTCTACTGATAGGGACGTGTATCATGATCGTACTAAAAGGATGGGAGCTAGGAAATATATAAGAAAAAGCTGATGCCACCGCATTGAATGTTCTGCAGCTAACTTTCTGGCCGCATTTATATAGAAAAGACCCATGAACAGTGTTGTATTGGCTAACCTAACTCACAAAAGGGCAAAGGGGGTGTCTAATAGGACAAGCACTCAAGGAGTGTCTTGGATAGTCAACAAATGGAGGGTCATGATCATTGCAAGGGAGGTATATAATGTAGGAAACCCCTGAGGAAAAAGGGGATCGAGAAATCAAGAGAGAAACACTGTAGCAATTTGAAACCAAACTTGTAATCAAACTTAAGAGTAATATATCAGAACCAATCTCCTCGGACTTTACTGAGGACAATTTTCTTCAGTTTAAACTTATTTATCTTCACTATTTTGTCATCAAGACCTACCTTATCTGTTTTTTGATTAACTAAAACTCAGTTTTCCAACCCACTATCTACAAATTCATTGTTTTGGACTTTTTAGGCCTAAGTCTATTCACCTTTTGAGCTGGGAACTCACTTAAAATTGGTGTCTTCTGTGGGGAATTAGTGGTGTAATAGTGAGTCTAACGTTCAAAGATGGTAGGTTCGGGTCCAAATTAGGCAGAATCTTTGGGGTCTCAACGTCAAGATCACTTCTGTGACCTTGAACAGAGAAGGGACCAAGAGGGAAGTGTGCATACTACCCATACTAGTAGAAGCCATTCTTGGGGAGGTTGCCATCTCTCTCATGAGAAAAATACCAGAGCCATGCAATTGGAAATTGATCACTTGAAGAAAAGCTTACGTCACAAACGGCGAAAGCGAGCTCCTTCCAATTTCGATTTCTCTTCTGACGATGAAAAGGATGGTAGCTATAAGCGCAGATCAAGAAATCCTTCTAATGAGTCTTTCTCGTATGATGAGGACTACCATCATGAGCGCAAAAATAGAAATTCATCTACGAGAGGCTTAGGAAATGACGCTATGAGTAGAGCACTCAACCAAATTTTCAGATCACTTTTCACAAGCAAGATTGAAGGAGGGAGACTTCCTCGGTGGTTCACTTAGCCCATGTTCACCATGTATAATGGTCGAACAGACCCTGTGGAACACGTTATTCACTTTAATTAGAGAATGGCTGTGTACTCCAAGAACGAAGCCTTGATGTGCAAGGTGTTCCTATCCAGCTTAGGGCTCATGTCAATGAGGTGTTTTGATGGTCTGGGTGCAGGTTCCACTAATTCCTTTAAGGAACTCACCCAAGCGTTTAGATCCCGCTTTATTACATGTAGCAAGGTTCCTCGGCCATTAGATTCCTTATTGTCTCTGTACATGAGAGAAAGAGAAACCCTGAAAACATATTCAGATAGATATTGGGAGATATTCAATGAGATAAATCGTGATTTTGACGATATAGCCATCAGCACTTTCAAGGTCGGCTTACCTACCGAGCATGGCTTAAGGAAATCTTTGACTGGGAAACTTGTCACTAGTGTATGCCAACTCATCGATCAGATTGATAAGTATAAGAGAGTTGAGAAGGACCAACAGCAAGGCAAGGGAAAGGGTAAGGTTACCCCTCTGGAGATAAGGGATTTCAAGTCAGACCACTACACCAATAATAGACCCCGGAGGGATTTTGCTGGACAATCTAGTTCTACAGTTTCTCAAGTAGTAAACACTGTGTTCCGAGAACTAGCGCATCAAGTTTTGGAGAAGATCAAGAACGAGCCATACTTTAAATAGCCGAACAAGATGAGTGAAGGCCTCTTGAAGCACAATCAGAGCCTTCATTGCCAATACCATTAAGAGCGGGGACATACCACCGAGGATTGCAGAACTTTGTGGAACCATCTAAAGCAACTAGTCAAAAAGGGAAGGTTGCAGCAATTTTTATATTGGCCCAGTGGGTAGGGAGACCAATCAAGATCAGGGGCTCAAGGGAATGCTTCTTCAAGACCCCCGTTAGGTATAATCAATGTTATCTTTACTGCCCTTAAGAGAACTTGTTCTCATCCTTCCAAGGTGATGTCTGTAGCTTATCTACCAGCTGAGTACTCTAATTCTGAGCTGAAGAGGGCTAAAGTGGAGATTCGACCAACGCTGAGTTTTTCGAATGAAGACAAGATTAGAACCATCTAGCCATATGATGATGCTTTGGTGGTAACCCTCAGAATATGAGGGTATGATGTGAAGAGAGTAATGTTAGACCAGGGTAGTGGTGCAGAGATTATGTACCCTGACTTGTACAGATGGCTAAACTTAAAGCTAAAAGATTTGACAACCTATGATTCACCTTTAGTGAGTTTTGATGGGAAAGTGGTCATCCCAAAGGGCTAGATTAGGCTGCCCGTGCAGGCAGGCTCAGAGGTTGTTAAAGTGGACTTCATTGTGGTAGAGACATATTCTTCCTACATCGCCATTGTGGCCAGACCCAGGCTTCATGCCCTAGGGGTTGTTTCTTTAACTTTCCATCAGAAGGTGAAGTATTTTTCAGGGGATTGGATTGAGGAGCTGGTAGGAAGTCAGTCCATGACTAGGCTGTGCCTTGTGTCTGCAATTTTGCATCAACTTGTAGCTAAGTCCTCGGCCTCTACTGAGAGGGGTTTATAGTAGTCAAAGTCTCCGGTATTACCTATAGATGGGGCAATCGAGGATGCGAAATGTGAGGATATAGAGAAAATTGCTATAGGTGATGACCTAGAGAAGTTCTTTTAGGTTGGTGCTCAATTACCACCTCAAGAGAAGAAAGAGCTAGTGGAGTTTCTTAAGAGAAACGTTGATGTGTTCACTTGGAATGCCTACGAAGCTCCAAGAGTGGATCCGAGCTTTATCTATCATCATTTGAATGTTAATCCATCTATGATTCCCAGAAAGCAACCACCTCGATGCTCATCCAAGGATCATTCTGACGCTGTTAAAGACGAGGTGATGAAGTTTAAGCAAGCTAGGGCTATTAAGGAAGTGTTCTATCTTGAATGGTTGGTCAACATTGTGGTTGTGAAGAAGAAGAATGGGAAGTGGCGGGTATGTGTAGATTTCACAGATTTAAAGAAAGTCTGCTCAAAGGACCCCTTCCCTATGCCTCAGATTGATTAGCTAGTAGACATAACTGTAGGCTATCCTCAGATGAACTTTTTAGACGCTTTTCAAGGCTACCACCAAATACCTTTGGTTTTGGACGATCAGGAGAGAACAACCTTTGTTACTCTTATTAGGAATTACCATTACAAGGTGATGCCCTTTGGTTTAAAGGATGCAAGAGCTACCTACTAGAGGATAATGACCAGGATGTTTGAACCACAGTTGGGAAAAAACATTAAGGTCTATATAGATGACATGGTGGTCAAGAGCAAGTTGAAATCTGAGCACGTTAATGACCTAGGGAATATCTTTGAAATCTTAAGGAAACACAAGCTACGACTTAATGCTTCCAAGTGTTCTTTTGGTGTTGGATTAGAGAAATTCTTAGGCTACATGGCCACACACCGCGGAATTGAAGTCAACCTTAACCAGATTAAGGCAATTAAGAATCTACAACCACCTCGGAATCCCAAAGAGGTCTAGAAGCTAACAGGGATGACCGCTACTCTAAACTGATTCATTTCTCGGTCAGCAGATAGGTGTAGGCCTTTCTTTCAGTTATTGAACAAATGGAAAGGATTTGAATGGACCGAGGAGTGTGTCTTAGCTTTCTAGCAGTTGAAAGAGTATCTTTCTCGGCTACTTATTATGTCTAGGCCCAAGGTGGAGGAAATTTTGTTTGCCTACATTGTAGTGGCCTCCCATGCGGTGAGCTTGGTGCTGATACAGGTTGATAGTGGTGTATAGAGGCTAGTTTATTATGTGAGCAAGTCATTATATGAGGCCAAGGTTCGTTACCTACCACTAGAGAAAGCCATTCTAGCAGTGATGCATGCTACACATAAGCTCCCCTACTACTTTCAATCACACACAGTTGTTATCTTAACCCAGCTCCCATTCAAATTTCTACTTCGGAGTGTTGATTACATAAGGAGAATTGCAAAGTGGGGTACAATTCTAGGAGTTTTTGACATCAAGTACATGCCTTGCACCTCTGTTAAAGATCAGATCCTCACCGACTTGGTGGCTGAGTTTGCTGAAACCCCATTGGAAGAGAGGGTAAAGGAGCAGAACATGGATGGAAAATCAGTTGGTGTAATCTCCGTACAAGAGCCTTTGTCCTGGAAGGTCTACGTTGATGATGTGGTGAACCACATGGGATTTAGAGTGGGGCTAGTTCTGATATCATCGGAGAGGATCACAATTGAAAAATCATTGAGATTGGGCTTCTTAGCCACATACAATGAGGCTGAGTATGAAACTTTGCTAGTAGGGATAACTATAGTTCAAAAGATGGGTGAAAAAATAGTGGAAATCTTCTCTAATTCAAGGCTAGTTGTAGGCCAAGTCCATGGAGAGTTGGAAGCAAGAGATCCCAGAATGTAAGAATACTTGAGCCAGGTTAGACACTTACAGTCTGAATTTGAGTCTTTTAATTTATCACTAGTCCCTAGAAGTAGAAATACACATGCAGACTCTCTTGCCACACTGGCAACCTCCTCGGCACAAAATTTACCTCGAGTGATCCTTGTGGAGGACTTATGTAAACCTACTAAGGTAAGAGGAAATGTGGTTTATGTTCATCAAATAAGGGTGTGTCTTAACTGGATCGACTCTATTGTACTATTCCTTAAGGAAGATGTGTTGCTTGAGAACAAATCCGAGGCTAACAGGGTGCGGAGGAAGACTCCTGGGTTTTGGCTGTCCGAGGACTAAAAGTTGTATAAGAGATCATTTTCTAGCTCAAATATGCTATACATACACCCTGAAGTAGTTGAGCTACTCTTAGAAGAGTTACATGAAAGAATTTGTGGAAGCCACACAAGGGGCAGATCTTTGCCTCACAAGGCCCTTACCTAAAGATATTGGTGGCTAAATATGCAGAAAGAAGCACAAGAGTATGTGAAGAAGTGTGACCAATGTCAAAGATTTACACCAAACATTCATCAACCGGGGGGAGTCTTTAATCATTTGTCCAGTCCTTAGCCTTTCGCTCAATAGGGTTTGGATATTATAGGGCCTTTCCCTAAAGCAGCAGGGAATAAGAGGTATTTATTGGCCAGCACGAATTACTCCACAAAATGGGTTGAAGCAGAACCACTGGCGAATATCAGAGATGTGGATGCCAAAAGATTTGTTTGAAAAATATTGTCACATGGTTTGGAATCCTTCATACGCTTATCTCGGACAATGGACTTCAGTTTAATAGCAAATCGTTTAAGAGGTATTGCTGTGACCTAGGCATAACAAATAAATATTCCACCCCGATATATCCACAGGGGAATGGATAGGCTAAAGCTGTCAATAAGGTCATAGTAGTGGGCTTAAAAAGAAACTAGATGACGCAAAGGGAAGATGGGTGGAAGAGTTGCCACATGTCCTTTGGACATACTGGACTACACCTCGTAGGTCCACTGAGGAGACACTTTTTTTAATGACTTATAGAGCCAAGGCTATCATTCCTCTAGAGACTAGTTTCCCCAGGCTGAGAACAAGTTCCTTCACTCCGAACAGCAATGATGGGCTATTAGAGAAGAGCCTAGACTTAATTGAAGAACGTAGAGAAAATGCCATGGTCCAATTGGCCTACTATCAACACAAGCTCAAGTAAGGGTATGATGTCAACGTAAAGCTAAGGCCACTGGCATTTGAAAACTTGGTCTTAAGAAAGGTTTTAGGAACTACCAAGAATCCAGCATGGGAAAAATTGGGACCTAACTGGAAAAGGCCATATCGTATAACATCAGTGGCTGGAATAGGTGCATATTATCTGGAAGATCTAGAGGAAAAGGGTATACCATGCCCCTGGAATGTAAATAACCTGAGAATGTATTATTATTAATGAAAGCTCTCTTCACCATATTGGGGTTTATTATATTGCGTGTTACAAGTTCTACTATCTGTCTAAGTATCAAATAGAACCTTGGTCATACCTGGCTCCTCGGACCACATACCTTAAGTAAATTGATACCTTTTAAACATTGTTCTAAGTATTAAACAGAATCTTAGCTATGCCTAACTCCTCGGACCACATACTTTGGGTAAATTAATACTTCCTGACATCTATCTAAGTATCAAACAAAACATTGGTCATGCTTAGCTTCTCAGACCATATACCTTGGGAAAATTGATATCTTTTAATCATTGTTTTAAGTATTAAACAGAACCTTAGCTATGTCTGGCTCCTTGGATCACATACTTTGGGTAAATTAATATTTCTTGACATCTATCTAAGTATCAAACAGAATATTGGTCATGCTTGGCTCCTCAGACCATATACCTCAGGAAAATTGATATCTTTTAATCATTGTTTTAAGTATTAAACAAAACCTTAGCTATGTCTGGCTCCTCAGACCACATGCTCTGGGTAAATTAATACTTCTTGACATCTATCTAAGTATCAAACAGAACCTTGATCATGTTTGGCTCCTCGGACCACATACTTTTGAAAAATTGATATCTTTTAATCATTGTTCTGAGTATTAAACAGAACCTTGGCTATGCTTGGCTCCTTGGACCACTTGCTTTAGGTAAATTAATACTTCTTGATATTTATCTAAGTATCAAATAGAAAATTTGTCATGCCTAGCTCCTCGAACCACATACCTTAGGAAAATTGATATCTTTTAATCATTGTTGTAAGTATTAAATAGAATCTCAGTCATGTCTGGTCTCTCTGACTATATACTTTGGGTAAATTAACACTTCAAGTTCATTTTACCAAGTTTTAAGCAGAACCTTATTCATGTTTGGTCCTTCGGACCACATGCTTTGAGTAAATGAGCATTTTCTACTTAATTTCCTAAGTATGCAAACAGACCCCAGGTTATACCCAACTCCTCGGATCAATGGTTTTGAGTAAGTTAAGATTTTTGGATTTTTATCTAAGTGTTGAACAAAATGAGATTTGCTTGCCTTGCTTATTTCTTACAAGGAATATTATTCATCTCTATAAGATCCTACCTTCCCTGCAGAAGGTTCAATTTTTAGTACAAGTGTGTGATAATTCTCCTTAGTGCTGGTACTTGTTCAATTTATTTAACTTATTAGTAATGTATTACTGTTAGCTTTTATTAAAGGAATAGCAATAGCCCACTACTGTTTGCAACATTGTCAAAGTTAAAGGTACATAAAGTCAAAGGAAAAGTCTTTTCATTGAATAAAAAAGGAAGTACATTATGTTCAATGACAGAATGCCATTACAAAAGAGAAAATATACAAGGAAAACTACAAAAGAAAATCCCAATTATTAAGTCTTGGCCTTTGGAATAGGGTTTTCTTTTTGTTTCGGCTGGGGGGCAGAAATGTCTTTGGCCTTAGGATCAATCTCTTTGGCCTTGGCCTCAGTCTCCATTGCCTTAACCTAAGCTTCCTTGGCCTTAGCAACTTCCATGGCTTCTGAGAGAGGCTTCGTCTCCTTACCCTTGCCTTTGTCTTTGACCATCTCAGGCCCTTAGCCTTGATCACCACCTTGGCCGGATCCTTTTGAGGCCTTAAGGAAGGGGAGAATAGCTTGAGCAGTTAAAGGCTACCCTAAAGATTTTGGAGCTAGGGCAGAGGAAGAAAAGAGAGTAGCTGGGATTGCACAAATCTTTGGATGGTAATATACGCTCCCAGATTGCCTTCACTTCGAGTCTACAGGGACTCTTGCAAGGTTGAGGGCCTTTCCCTATGTTACCTTGCAATAATCCCTGCATACCTCGACCAACTCCTCAACTAGCCTACTTTCAGTTTTCTCCATGCCAAGGAGGTAAAAAGCTTGCTTTGATGCCTTTGCTGCTTCCTTAGCTGCCTAAGTTGCTTCCTTGGCCTTTTGTAAGTTTTCCTTCAGCTCAGGACTAGCTGCCTTTGGGTGGCCAATTCTATCTCAGTCTGATAGAGTAACTTGCGTTGGTCTTTAGCTTGATCCTAGACACTCTTTAATCCGACCTCAGCACTCTTCCTGCCCTCTCCTCGGCAGTGAATTTGGAAGCCAGCTCCTTGTACTCTTGCTTCGTAGCCCCCAAGGACTTTTCAGCCTCGACGTGGAGATGGGCCTCATTCTTAGCACCATTTTGGGCCTGTTTGAACCATTCCTCAGCCAGAAAGACCTCTTGGGTAATCTGCACAAAGATGATAAACCTTGAGTAAAAAATTAAAAAAAAGAAAAAGAAAAAGAAAAGAAGGCATATTAATACTTAATTAAAAGAGAAGGCATATTACAGGGCAATGTCCCTCTTTAGGGACAGGAAAAGGTCTAGCTGCCTCATGCACCTCAAAGCATCTATATCCTTGGGCAGAAGAAAGGGTTGCTCCAAGGCCTCAGCAATGTGGGCGGAATGCCCTCTCTAGAAGTCCTTGATAGAGGAGTTCCAGGGGATGGCAACGCCATCCACCTCTAGCCGTGGAGACCATGTGCGTTGCTGAATGCACACCTCGGCCCCATTGGGCTTTTCCCTGCTATCCATGAAGGTGGTTCTTCTATCCTTGGGGTCTTTAGTAGTTTTTTGCTACTTCACCCCCTTCTGAGGTACCACCTCCCCTTCCTCTAGATCCTACTCTTTTCTCTTCTTCTTGAGATCAAGAATAGGGAGCTGGCTAAGATCAGTTGGGAAAGAAGGTGGAGGAGGGGGAAGATTGGGAGGAATTTGGGACTTGGGAACTTCCTTTGATGTGGACACCTTGTTCCTCCCAGCCATAACCTCAGACCTTTCCTTCGATTTAAAGCCATTTCTTCTTTCTCTTCCTCGAATGAGCTATTCAAATGGGTTACCACGAGGATTGGGGGCATGAACACCTAAGAGCCTATCAGATTTGTCCTCGATGTTCGATATGGGAATTACTTGGTTCCTTTGACCCTTATCTTCCTCAAAGTGAAACTTGTCTCAAGGGATAGGCACGAAGAGGTAATTTCCTCTCTCGGAGCCGCTATCGTAAGGAGAGTGGTGACAAAAGGGATCCTAGCCAGCACGATATCTTCATGGGTGAGAAATCTGGGAATAGAAATGTCTATTCTGCGAAGTCTAGGGTTGCCTGCTCTGATTGTGTAACCCACATCCTGGAAAATATCCAAGATGGGCTAGAAGTCCAGAATAAGATGCACTGCCCTCAGCTGCCTATCCTCACTTACAAACATCTCGGATCTGAGGACTGTGTTGAGTTTGTCAACGTTGACAAAGCTTAGGCGAGGCATTACATGCCTTTTATCTACAAAAATAACTGAGGAACAGATAATGGTCAAACTACTAAAACCCATCATCGAAGGAGAACAAAATAAAAAAAAATAATAGTATGGCTAAAAGATCTAAATTTCATGCTAGGGAACCTAACCCTAGGGTATCCCACCTGGTTTTCCCTCTCAAGTAGGGCAGTGAAGACCATTGTGCCATTCCCTAGAGGTAATCAGGTAGTCGTCCTTCATGCACTTGTTAGATTTGGGGAGGCATGATACTAGCCTAACAATGATGGATTGGGACTTGAGGTAATATCCCGTGTTGGCAAGTGAGTGGGACTCATACATGTTAACGACATCGTGCCATATAAGTCCCAGACCCATTTGCTCATTGAGAGCATTTACGTTGCCTAAGACTTTAAATAGGTTAGAAGTGCACTGGTCGGAATGACAACTTCCCCTTCTCTTCTATCTGTGATTATCTGGTATGGGGGACAATACCAAAAGGCTACTCCTTACAGAATATGGTACTTGGCCCTGAGGCCTTCCATACCGGCCGGAGAATCTACAAGGTGCTTGAACCTACCCATCTAGGTGAACTAAAGAGATGCAAGAGAAATTTTAAAAGGGAAGAAACAAAGAATAGAGGGCCGAGGAGACCGGCCGAGGAGAAAATAACCTAGAAAAGAGGAAACTTACAAGAATAAGTACGTTAGTTGCTTCTGGTACTTCTTGGAGGTTTAAATTTTTCAAAGAAAAAGACTTGGAGACTTGGGAAATTTGGTAACTTAGAAAGCTTTAAGGGTTTGTGCGTTTGGGATCTTTGGAGAGCTTGAAGACTTGTGAAATGAGGAAAAGTGATTTCCCCAGGTACCTTATATAAAAGGTGAAATTGAGTGGGAGTTATCTCGCTCAAAATTCAAGGAGAAATGTCAACAGTAGGATCTATGTCTCACCATTGGATGCGAGGAACAAAGAGCCGCATAGAGCAATTAATGATGCATCGCGATCTTTGAAATGTCAGTAACAGTTATGGGGCACACAATACGGTACTACCACGTGTGTAAACCAAAGAAATGAATGGTTTTGACTCTTGAAATATCAAAACCCCACTTTTTCTCCTCGGATAGAAGGGAAAAACCGAAGTTTTGAGAGGCTATTGTAGGGATAAGGGCCCAATATTATATTTTGGGCCTTGGTCGAGGGTGTTGACTATTCCGAGGATGAGTAAACAGTTGTGAGGGTGTTAAGTTTTGAGTCCCATGAGTATGTTGCGAATGGAGAGGTTGGGGAAGTTAGTCCGAGGAGTAGTATCTCCTCAGATAAATGAGGCATAAATCAAATGTATATCCTTTCATTCAAAGTGACCTTTCAAGAAGCTCTGCTGATAGGGACGTGCATCATGAATGTACTGGAAGGATGGGAGCTAGGAAATATCTAAGGAAAAGCTGCTATCACTACATTAAATGCTTTGCAGCTAACTTTCTAGCCGCATTTATGTGGAGAAAACCCTTGAACAGTGTTGCATTGGTTAACCTAACTCACAAAGGGGCAGAGGGGTGTCTGATGGGACAAGCATTCAAGGAGTGGCTTGGATGATCAACAAATGGAGGGCCACGGTCATTGAAAGGAAGGTATATAATGTAGGAAACCCTTGAAGAAAAAGGGGATTAAGAAATCAAGAGAGAAACACTGTAAGTGAGGCACAGATCAAATGTATATCCTTCGGTTCAAAGTGACCTTTTAAGAAGCTCCGCTGATAGGGATGTGCATCATGAACGTACTAGAAGGATGGGAGTTAGGAAATATCTAAGGAAAAGCTGCTATCACTACACTGAATGCTTTGCAGCTAACTTTCTGACCGCATTTATGTGGAAAAGACTCTTGAACAGTGTTGCATTGGTTAACCTAACTCACAAAGGGCCAGAGAGGATGTCTAATGGGACAAGCACTCAAGGAGTGGCTTGGATGATCAACAAATGGAGGGCCACGGTCATTGAAAGGAAGGTATATAATGTAGGAAACTCTTGAAGAAAAAGGGGATCAAGAATTCAAAAGAGAAACACTGTAGCAATTAGGAACCAAACTTGTAATCAAACTTAAGAGTAATATATCAGAACTAGTCTCCTCGGACTTTGCCAAGGAGAATTTTCTTCAGTTTAAACTTGTTTATCTTCACTCTTTTGTTATCAAAACCTACCTTATTTGTTGTCTGATTAACTAAAACCCAGTTTTCCAACCCACTCTCTACAAATTCATTGTTTTAGGCTTTTTGGGCCTAAGTCCATCTACCTTTCAAGCTAGGAACTCAACTCTGGTCCTTCTAATAAGTATTTAAATATACATTCTTTAATAATTTAATATCGGAAAAATATTACTTAAATTATTGCCTATTGTTGAAAATTTTATCCTGCTAACTTGTTTAGGCCACGCCAAAAATTATTTGTTTGATTTTAATAATTTTAGCATGGCAACAAACACGTTTATATCCCACTCTTTGTCACTCTTACTCTTAGGAATGCATTTTACAATTATCTACACATGAGAATGTATTTTGCAATTTTTTTTTTCTGCCTATTTATTATACTCTTAAGAATGCATTTTACAATTATCTACACATGAGAATGTATTTTGCAATTTTTTTTTTCTACCTATTTATTATTGACTGTATTTATAGTAAAGCAAAAATCCTCGTTCTCCAATCTTATTCTCTTTTTTGCTTAACATTATGTATGGGAAATTTAAAAGAATGAAATGGAATAATATATCAGAGTAATATATCATAGTAAACTTAAGAGTAATATATCAGAACTAGTCTCCTCGGACTTTGCCAAGGACAATTTTCTTCAGTTTAAACTTGTTTATCTTCACTCTTTTGATATCAAGACCTACCTTATTTGTTGTTTGATTAACTAAAACCCAGTTTTCCAACTCACTCTCTACAAATTCATTGTTTTAGACTTTTTGGGCCTAAGTCTTTCTACCTTTTGGACTAAGAACTCAACTCTGGTCCTTACAATAGGTATTTAAATATATATTCTTTAATAATTTAATATCGAAAAAATATTACTTAAATTATTGCCTATTGTTGCAAATTTTATCCTGCTAACATGTTTAGGCCATGCCAAAAAATATTTGTTTGATTTTAATAATTTTAGCATGGCAATAAACACGTTTATATCCCACTCTGTCACTCTTACTCTTAGGAATGCATTTTACAATTATCTACACATGAGAATGTATTTTGCAATTTTTTTTCCTATTTATTATTGAATGTATTTATAGAAAAACAAAAATCCTCGTTCTCTTTCTCGTTCTCCAATCTGATTCTCTTTTTTTGCTTAACATTATGTTTGGGAAATTTAAAAGAATGAAATAGAATAAATTAGAACATGATTTATTTTCCCTATTACATTTGGGAGTTTATAAAGGGGGAAATTGAAAGGAAAGATATATATATATATATATATATATATATATATATATATATATATATATATATTAACTATATAAAAAGCGGCTATGCCGCTACAATACTCTGCACTGTGCATTTTAGTTTCGTGAGGCAGCCTTCCCTCTTCTTCTTTTTTTCCCTTTTCTTTTTTTTTTTTTTTCCAGTATTCCGTATGTACTTTTTTTTTTTTTCCCTTTTTATATATATTGTTATACTGACATAACAAATTTCATAATTATTGAGGTGTCAATTTCATATAAGTCAAAATAAAATAATAAAATATGAAACTGTGATCAACCACAACTGCGCGTACAGTGTACATTTGGTTTAATGAGCCACTGTCTTTTTTTTTTCCCCAAGTTTTGAATAGTAGTTACAGTTCCAAGCGGCCCTGTAGCTACAGTAGGTACAGTTTTTTTTTTTTTTTAGTCTTCCGTTTGTACTTTTTTTTTCCTTTTATATATATTGTTATGCTGATACAATAAATTTCACAATATTTTTGCGATTATTGAGGTGTCAATTTTTTATAAGTCAAAATAAAATAATAAAATATGAAACTGTGACCAACCACAACTGAAAATAAATATTTTGTGAAAATGTTGTGACACTTGTTTGGTGAATATGTAAAAACTACAGTACTTTTGGTTTATTCAATATATACTCTTTTTTTTCTTTTTTTCTTTTTTCAATCATCAATTTGTTCTCTTTTTTCTGCTTTAACTATATAAGAAGAGGCAATGCCTCTACAGTGCCCCTTTTGGTGTAGTGAGCCTTTTTTTTCCCCCAAGTTTTGAACAGCTGCTACAATGCCACTTTGGTTTGTTCAAGTGGCACTGTAGCTACAGTGTTTTTTTTTTTTAGTCTTCCATTTGTACTTTTTTTTTTGAATATTTATAAAAACCCGTATATATATTGTTATACTGACACAATAAATTTCACAATTATTAAGGTGTCAATTTCTTATAAGTCAAAATAAAATAATAAAATATGAAACTGTAATCAACTACAACTGAAAATAAATATTTTGTGGAAATGTTGTGACACTTGTTTGGTGAATGTGTAAAAACTACAATACTTTTGGTTTGTTCAATATGTACTATTTATCGCTTTTTTTTTTCCCAATCATCGATTTGTGCTCTTTTTTTTTTTTTTTTCTATATATAAAAAAAGCGAATAAGCTCATGAATAGTGTCATAAACAGTATTTTTGGTTTAGTAACTTACCTTTTTCCTCCTTTTTTTCCCTTCAAGTTCACCAATTTTTTTTTTTAAAAAAGATCTTTATATGTTTACTTTCTACTTGTAATGTAAGTTTACATTTTATACATATAAAAAGTAGCAAATATTATATACATTTGTAAAAAAAAGAATTGTACAAATTTTGCAAATGTGTATAACATTTACCAATTTTTATGTGTTTACAATATAAATTTATATTGTAAGTGCAATGTGTGTGTATATATATATAAATTACATATAAAAAAAGTGAATGAGAAAAGTTACAGTAATTTCGCTACAATAGTTATGGTTTGTTTAACTTTCTGGCTTTTTTTTTTTTTTTTTTTTTTTTTTTTTTTTTTTTTGTGTGAATGAATAAAGTTGTAGTATATTTGCTATATTATTTTGGTTTGTCCACAATAATTTTCACAACACTTTCATAACAAATCAAATATGGTAAATTGTTATTGGTTCTAATTTAAACTTACCAATGAAACCACTTTTTTGCCCACCAATAACAACTTGTAGTTACATATTACTTATAATTTGTTGTGAAAATGTCATGGACATAACATTTTTTTGTGTGAAAAATGTTAAGACATCTTGATATTGTCACAATATTTTCAAAACTGCTGAGCTATCAATTCTTTACAAGTTAAAATAAAATATTACAAAATTATAAATGTATTATGAAAATATTGCGTCATTCTGTTGTGTTTTAAGAAATTTTTTGTTGGTTTAATCAATTTTGTTGAGTCAAAATTCACTATTCCACATATAATTTTTTTGGGTTGACTTTTTGTATTTTTTTTTTCTTTAGACATTATTTTAAGTAAAAACACATAGTTTTGCACACAAAAACAAAAACAAAAAAAAAAAAAAAAAAAAAAAAAAAAAAAAAAAAAAAACTTAGGAAAAAAACATTTTTCATCCTTTATGTTTGGGGTAGTTTACAATTCTTCCTTAAACTTTAAAATCATGCAATTTTTCCCTTAATATTTTGGAAAAAGGAAAATATGTCATATTGTTATACTTTCAGTTAAACCCTAATGAAAACTTATGATTTTTAAAATATTTTATTGTGTAATGTCTAAGTTACTCCTGCTAAATTTTAACATCCTAACAATTTTTCTTTATGTATTTTGAGCTTTAAATGATAAAAATTCTTAGAAAGTTAGAATAATAATATTCGATTACACAAGCCTTTTGTTATCTTTATTTTTTATTTTTTATTTTAAATTTCTTAGCAAAATTCAGTTGTTTATTGTTGGAAGATGATGATCTTCGTTATCATTCTTAGAAGTTTTTAGAGAATAGATATATTGTCTTTAGCAAGTAGATACAAAAAAACTATTATAGTTAAATAAATATTTATATAAAATAGCTACCTTAACTTTGTGGTTGATCAAAATTCTTTTTTTTTTCTTTTATCAAAATTCTTAAACGAATGAGATTAACTTTTTTCGACATAATTATCAAAATTCTTAAAATTAATGTCTCTTTTAATTAATGTAAATCTCTATGATGATTCCTCGGAAATCAATAGGTTGAAAATCTCGAGTGTTAATGATCTTAAGGTTGTTGGTGAATTCTGAAAAAGCAAACAAGAAAATCAGAGGAGACCAGTGAAGGCTAGCGAAGAACCATCCGATGGCAAAGTTAGTATTTTTGTGATTCCAAGCCATACATTCTCGTAGATGAATGCTTATATAGCGTGCATGAAATGGTTATTACATTTTTGTAACTTCTCCTATTGTTGCGGAGTCCAGAAAACTTGGAAGTAACTCCCATAACTGCCATGGAAGTTGTATTGCTTGGCCTTATTTTCTCTAACTGTCGTTGGCAACGGTTCGTAGTAGTGAATTTTGACCTTTTACTTTTAGGACGAGCTTGACCAAGACGAATTTGGCTAGGACGAGCTTGCTCAGGACGAGAATTCCATGAAGCTCGCTACTTTGGATAAGGATGACCCTCATGGATGAATATGGAGTTGGTTCTGGCACCATCACTCTATATACTTTAAAAATCAAATGATTCATATATTTGTTTTGTAATATAAATAAAATCTAGAATTGACCTTAATTACTATAGTACTTTTTTTCCACGGCAAGCACGTGCCTTGCACATGCTGCCCTAACTAGTATATATATATATATATGCATGTATTTTACTATTATGCCATTTACCTTTTATTTGTTATTTTTTTCCCCCTTCAAAATAGAGATAAGATTAATATTTCACAACCATTTCAATAAAGGAATAAGGTTCCTCTCACTTTTGGGAGGAATGCTTAAGAGACAATAGAATGAAATAAGACTAAATATCATCTTGTAATAATTCAATTCATTACTACTATGCTTAACTAATACAATCTTATTGATTAATGCAACATAAATAATATTTATTTTTAAAGATAATAAATTCAATTGTGGTTAATTGATCAATGTATTTACATGATATTTAATTGGGAATCTATTATAGAGCACCTAAGGAACTTTACCTAAGACATGATGAGAGTGTTGATAGAGATGAGCAAATAAAAGTCTCTCTTCGCCCAAAAAAATCTGGAAAAACCACATTAAATATAGATTACAGATTGTGACTTAACCATAGGAGTGATCTTAGTTGCCTTTCCAATAGGACAATATGGGATATTGCTTTAGGTTGATTTTCATTAACAGGGCAAAATAGCAAGATATTAGGGGTGAGCGGCATTCCAGAGCAAGATATTGGGAAACAGTAAAATAAAAAAAATAAAAAAATAAAAGGAAACTTAGAGATGTCTCCTCTGACCAACGAATTTAAAATTGCTCATCAAATAGGAAAAGAGACGGAGGAAGAATGGCGTACATTGTCATTGAAAGGTCCAACCTATTTCGAGAAAATCCAAAATCCTTCAGCCTTTACTTCCTGTCACTGGCACGCACAAAAAAGGTGTGACCATTGACTAGTCCACGATATCAGCCTGTTTTATGTCAATTTCTTTCATGTAGACCACATCTTCTTTATAAAAACATTTCTCAGGTTAATAGACCAAAGTATCCATTTGGTTCCTATTAAAAAAAGTATTTATTTGGTAGGCTTTTTCCAAACCTTCATGAATTCACAAGTGAGATAGCCCATCCCAAAAAAAAAAAAAAGTATTTATTTGGTGGGCTTTTGCCAAACCTTCAAAATACCACCACCTCTTGAACTTCACAAATGTGAAACTCACTTTCATGTGAGATTGATGTTCTATGCAATGCTTACACATAATACCATCTCATTTGTCACCAATTGATACAAGAGTGTCCAAAAAAGCCAAAAGCCCATAATAAATCAACACATTTTAAATTTTTATTACAATAAAAATGAACTTGAAGATGTAGTAGGTAATTATTACCACTATAAAATTTTTTTTTTTTTGTTGCAATAGTTGTTGTGGTTATAAACATTTTTCCTTATAGTTTTAATATTAATAAATATTTGTAAAGTATATATTTTGATATATCCTCTCAACAGGATGGGTGATCAAACTCTTATGTGTGTGGTGCTCATAAGTTTGATCATCCTAATTAGGGGTGTCCAGTGACCCAATTCAACCGACCCGCCCTAACCGAAGGTCCACGGGCAGCTCCGAATCCACTCTACAATCGGTCACAGGTTGGCAAGTGGAAAACTTGAATAATTCGGTTCAGATTCAGGTTTCAAAATATTTCACTTGAAAAACCTGAATCGACCGAATTATTTATTTTAAAAAAAAATTATAGTATAGGATTTGACATCACATGCCAGGAATAGCCCATGCCTAGCAATGCCAACCCGAGACTCAAAGCAACTTTTTCTCACACACCATCCCAACATGAATATCAATCGTTCATCTTAAATTAAAATTTAAAATTAATGGTGTTGATGAGAGTAAAACTGAGCACGATATGACAGGTTACAGAGGCACAATAACCCATTCTAAATCAATGGTTATAATCCAAGATGAAGAGCCAATCTAACGGTGATAATTAAATAGGAAAGATCTGATATCTCTCACTTCCTCTCATGAGTCTCTTCACTCTTCAGTTTTCACTTTAGAGACAGAGTGCAGGTCATGGACTCATGGCTTCCCATTCATGCCTCCTCTTCCCCTTTTCACTCTTCCTTCCCTTTTCACTCTCAGTTCTTTAGCCTCAAACTCTCTCAAACTCTCACAATCTCACACTCTATAAAGTCTAAACCGTTTCTCCAAATCCAAAGTACAAACCCTAGCTGCCTCCAATGTCGTTACCCGCTCCCCCTCCGCCTCTAATGCCTTGCGCCGCTGCCGCTGTCCACTCCTTTTTCCATAGCTACTGCCAGTGTTTAGTCCTCACCCAGCCACTGTGTAGTCTTCATTGAGTCAGTAAGGTAATGTTTCTTTGTTTCTCATCTTTTTTTTTTGTCAGTCTCGTTGGTTTCATTTGTTATGGAAATCAAATGTTAAAATCAAATAAACCCAAAGATTCATACTATGAAACCCTAACTATTTTACTTTTATTCTTTGTTCTTTTCTTTAATCAATTTTGATCTTGTTTTAATTTTATACAGGATTGAAAGCTGACTCCAAGTATCATTATCTGCCCTCAAGTTTGAAACACATACACCCACGGTTTTCTTTAAGGTATGGTTTTTGCTTTCCTTTGTGTTTAGTAAAAAAAAATAATAATATGTAGTGACTGGTGATTATTTGATGTTTCTTTTTACAAAAAGGGGCAAAGTAATTTAAATGATAAATAGAAGATTGTTGAAAGGGAAACTATTGAGCATTAATGTGGCTTGCAGATGCTTTTGATTTTGCTTTTCTATTAGTTTGTAGCTTTGTATGTTCACTATTGCCCAAATTAGAGAAGGTTTATTTAACATTTTTGGTTATAGCATCTTATGGAAGTTTTAGTTTACCTTACTTTGTTTTTAACTCATTTAACACCTAGAAGTTGATTATATGAGAAGATTGTTATGATGTGACTATTCCTAATTTTCTTTCCAACACCTAGAAGTTGCTTTGTTTTTAACACATCTATATGAGAAGATTGTAATGATGTGATTAGTATAATCATGCAATTTGTCACTGCTAAGAAGAGATCTGTGATCTTGCATGTCCCTAATTAACTTACTTCATTGAGTGATTTGTGATCTTGCTAAGAAGAGATCTATGATCTGTGATCTTTCTTTCTAATAATCCCTTCTGATTATATTTATTAAAATGTGTGGTTCCAGGATATTGGTTTGTGTGGTTATTATTTATTATTATTATTGTTATTAAAGCTATGAATTATACTTTTTACTCTAGTTTGCTAATACGTATCTTTGTTTTTTTAGGTCATGGAAACCCCCACTAATGAACCCTTTGTCCAAACACCAGCTGCTACAAAAGATGGTGCTATTCCCACCCAAGTTGAAGATTCTGCTGCTACCCAAGCTGAAGCAGTTGTTGCTTCTGAGTTGCCCCCAGTTCCACCATGCCAAGTGAGTACGGCAATCCCTGTTAGTGGTACTTGTAGTGGTAGGAAAAAGTCCGTTGTTTGGGGTCACTTTGAAAAAGTAAAGTAGGTGAGGGTGATACTAGTAAAACTAAGGCTATTTGTAATTATTGTCAAAAATCATATAATGCTAATAGTAAGACTTTTGATACTAGTAATTTATTAACTCATGTGCCAATATGTCCCAAGAACCCTAATAGAGAAGATCTAGTTAAAGGGCAAAAAACATTAGCTTTTTCACCCAAAAAGGATGGAGAAGATGGATTCCACCTTGTGTCAACATCCTTTTTTGTTGAGGCTTCTAGAAAGGCATTGGCTGAAATGATTATAATTGATGAGTTGCCTTTTAGGTATGTCGAGGGGTATGGGTTTAAGAAATATGTAACTACCTTACAACCTAAGTTTCGATTAAAGGATATCCCATCTTGTCAAACTATGGCTAGAGATGTGATTGGCATTTATAATAGTGAGAGAGAGAAGCTAAGGAAATCCTTGAAGGGTCATAGGGTGTGTCTCACTACGGACACATGGACTTCTATTCAAAATTTAAATTATATGTGTCTCACATGTCACTTTATTGATGATGCTTGGAGATTGCATAAGAGAATTTTAAATTTTTGTCAAGTTAAAGACCACAAGGGGGATACTATAGGTAGAAAGATTGAGATGTCATTGCATGAGTGGGGTGTTGATGGGATATTCATTTTGATGGTGGATAATGCTAGCTCAAATTTAACAACAATTAAGTTTTTGCAAAGGGTGACTAAAGATTGGAATGGGACAGTTTTAGGAAATGAGTACATGCACATGAGGTGTTGTGCCCATATCCTAAATCTCATTGTGGGGGAGGGTTTGAAAGTGATAGATGCATCTGTTGCTAAGGTACGTGAAGCTATGAGGTATGTGAAGTCCTCACCCAATAGAAGTCAAACTTTTAGAAGTTTTATGAAGAGGTTAGGTATGGAGTCCAAGAGTCTTCTTAGTCTAGATGTACCTACTAGGTGGAACTCAACTTATATCATGTTAGAAACTACTAAAAATTTTGAGAAAGTGTTCCTTCGAATGGATTTTGAAGATGATGGTTATTCGTCGTACTTTAGGACCAAGGAAGGTAGTGGTGGTTTGGGGTCTTCATGTATGACTGATTTCCAAAATTGCAAGGAATTTGTGACTTTCTTAAGGCTTTTTTATAATGCAATGAAGAAATTTTTCGATTCTTTGTACGTTATTTCAAATGCCTTCTATAATGAGATCTTTGTTATTCAGGAGAGAATTTCCAATTTAGTTAAATCCCAAAACACTCTCTTGAAAAGCACAACCACAAACATGCAAACTAAATTTGAGAAGTATTGGGGGGAAGGGGAGAAAATTAATCCTCCTTTGTATGTGGCTGTAGTTCTTGATCCACAAAAAAAAAAAAAAAAAAAAAAAAAAAAAAATTGAGGTTTTTGAAGTTTTCTTTTTCTGAAGTTTATGGGAATGCAGTTGCAGAAGTGATGGTTGATAAGGTGAAAGATCTTTTGTATAAGTTGTATAATTTTTACACTTCTATTCATTCACCAAATGTGCAAGAACAAAGTGGGAGTGTGAGGACAGAATTGGAAAGTGATGCTAGTGATCCATATGTGATGGTTCACTCGTGATATGAACGTTTTTTGCAAGTTGAGCAATCTGTAGTTTGTAGTAATGAGCTTGAGATGTATTTGGCTGAAAACTGTGATGTTAGAAAGGATGTGAATTTTGAGATATTGGAGCGGTGGAGGGACAATTGTAATAGGTACCAAGTGTTATCTAGTTGCTAAGGATGTGTTGGCTATACTAGTTTTCACTGTTGCATCTGAGTCAGCATTTAGCACTAGAGGTTGAATTGTTGATCCATTTCGAAGTTCACTGTCTCCTCTCATGGTTCAAAACCTTGTATGTTCACAAAATTGGCTTCAAGCCATAGTTCCAATTTCTCATTTCTAGTCAAGGGATGATGTAGAGGCATTGGAGGAGGAGTTACTTGACTTAGGTAATATGTTTAAATTCTGAAACTTAGTCTATTAATTTTATTGAATGTCTCATGTATTTAAGCAAAATTTAATCTATTGTGTTTATTTCCTATTCTTTTCTAGTTTTAAATCAACAACCAACAGCAAGTGCAACAGCAAATACTAGCTCAAGCAAGGGTTCCACCTCAGGCAAATGACCCTTAATTAGCATTGATGATTAATCATTGACTTGGTATGATTCCGCCTTTAGCCCCCTACTATTATAAACTTGGTTTCCTTACTAGTTGGTCTTGTATTTGGTACTAATGTATTGTTTGTTGAATATTTTTTTTGTCTATTGTAGGAAGATGGTAATTTATTTTGTAAAGAAGGCAGTATTTTGGGAATATTTTGGAAGCTTTTTTGGACATATCACTTTTCTAACTTGTAACAATACTCAACTGTCAATGCTTATAGAAAAGAAATCTTAGTTCATAGGTTTTCTTTTCTATTATAGACTTATAAACTATAGAGTAGTCATTCAATGCTTTGGAAAAGCTATTTTTTGGAAATACCTATGGTATTTGATTGTTGTAACTAATTATATTACTGGAACATTATATAACTAGCAAGCTTTCTGCCTTATGGGTTACTGCCTAAAAAACTTGTAGTAATTGCCTCTATGTTACTAAGTATTTATATCCATTAATTGGAATATTGTAGTATAGTATTATCTATTGTGATTTATTTGTTGCTGGAAATATTATTTGTTGTGGTTGGCAGGTTTTATAGGTGTTAAGCAACTTACTGCCTAGATGCTTATTGTGTTGTTTAACAGATTACATATTATTTGTTGTGTTTATTTTTTGTGGTTAATGTGGGAAAGATTATGTATTTGAATTGATAGGAACTTCCTGTTTCAGATCACAGGTGATTAAAAAAAAAAGGATTTTGGTGTGTTGTGAATCTGTTGATCATAGGTGATAAAAAGAATAGGCCTTTTGTGGGCCTTTTTGATATGTCTTGATTGAAAGCCCAATAGGTCTAATGTAGTTAAGCTTGAAGCCCTATTTTAAAATAAATTAAGTAAAAAGAGGCCCAATTTGTAATATATAGTGAATTCAAAAAATCTGAAATCAATGGGGTTTAGCAAATTGCCAAACTATGTAATTTGGGCTAAAAAGGCCCAAAAAAAATGAAATTACCATAATTTTAACTATGGCAAAAAGTCCGGCCCAATCTGAGGCCCAAACTCGTCAAACCAATGACTCCGACCCGAATAACTGATTACTCGAAATGTTGGATCTGACCCAAATATTTGGTTCAGTATGGATTTGAAATTATGTAACCCGATCCAACCGGGTCGAGTTCGATTTGGGCCCAAAACCGACTCGACCCAACCCATGGATAGCCTTAATCCTAATAGAATGGCCACCATGTATCGAAAGGGAGTAGGACTTAGACTCCACACATTCATTGGTTGGTCATAAAAGCCATTATCACTTTTAAAGATTGTGATTTGCTTATTGCCCTTGATTGCATCTATTTAGACACAGGGTCTCATAAGCTTGTATGTCACGCACCTTACGGGATGTTGTGGTGCATTGCAACATGTTGTGATTTTCCATAGTATTTGGCTTTATTCCATACCAAATTTTTTGTAATTTCATGCATTTATTTCCTTATATTTTTGTAGGATTTTATGTATATGAGTTTAGTCTAGAGTTGGTAAAGATTTTCTCAGCTAGTGGAACTAGGGACTAACTTGAAAGTAGCTCGAGATTGCGGCACCCACGAGTGATCATATGTGAGGAGCACATAAAGAAGTTCAAAAGCATGTTACTGCCAGGGTGTCTTAGCTTATTTTGTTGAAACAAATATGCATCTTTTAACCTAGAAATTGAGGGTTTTACAAATTAGAAATACCCACCTTTAAGAGAGAGCTACTCATCCCTGAAGAGAGAATTCCTTGTAGTCTCTTTTCTTCCCTTTCCTAATTTACATGCCTTGAATGGAGATTTCACCCAAATACAACTTATACACAATCTAAGTGTTAAGAGTGTTTTGGAGCTTAGAAAGCATTGGAGCTTGATCACATATTCAGAAGGTAGGTGTGGTGGTGCAATCGGGCAATATTGTGAGATAAGGAAAGCTAGTAATGACAAAATTTAGAGTAGTCTGTTGGTAGCAAAAACTTGGAGAGCTCAAGTACAATAGGTAGATTAGGCTTGGAGGGTCTCCTTGATTATCCTCGTACTCCGACTTATTTACTAGTGGATCATTTTTGGCTTGGAGGGACGCAGAGGGTTTTTACATCAAGTTCTTTAGTTTTCCTCTTCAATAACAAATTGGATGTTATCTTGGGTTTGATATTTTTTTCTCTACTACCCTTTACATTATAGCATTGCATCTTTATGTTCATCCATGTAATTGTTTGGTAGTTTGGTTGATTAATTGGTTATTACATAAGTTTTGCATTAATTTTGATTAGCTTAAAATTAATTAAGTTGTAATTAAATTTTTGGGGCGGGGGGGAGGTCTTAATAAGCAACTAGTAATTAGACTAGTGCGCACTTTCACATCATAAGAAAAATGTTATTGGTAAATATTGTAATGCAATTAAGTGTAGAACTTGGCATTGTTGGGCTTTGTGGAGCCTAGTTTATGTTTAAATTTTTGGCCCGTTTTGTAGCCCATTGTAATCCTATGTGCAGGATATAAAAGCCGCTTTTGCGATTAAGGTTTGTTAACTGTTGTGTTTTTAGAGAGAGAGAAAAACACTATAGCCGCACTTTGTATCTTTCCCTGATAATTGAGAAATCCCTGCAATTCTGTGGACGTAGGCAGATTGCCGAACCACGAAAATACTATCTTGTGCATGTGATTGTTTTCTTTGACATGTGTTTTCTCTATTTTTTTGTTTTTCACAGGTTGGAATTTCGGTTTGAATTCCCAACAATTGGTATCAGAGCCTAGGGTTAGGTTTGAGTGAGAGCAATGGCATAGGAAGCAGGAAAGGCGTTTGGAATAGAAAAGTTTGATGGCACAGACATCGCGTATTAGAGGATGCAGATTGAAGATATGGGAGGAAATTGCATCTGTCTCTTTTGGGGACAAAACCTGAGACTATGAAGGCTGATAAATGGGCTCTTCTTGACAGACAGGTACTGGGAGTTATCAAGTTAACTCTGTCTAGGTCTGTTGCACACAATGTTGTAAAGGAGAAGACTACAACAGATCTGATGAAAGCTTTGTCTGGTATGTATGAAAGGCTGTCAACAAATAACAAGGTGCATTTAATGAAGAAACTGTTCAATCTGAAGATGGCAAAGAATGCATCAGTAGCACAACATCTAAGATTCTGAATGAATTTAACACTATCACAAATCAATTGCCGTCTATAGAAATTGATTTTGATGATGAGATTCGTGCTTTGATAGACTTGGCTTCTTTGCCAAACAGTTCGGAGGCAATGAGAATGGCAGTAAGTAATTCTATAGGAAAGGAAAAACTCAAGTACAATAATATTCGAGATTTAATTCTGGCTGAGGAGATTCACAGAAGAGATGCAGTTGAAATCTCAGGATCTGGTTCTGCCCTAAACCTTGAGACAAGAGGCAGAGGTAATAACAAAAATTTAAATCGGAACAGATCAAAATCCAGAAATACTAATCAAAACAAAAGTAAATCTAGATCAGACCAACAAGTACAATGCTGGAATTGTGGGAAAACAGGTCACTTTAGGAACCAATGCAAAAGTCCTAAGAAAAAGAATGAAGATGATTCTACTAATGCTGTAATAGAAGAGGTACAAGATGCATTACTTCTTGCAATAGATAGTCCACTTGATGATTGGGTTTTGGACTCAGAAGCTTCATCTCATACCACTCCGTATTGAGAAATCATACAGAATTATGCTGCAGGTGATTTTGGTAAGGTGTATTTGGCTGATGGTTCAGCCTTGGATGTTGTGGGTATGGGAGACGTCTGGATATTGTTGCCCAATGGGTCTGTTTGGTTACTGGAGAAGGTTCGACATATTCCTGACTTGAGGAGGAATCTGATTTCTGTTAGACAACTTAATGATGAAGGGCATACAATACTATTTGTTAGTGGTACTTGGAAGGTTACAAAGAGAGCTAGGGTATTAGCTCGTGGAAGGAAGACTGGTACTCTATATATGACCTAAAGTCTAAGAGACACAATTGTAATTGCTAATGTAAGTACTGATACAAGCCTATGGCACTACAGACTTGGTCACATGAATGAGAAAGGGATGAAGATGCTGTTGTCAAAAGGAAAACTACCAGAATTGAAGTCCATTGATTTTGACATGTGTGAAAGCTGCATCTTAGGAAAGCAGCATCTTAGGAAAGCAGAAAAATGTGAGCTTCTTGAAAACTGGCAGGACACCAAAGGCTGAAAAATTGGAGTTAGTGCACACTAATTTGTGGGGGCCTTCTTCGATTGCATCTCTTGGAGGTTCAAGGTATTTGATGACTCAAGCAAAAAGGTATGGGTTTATTTTCTGAAGAATAAATCTAATGTATTTGAAACTTTTAAGAAGTAGAAGACCATAGTTGAGATAGAAACAGGTTTGAAAGTAAAATGTTTGAGGTCAGATAATGGAGGAGAGTACATAAATGGAGGGTTTAGTGAGTATTATGTTACACAGGAAATTAGGATGGAGAAGACCATTCTTGGGACACCACAGCAGAATGGTGTGGCTGAGCGCATGAACAGAACTCTCAATGAGCGTGCTAGGAGTATGAGGTTGCATGCTGGACTACCAAAAACTTTCTAGGTTGATGCTGTTAGCACTGCAGCTTACCTGATTAACCGAGGGCCATCAGTTCTCATGAAGTTCAAACTTCCTGAAAAGGTTTGGAGTAGTAAAGAGGTAAAGTTTTTACATTTAAAAGTTTTTTTGTTGTGTTTCTTATATTCATATTGATTCTGATGCTCGTAATAAACTTGATGCAAAGTCTAAAATATGTTTTTTCATTGGCTATGGTGATGAGAAATTTGGCTATAAGTTTTAGGATGAACAAAACAGGAAAATCATCAGAAGTAGAAATGTGATATTTAATGAACAGGTTATGTATAAGGACAGGTCAACTGTAATGTCAGATGTTATAGAGATAGATAAAAAGAAATCTGAGTTTGTTAATTTAGATGGATTGACTAAAAATACTGTCCAAAAAAGGTGTGAAGAAGATAAGGAGAATGTAGATTCATAGGTAGATCATAGTACACCTGTAGCTAAAGTCCGTCGATCTTCCAGGAACATTAGAGCGCCACAACGTTATTCACCCACTTTAAATTATCTCCTGTTGACTGATGATAATGAGCCAGAGTGTTATGATGAAGCTTTGTAAGATGAGAATTTAAGCAAGTGGGAGTAAGCCATGAAGGATGAGATGGATTCTTTGTTGGGAAATTAGACATGGGAACTGACTGAATTGCTAGTAGGAAAGAAGGCTTTGCACAACAAGTGGGTATATAGAATAAAGAATGAGCATGATAGTAGCAAACGTTACAAGGCCAGATTGGTTGTTAAAGGGTTTCAGCAGAAGGAGGGCATTGACTACATAGAGATATTTTCTCCAATTGTGAAGATGTCAACAATTAGACTGGTGCTGGGAATGGTGGCTGCAGAAAACTTACATCTTGAGCAGTTAGATGTGAAGACGACATTCATTCATGGTGACTTGGAGAAAGACCTTTACATGATTCAACTAGAAGGGTTCATTATTCAGGGACAATAGAATCTAGTCTGCAAACTGAGAAAGAGTTTGTATGGCCTAAAACAAGCTCCTAGACAGTGGTACAAGAAATTTGATAGCTTTATGCATAGGATTGGGTTCAAGAGATGTGAAGCTTATCACTATTGCTATGTTAAGTTTTTTGACAATTCTTACATCATATTACTATTGTATATGGATGATATACTTATTGCAGGGTTTTGCATTAAGGAGATTAATAATCTGAAGAAGCAATTGTCAAAACAGTTTGCAATGAAGGATTTGGGAGTTACAAAGCAAATCCTTGGTATGAGAATCATTAGAGATAAGGCTAATGGTACATTGAAACTTTCACAGTCAGAGTATGTGAAGAAAGTTCTCAGCAGGTTCAACATGAGTGAAGCTAAACCAGTGAGCACACCCTTAGGTAGTCATTTCAAATTAAACAAAAAACAGTCATCAAAGACAGAAGAAGAAAGGGATCATATGAGCAAGGTGTCCTATGCCTTAGCTATTGGCAGCTTAATGTATGCTATGGTGTGTACAAGGCCAGACATTGCATATGTAGTGGAAGTTGTGAGCAGATTTATGAGTAAGCCTGGAAAGCAGCATTAGGAGGCAATCAAGTGGATTCTGAGATATCTGAAGGGTTCATCAGATACATGTCTTTGTTTCCTAGGTGCAAGTTTGAAACTGCAGCGTTATATAAATGCTGATTTTGCTGGCGATATTGATAGTAGAAAGAGTACTATTGTGTTTGTATTTACTCTGGGTGGAACAGTTATATCATGGGCTTCAAATCTGCAGAAGATTGTTACTTTGTCTACTACAAAAGCTGAGTATGTTGCAGCAACTGAAACTGGAAAAGAGATGATTTGGCTACATGGTTTCTTAGATGAATTGGGTAAGAAGCAAGAGATGGGCATTCTACACAGTGACAATCAGAGTGCAATTTTTTTTGTTAAAAATTTGGCTTTTCATTCAAAGTCGAAACATATACAGACAAAATACCACTTTATCCGGTACCTTGTTAAAGATAAGCTGGTAATACTTGAGAAGATATGTGTATCTAAGAACCTGGCAGACACGTTGACTAAGGGTGTCACTATTGAGAAGTTGAAGCTGTATGCAGCTTTAGTTGGCTTTCTAGCTTGAAGACAGGAGGATGAGTTGCAAGGATGAGGGATTGCTTTTGGAGGATAGCGGCTGATGTTGGTGATTGAACTAGTCTCCAAGTGGGAGATTTGTTGGGCTTTGTGGAGCCTAGTTTATGTTTAAATTTTTGGCCCGTTTTGTAGTCCATTGTAATTTTGTGTGCAGGATATAAAAGCCGCTTTTGTGATTAGGGTTTGTTAATTGTTGTTGTGTTTTTATAGAGAGAGAGAGAGAGAAAAAAAAAAAAAAAACACTGTAGCCGCACTTTGTATTTTTCCCTGATAATAGAGAAATTTTTGCAATTCTGTGGATGTAGGCAAATTGCCAAATCATGTAAATACTGTCTTGTGCGTGTGATTATTTTCTTTGATGTGTGTTTTCTCTATTTTTTGGTTTCTCACAAGTTAGAATTTCGGTTTGAATTCCCAACAGGCATGACTTTTGTAGTGAATATAAAGCGAAACTTTGATAAAATTTTCTTCTAAAGTAATTTTTAACATTTTCTCAAAAAGAAGTAATTTTTAACATTTTTTTTTTATAAAAAAAGTTTAAACAATACTCATCAAACAACAATATATATTAAATGGTTCTAATTAATATTTCTTGTTATATTTTTAATTTGAAAAAACAAAGTTTAATAGGGTCATTTGCCAACAGAGTTGGATAAAATCGACTAATTTTTACAAAGTGAAGGATTAAATTGATAAAAGTAAACCTTAAGAACTAATTTCATAATTGGAGTAAAAATCAAGAGTCTAAATTAAATTTTTGCCTTAAAAATAACATAGTAGAAATATAAGGTATCGAATCCTATAGCCAAATAAATCTCACTTAGCCAAACAAAATAAATGAATTTAACCCTCTATTTATAACCAAACAGCCCCAACCTTTATCACTCTTTCACCACGTTAACACTGTATTGCTACCTCTCTCTCTATCTCTCCTATAGCAACCAACCACCTCTCACTGATGGTCCATCCCGTTTCTTCTCCTTCTTGTTCCTCACCAATCCCCCTCTCTTTTGTCATCCAGCTTCACCTGCTACTCTCGAGTGTTGTCATGGAGTGGTGACATGAAGGATGGGTTTCTCATCTCATGCATTGACAAACCCATCATTCATGTTGCCATTCCTCAAAGGTGATCGAGTGGAGAAAGAGAGGGGATCAATGAGGAAAAGAAAAATTATGGGTTAACGGTGAGAGGTGGTTGGTACTTGGTAGCGACAAGAATAAGAGGCAACGATGTCGGTTTGTGGTTAGATTGTCACAATTGATGGATATTGGTAGAGGTTTTGGATTCTTTGGTTACAAGAATAAAGCTAGATTTGTTTGTATTGTTACTAATACGTGAGATTTGTTTGGCCACAGGTTTGATTAATATCTCATATCATAGATGTTTTATTTTTAATTAGATTCTTTTTTTTTTTTTTTGGGTAGAATATTTATTTAATTAGTTGGTGCTTTGTTATTGGACAACCTGTTCGGCTGTTCATATTGTAGGAATCGTAGGATTCATGATTGCAAGTGAATGTGATATGCTCTTATCCTCTTCTTTCATGCTCATCTCCCCCGTCCAAGTTTAGGATTAAAGTCATACAAGTAAGTATAGGGTTTCAATCTTAAGCTTACAAATTTGTTAATTTGACAAATGATTTTTAATTCTCTGAATAAAGGAGGGTCAACAACTAATAAATGTTATTGTAAATAGTAACAAGTCACAACAACTTCGTTATCTAACATTAAAAGAACTAAAATGTGAATGATTCTGAAAATATTTACTAGAAGAAAAAAAGAAAAAGAAAAGAGAGATGTGGTTTTGGAGAAAGATATAAGTAGACTGGCAAAATTAGACTTGACATGATAACCCAACTCGAACTCGAAGAAAAATATCTAACCTAAATTCGAGAGATTCGAGATAAAAACGGGTTGACCCTTGAGGCCTTGACTCATGACACGCCTCGTTAAAAAAATTAATAATAACCATATAAGCTAGCAAATCACTCCAAAATTTGAAACCTTTCTTTTTTTTTGGGCTGAATACCAAAATTTGAAACCTTGAAAAGATAACATGACGCCAAGGTAATGATTATGTTGAATCAAATAGTAGCCACCAAAAGACCACAATACACAAGGCAACCAGATTCAAATTAAATTAAACTTATAATATAAATTTTGATAGTATTAAGTAGCTTAAATTGAAGCATCTTTTTTTAGAAATAGTTTCAACCTATGTGCTAAAAGGCTCAAAGCATTGGTCTAAATCGGTAAAGATACATGTACTCAGAGCTTTGGTCTAAATTGGTAAAGATACGTGTAATTGATGCCCCACCCAAGAAAGAGACCTAAGCTCTAGTAGCCCTGCTAGATCCTCCAAATCATTCCCGCAAGAGGTCTGGACCCATTTTTCTCTAATCCTTCATAAAAGGATTCATTCTTTTCATATAAAAAAAAAAAAAAAAAAAAAAAAAGAGGAGGTAGAACCAATAAATATTTCTTTTTCGATTCATCCCTGGAGTTAAATAGCTCATTAAAGAATTGTTTTTGATCCAATCTACAGGAATCAATAGAAAAGTTATATCTTGATAGAAATTCAATATCTTTATTTTTGCCTACGCAAATAATTTTTTTTCCACAAGGGATCGTGATGTCTTTCTACGAAATTGCAGGTCTCTTTATTAGCCCTTATTTGTGGAGCACAATTTCATGGAATGTAGGTAGTGGTTATGATTGGCTCGATAGAAAAGAAGGAATAGTGTGTATTTTTTGCAAATTTTTCTATAATAAAAACTCATAAGATCTTTTTCATTGTTAGTCTCACTCTCATTTGCTATAAGTGAACTAGCATCTCTTTCACCATCATCAAGTATAACAAAGTTAGTATTTGAGAGGATGAGAGCCATGGATTTTTTTTTAATGTAAATTTTTTTTTATAACAAAACCATGTCATTTTTGGAACTTAACGGCAAATCACCTAACTTTTATGGAGATGATATTATTAGTGAACTTTGAACTATATAAAATTAAGAATCTTTGTATTATTAATTTTTTTTCAATTTAGTATTTTTTTTGTTCTTTTTTTTTTTTATTTGCATGTGAAAAATATAGGTTGACTAGTAACCCAATCTACTTGCTCGTTTAGGATGACCCATGTTTGAAGTTTGAACCGAACTTGATTAACTTGACCCGAATCCACTTGCCAAGTCCAAAAATAAGAGAATAGAATAAAAATAAAATAATGACAAAGTTTGACTACAAACTTAGTTGTAGTCTAAGCCTATATCTCTCACTCAAAAAAGTAATATTGTTAAATATTTTAAAAATCTAAACTGTTAAATTACATGTTCTTTATGTTCATAATACACATGTTAAATTTCTTGTCAATCGAATGTTATTTACTATTTAATTTATAAACTTATTTATTATGCATAATTTTAGACCATAAAAATTTGAAATTTAAAAATTTGATTAATTATATAACTATTAATTTTTTATCTTTTGGAAATTTTACAAGCATGAAGTATTTAAGAAGAAAATGTAATTCAATGGTAGATTTCTCAAAATTCACATCTAATAAAAATATATTGAGTAAAATTGTAGTCTTAAGTTACAACCAAGTTTGTAACTTGTTGGCTTCTCAAAAAAAGAAAAAAAGTTTGTAACTTGTTGTCAAACTTTGTTCAGAAAAGAATTGTTAAGTGTAGGGTCTGTTTTTGTAGCCCAAACCCAAAAGATATGGGTTAAATGCCCAACGAACCTAGGACAATGAATTTGTAGAGAGTGGGCGAAAGAGCTGGGCTGGTTATGAATCAAACAATGGTTGGCTAGGTTACTTACAGTGATGATAACATAAAATAATGCTTAAACAATTCCATGAATGAATATCCGAAGAGATGTTTTATTAAGTGAACAGTAATCACAACATTCAGAGTTACAGTAAAACTTTTCTTTTTCTTTTCTCCCCCCCCCCCCTTATCAGGGACCCTTCTTCTTTATATAGCACCCTCTCCCATCATCTCCATCGTCCATCTGTTCTTCATCTGCGTATCTACTTAAGTACAGGTCACATCATGTGTCTACTTTAGTTCTTTGTGAGTGGCGGTAGCTGAGGTTACACTGTTCAGGGGTCTTCTCCACATAAATGCAGTCAGAAAAGTTGTTGCAATGCATTAAATACGATGGTAGCAGCTTTTCCTTTAGATATTTCTTCGTTCTAATCATCTCCAAACCTACCAAGAACTTATCATCATCATTGGGATTGCTAGGAAGATTATTCGAACCTTCCATACGTTTGATTGATCAAGGCTACTTGTGATCGAGGAGTAAGACATCTTCGGACCAGTAGTGACCTCTTCGGACGGTATTCCCCCTCTACTTCTGGGCTTCTTGCCCTCAGATGGACTGTCCCAATCCAATTATTGCTCTTCGGAAATATAATATTCCTCAACATAGTGCTTCAGGTCCATTAAGTAACTTTGGGTTTTTACCCCCCACATTAAGTATTCACCCCCTGCCCTTCTTTTCTTTTTCTTTTTTCTTTTTTCTTTTTTTTTTTTTAAATTTGAAAACGTTTTTTATTTTGAAGTTTAATATTAAGGAAATGAATGAAACTCATTACCATTTAAGTTCATTTTTAATCTTTCCAAAATAAGCCAATAGATTACATTTTAATAGATTTTTATTTGAATCCTCTATAATGCTCACTTTACATAAAAATAGAAAGGAAAGACGTATGCTGATACAACAATTAAAGAAACTATTTATGTGTAATTTGAGTTGTGTTATAGATGATCTTATTAATTGTCACTTAGGCCTAGTTTCGGAGTAAGGAATGGAATGGAATGGAAAGAATAATTTTATAATATTCTTCCCTTCTTTTGTTTGGGAGTTTTAATGGAGAAAATGGAAAGTCAATTCCCTTATTTGAGAATTTAAGTGAGAAGAAATGAAATGGGTATGAGGGAACACTCATTCCTCTCTATTTTCTTAAAATCTTAAATTTTCATTCCTCCCAAAATTGTGAGGTATGAGAGGGAATGAAATTAGATTTAATGATTTTTTTACTAAAACTCTCAAAATACTCCTATATATTCAACTTTTTATTTTAAAATAGGAGTCTAATAGTAATATTATTATAAAATGATTTCATTTCATTCTCTCTATGTTAGTCTCAAATAAGATTACTTACATTCCATTTATTTTCATTCCTTGATTTTAAAACATCCGATCAATGTGACTTAATTTCATTCTATTTCATTCATTTTCATTTACTTATATCATTTCATTCAATTCTATTCCCTTCTTTTATGAACTCTCAAACGAAGCCTTAATGGGTTAAAAAAAGAGGGACAAATGTGTTAGCAAAAAGTTAACGGGTGCTCTAAGAACATTTATTCATAAAATATTTGAAAAAAAAAATTTATGAGAAAAGTCAAAAGTAATTAATTTTTTTTTATGGCTTTGTATATTTTCTATAAAAATAGTGTTTAAATTTTTTTAAATAGTTTATTAATAATTGGGCTAAGTACACCAATTAATGGAACCCAATATTTAATTGAACTTCATTCTTATTTTTATAATCTGGCTTTCTATAGTTCTATTACTAAAGTAATAAAGTTCCATGTTTTTAATACATCTATTTTTCTTTTTAAATGCAAGACAGAACAGCTTGACTTGTTTATCAGCCAATGAGATGGACTTGTTATCAAACCGGCAAAACAAACTCAGCTTTCAGTAACCCCCATAGATATGTACATGTTTGCTGCAATTTCATCACGAAAAATGCACCTTCTCTGTTTCTTCAAGCAATTCCACTCTGTATTCCCCATCAATCCCTACCTTTAAACTTCCATTTTTTATTCAGTCTCATAAGTCTAAACTCTAAGAAACCTCCTCAACTACCACCCATACGACATTCCAACCATATACTCTTTCTTCATTTATACACCCTTTTCCTTCTCTTTGAGACAAAAAACCACAAGACCCATTTCCATTTTCTCCATTTCTGGTCTCAAAGATTGCATTGCAGTCAGCAAAATGAGGATTTGCATATGGGTTTTTCCTGTCCTTATCGTTTGTGGTCTTGTTTGTAGGATTAATGCTGACCAGACTGCGCGTACTGAGCGAATTTCAGGTGATTTTACTAGTTTGAAGTTTTCTTGATTGATTTAAGTGGAATTCTAAGCTGTTCTCATGTGCTCAATTTATGCATTAGCTGTTTATATTATCCATTGGAGTTTGTTGCCAGTGAGTCAGTGACATGGCAATTTGGTCCGGGCTTTTGTTGTTTCTATGTTTCTACTATAGGTTCAAGCGTTGAAATTTGGTAATTTTGCAGTTCTGCTCTACTGGGATTTTGGCATTTGTAATATGTACCGTTCGAAATGGGGTGTATGTATGGTTGATTACATTGGCGATGTGTTAGTTCAGCACTAGTTAGTGATATATCTTTG
Source organism: Quercus variabilis (assembly GCA_030445155.1). Taxonomy (NCBI): domain Eukaryota; kingdom Viridiplantae; phylum Streptophyta; class Magnoliopsida; order Fagales; family Fagaceae; genus Quercus; species Quercus variabilis. The sequence goes on along the minus strand of CP129447.1, from coordinate 48,669,962 downwards.
GGGGTTCTGGTTTAATGATCAGTTAGATTTATGGGCTTATGGAATATCTTTTCCTTTCAAATGGAACTGGTATTTCAGCTTGAATATGATTGTTCGTACCAGTATGATGGTATTTTATTTTTTTATTTATTCAGTTTCAGTTATTAAAGATTAGATATTATTGACGGAAACTAGACCATTGATTCTTAGGGGAAAATTGAATTAGAGATGCACGTTGCCTTAGAATGGTTTTCAGTAGCTTCCATTCTTAAACATTTCCTAGTGTGGTTTTTATATTTATTACTATTTTTTTACTCATCAAAAGTCTTGAGAATCTGCTTAAGAATGAATGTCATGTACTAGATTTTTGCTTCATATCAATCACACGTGTCATGATTATACACATTGGACTTCACTCTGCTGTTGGCAGAAAGTGATTTGAACCACGGCAATTAGCAGAAGTGCATATTAGTTATAGGCAGATCATATAGTACTTTCTGCCTTCACTGACTAAGAGGAGCATCATGTTTTCACACATGCTCATCATATGGCTTAGGTATTAGTTAAGATTGAGATAAATTATTTGAGATGTGGTATGTTTGATTTTCCTTCATAGCAGATTTCTAAGAAAAAGTTGTTAACCCAACATTTTTATTTATTTATTTATTTTTGCTGAACTCATTAACAATGATTGTGTCTTCACATTGTTGTCCAAAGTCTTAGATCACACTGATCCATTGACTCAACTTGTGAACCACTTCTAAAATGCATGCACTGGACTGATAAATATTTAAGAGAAAAGATACAGAAATTTTATTGGAATTCTAGCTGCTGGACACTGTTTGTAAGGGCGTGCCAACTCTAATTTGATCAATTTCATGCTCCAGCACACTGTGGATATGTTGCTTGATAAACCCAAAAAACTGATACTTTTTAACATGTATATTTTAGGCATACATAGCTTCTTTTCTGTTAGTCTTGATTGTAGAATGACTGGCAAATTGTGATTTGAGCTTATTTTGGTGAAGCATCCAAAAGAATAAGTCTAAATTTAGTAAAGCAGGTTGACTCAGTTGGACTTTGAAGCATGAATCTTAGCTTTGGTTGGTCTTAATGATGCAGGAAGTGCTGGTGACGTCTTGGATGATGATCCAACAGGAAGGTTGAAAGTTTATGTATATGAGCTTCCAAGCAAATACAACAAGAAGCTTCTTCAGAAGGACCCAAGATGTCTGAATCATATGTTTGCTGCCGAGATCTATATGCATAGGTTCCTCTTATCCAGTCCTGTTCGAACCCTCAACCCTGAAGAAGCGGATTGGTTTTATACCCCGATATACATCACTTGTGACCTTACACCAACTGGCTTGCCATTGCCCTTCAAGTCTCCACGGATGATGAGAAGTGCAATACAGCTCATCTCTTCAAAGTGGCCTTATTGGAATCGTACAGAAGGGGCTGATCACTTCTTTGTTGTGCCCCATGACTTTGGAGCCTGCTTTCATTATCAGGTTAGAAACTTTATTTGAATGGACCAAAGATGTGGCTGGATATAAGGTTGCTATCTTTGTTGGGAATCCTCTCCAGGTTCATAATAGACATGGAAGATAGATAAGCATTGTTGAGTTGGTCAAGTGAGAAATTATGCAAAATTTTTTGATTGGATATAACATTCAACTTATTTTCTTAGTACTGTAGCTTACGTTATGTCATGTCAGCTTTGGCATCAATCTTCCACTTCCATTAGGTCATCAATCTTGTAGCCTAGACTTTGTCATTTCACAGAAAGGAAGGTGTCTGGATATCCCTTGGCTTTCTAAGTGACACATTGAAATGTTTTTCTTTGAATTATGAATTAGAAAGGTGAAATGAAGGGTGAGGAAACCTACAATACTCATTTTAGAGAGGAAGAGACTGGACATATTTATACTCATTTAAGAATAGATCAGTTATTGCATATTTCAAGTCATCTAAGTAGCTTTCAACTCATTATGCCATGACCATAGCTGGGTCTACCCTTGCTCTTGTTGGGGCTAGTATGGCTTTGGTAACATGATATCAGGTTTTGTATTTTGTAGCGGGTATGCAAGATTATTGTTGTAACATAACAATCAAAACACACCTGTTCTTATATTTAAGGCCATGACTCCTCCCAGTCCCCTTGCAGGGATGCTGCTGTTATTTGCATGCAAAATCATCTTAAATTGCAGGATTGCACATACTGATCATGATTAATGTAAGGTTCACTTCTGGTTTGTATTGTGTAGGAAGAGAAAGCTATTGAACGGGGCATTCTTCCATTACTCCAGCGTGCTACATTGGTTCAGACTTTTGGACAACGGAACCATGTGTGCCTAAATGAGGGTTCAATCACTATTCCTCCATATGCTCCCCCTCAAAAAATGCAAGCGCACTTGATTCCCCAAGAGACTCCACGGTCCATCTTTGTCTACTTCCGTGGCTTGTTCTATGATGTTAACAATGACCCCGAAGGTGGTTATTATGCTAGGTATGCTCTTAATGAACTTTTACAAGTAATTTGTCACAATTGGGTCTAAAAACTTTGGTTAGGCGTACTTTCTTTATCAATGATAACCATTCTAAGCTACCTAAGTATTACAACAAATATGTGAGATATCCTTTTAAGAGTTCACAAAGAAATGGATTATTAGAATAAAAAGGGAATGGAATTTAAAGTGACCTTATTTTGGATTAATATAAGGAATGGAAAGAATCAGTTTATGACAACATACCATTATGTCCTCCTTATATAAATTAAATTTTTTAATATTATTATATTATTAACGGCAATTTGAGAAGAAAATAATTTTCTTAACCAAATAAACATTTTAATTATGTTGATATTATATTATTATAATTTTTTTGAGAGAAATATATTATTATAATATTGTAATATAATATAAAATTTTATTTTTATGTATTGCCATCATAATTGTTTTTATTTAATGTAGTAATTTATATATATTATTTTTAATTGATATATTATAATATTTATTTTTATTTACTATAATATTTTTTAATATAATAATAATGAGAACGAAGAGGGAGGATGTACTAATATGCGGAGGGGTGTGTGAGAACGTATTATTGGAGTTAATATAAGGTTACTTCAATTTTCTCCCAATCATCCCATTTATCGAGGGAATCAATTTTGGCATTTTAAGGGAAGGGAATGGAATGGGCATTCCTTCTAGGTTGTAAATGAATTGACCTATTTATGAACAACTTAAGCTCAGCTTGGGAAAAAGCTTGTATATGTCCATTTATTTAGGGCTGTAATGGTTTTTTATTTTATTTTATTTTTTAATGCTATAAGAAGACATGGTGTCCTAATTTGGATTTGGGTTCAGCCTTAATCTCTAATGTGATAACCTTATGTAGCATCTCTGAAGTTTTTCGGTCAATCATGTGCTGACACTTTCGTTTAACTGCAGAGGTGCAAGGGCAGCAGTTTGGGAGAACTTCAAAGACAATGCACTTTTTGACATCTCAACTGACCATCCAACCACCTATTATGAAGACATGCAAAGAGCTATATTTTGTTTGTGCCCTCTGGGATGGGCTCCATGGAGTCCTAGGCTTGTTGAAGCAGTGGTATTTGGTTGTATTCCTATCATTATAGCAGATGATATTGTTTTACCCTTCGCTGATGCTATCCCATGGGAAGAAATTGGAGTGTTTGTGGCAGAAGAAGATGTCCCTAACCTGGATACAATTCTTACATCTATACCACCAGAAGTGATTCTAAGGAAGCAGAGATTGCTTGCAAATCCTTCAATGAAATCAGCAATGATGTTCCCACAACCTACACAACCTGGAGATGCTTTCCATCAGATACTGAATGGACTGGCTCGCAAGTTGCCTCATAAAAAGAACATTTACTTAAAGTCTGGTGAAAAGCTTTTGAATTGGACTGCTGGACCTGTAGGGGACTTGAAACCTTGGTAATAGAAGTGGTTTAGCATTGTATTATGTTCACTGATTCTTCTCAGTCCTGTGCTGTATCAAATTGAGAAAAGTGTTGACCTATACCAGAAATGTGATTTTCCCCATTTTGGGAACTGTAATTTTGTAAAAATGGTACTTTCTGGAAATTCCTGAAGGTAATGTGTATTTTGCCAAGTCCAGCAGCTAATTCAAAATTTTGCATTTTGGTTTCGTGTACTGATTAATGATTGGTGGACTAATTTCTTGATAAGTTAAATGACTCGTTGATTCTATCAAAAAAAAAAAAACAAATGACTCGTTGATGGTCAAAACTTTTTAATCTCTGTTGCCTCATCAGTGTCATGTAACTTTTGGTACGCAATCCTCTATATTTCCAACAAAACAAATGGAGGCGATGTTGATGCAACAAGTTTGCAATGGCAAACACTGAGAAATTATATATTTTGCAAGAGCCAAATCATTTGCTATAAATTTTGTTCCTACGATCCTTCACTCTGTCGAAGTTGCATGCAGCTACTTAAGATGGCTGTCCCTTAAGTTATCGCAAGGGTCGACTTAATGGGGTCAAGAAACCTGACCTTTTTTTATTTTTATTTTTTGAGAAGAAGCAACCTGACATATTGATCAGATAACTAGGGTCGGAATAATTGGGTCAAGTAACTTAACATATTGATTCGGATAGGCCAAAACTAGCATTTTTTTCATACAATCTTAAATTGGCCATTTGACTATTTACAAGATTTTATAATAATAATTTTATAGAGTAGCCAAAAAAAAAAAAAAAAGTGTAAACCTTTATTTTTCTTGTTAAGTTTCTATATTAAATAGCCCAAAATGTTCAAGTGATAGTTCAAGTAATAATATTCTTCATATAAAAAAAAAAAAAGAAAGAGTAATATCCTTTATGATGTTTTATGTCTGTGGCTCAAATCCTACCTCCTATATATAGTATTCATAGTATCATTTTCAATAAGTATAACAGGTTCATGTATTCTTATTTTTTTATTAAAAAAAAGGGTAAAACAGGTTCATGTTCACCTCAAAACTATTGGCTCAAGTAGAGCTGGTTCAACAACTTTGGGGGACTTAGGCAAAAATTTTAAATATGATATTTTTTATATTTAAATATTAATCAAATAATATATATTGAATTTTTTTATTTAAAATCTATATTTCTTACTTTTTGATACACATCAAATTATTAATTGGTATGATAATTTATAATAATTGATAAAGTAAGAAAACGTGATGTCCTATGACTGTGGGTTGTGTAGCCTGTGCAGTATGCAGTGTGCTTCTATGCAATGCGCAACTGTGCAGCCTGTGTTGCTGTGCTGCTGTGCAACTGTGCAAATGTCCAGCCTGTCCTATGGCTATGTGCAAAAAAAGTTGCTCTCCTATGACTCCTATCAATCAATCATGCAGTGAAATAAACTAAAAAAAATATATAATTTAAATTGAATAAATAGCAGACTCCTCATCTTAATTTTTGGAAAGATGGAGAGGGGGAGAAGATTACCTCTGGTATGCCCACGGCACATGCTATCCCTTTTCAATTTTGAATTTACTGTGAATTGAAGGGAATCAACAAAGAAAGATTTCAAGCTAGACTGAGTTTATAGAAAAAGATCAAAAATCAAGATGAAGAAAAGAAAGGTAAGAATATAGATGGAGAGGCAGAGAGATAGAGAGATGAGAGATTTTTCTTTTGTTTTTGAAATTTATAATCTCTATTTAGCATATTTCAAGACAATTATGTTGTATTATTAATGAATTTTTCTGGTATTAATTTTGATTTTAGCATATTTCAAGAATGAGTTAATAAATTTGTCTCCTAAAATTTAATTTTAGTATACAATGGAGCTTTTTTAATGTATTTTATTGACCAATAAAAGTACTTAATTTTTTTAATTAATATATATATATATATATATAGATAAATATATTATATATAATTTTATTTTTACAAGTGAGAGCTTTTTTTTTTTATTTCAGGGTCTTAGACGATTGCATTAATTGCATCACGTATTGAGCTGCCCTGGGATCAAGTGGTATTTTTGACTCTGCCCAAGCCCAAAGAGTTCGATGGTGGGGCTAATCCCTTTAAAATCTTATTATTGAAGCAAACAAAAAGAAAAAAAGAATATTCATATTCTTGCCAAAGCAAAAGGCTGCTAAGATCTTAACAATCTTCCATGTTCCGAGAATAAATTTATATACAGAACTTAGATCCAAGCAGTACCCTGCGGTGCTGAGTTTTTATAAGTAAGAGGGCTGTTTGTTCTGACCAAAAAAATGTTTTTTTTTTTTGGAGAGATTCTGACCAAAAAATGTTGTCTACCTCTTATAGACCATTAGCTAAGCTTCAATCCGTATTTATATTAAATTATTAATTACTAGTAACAATATTAACAAATGCGGCCCCAACCACTCCAACCGTGCTTCCTTCTTTTCCAAACTTTCAATGACAAGTAGACTGCAGGACCCAATTTATCATTTATGATGGATGGGTGTACCTGAAGGTCCCGAGTACATATTTTTCAAGTTAGAACAAAGAGTTAGACTTGCATATATGCCCCCCATTGGCATAAGCTCAACCCTCTACATTATCCTATTTATGGAAAGCTTATATTAGAGATCTGAAGATCTAAACATTTTCAATTGAGTGAATCTACCACAAGGGACACCGGACACTTAGCACATTTGTGCTGCTCTTTAAACCGCACAGTTATGTGACAAATGAAGCTGGTGCTTAGAACAATACTCATAATTAATATCCAATTCAAACTTCCCTTTTGAAAATAGCTGATTTCAACCTCAAAAAATATATATGAATTTTTATTAATTCTATTGATAAATTATTTTGTCATCAAATAAGGAACCTAAAATAAATGCCATAGTTTTCAAATCTATTGAATCTATCAAAAACAAAATATTCTGTAATTATAAAGTTTTAAACAATAATAAAAAAAAAAAAAGGGATATTTTCACATCTGCACCAAACCCAAGGCTTCATATGTTGTAGTATTCAGTTGTGTTTGTTCATTCCTAAAAAAGTGTGAAGTCGACTAAAGATAGAAATTGCTTTTTCAAATTAAAAAGAACAGAAATTTTCTTTTAATTAGCATATTATCTTTGCATCTTGAGAGACTTTTTTTTTTTTTTGGGCCGGGGGGGGTGTGGGGAGAGAGGAGGGCTAAGTATTCATTGTAATTTTATATGGGCATGATTAATATTGTAAACCTTATTTACTAAGAAACTACTGTTTGAAGGGCCTACATGAAGCCACTAAGTATGGGGTCATAAAGAGAGATTTACAGGCACTTTCTTAGCCTCAGGTAGTATGGGGTCATAAAGATCCTAACTTTAATATTCTCTAAATTTTTATGTGGTGGGCAACAATAGTCTTTCAACCAAACTAATGTCATGTTGTTGTCTTGGAGAATTTGAACTCAAGATATACCCCCACAACATGACCCAAAACCATTAGCAATGACTTCGGGTGGTGGCTAGTTGAGACCTGTAATACAAAGCAGCATGGCAAATTTGGACTTGAACCATCAACTCACTAGAACTATATATATATATATATATATATATATATATATATACATGAGTTGAGGGATTGGCTGGGAAAAAATGGGTCAACTTGAACTTGGTTCATGAAAGGGGGATCCAAACATATTAATATATATTTGTTTAGCAAAAATAAAAGTTCAATATATATTTTGTTTCTATTTATTATCTTTTATTCTTAAAGGTCCTCATTTAATTAATTTTAAAATTTATCTAAGGGTAAATTACAACGGCCTCACTTGAGATTTAAGGAAATGGCACTTCTTTAATCCAAAACTTTAGTCAAAATGACATTCAACCCCAATGGCCAACCTTGACTTAACATTGTTAATAGTTTGAATTTTTTGTGGACTGACAGACTCTAGGTTAAACAAATCACTCCCATATTTCCCTAACATAACCTTGGTAAGACGATTTCAATTTTTTTGTTGATTTTGGTGCTTTTGTAGTTCCATATATATTAAAATGCTATGAAGGTCAATTTCCTCTAAAGTTAAGACTTCTCCTTTAATTGATTGTAATAAATTGTGTTAATCTTGTGACTTGAATATGTTGAGTTACAATGTTCTTAGCTTTCATTTGGATATAATTTGATGAAGTTATTTTGAATTTTAATAGTTGCAAGTAGCTTTAATTGATGATATTTTTATGACTTTTCATGTTACAAATTAATCAATCATTCATTCCAACAAAAAAAAAAAAAAAAAAAAAATTCATACAATCTATTTTTAATGTTTAAAGAAAAAAAAAAAAAAAAAAAAACCAAGAGTGGGGCCGGGAGGTACTTAAGGATCAACCAAGCCCGTCATGGGTCTTGGATGGGTCGTTCAAGTTTAGATAATCTTGACCCAAATCTCATTGGGTTGAACTCAAACCCTACCTGCTGTCCCGTTACTCCTGTTAGAATCGTAATAACATTAATACATTATTATACAGAAACAGAACAGAACAAACTTTCTTTCTCTTTCTAAGTTTCAACTTTTTAGGTCTTACGTGCATAGTCACATCCATTCTTCAAAGAACCCTTGTACCATTCTGTCTTCGTCTTTTTATCCAACAAAAAATAGTGTCTTCTTCTGCCCCTGATATAAATTCTTCAGATTTTTACACTTGTAAAACTTGGTGAGGCATGCCTCAATTTTAGAGATTGAAAATGCAATATAAAGTTATTATAAGTAGTTAGAGTTCTTTTATAATTAAATTGAGGCATGCTTGGTTAAAGGACAAGCTAGGTTTTCAAAGAAAAGAATATACTTTTATGCGAAACAAACAATTCTTAGTTTCTTACATGAGTCATTTCCTTTGGTATATGAAAGCTAATATAAAATTACTATAACTTGACATAAAATGTTTCATTTTCCAAAATTACTATAATTTCTCTTTCTCTGTTCTCCCTCCCCCCCTCTTTTTTTAATACAAGATAAAATTTCTACTCATACTTGTAGAGTGACCACTGTACTAAGGGTGTGAAGTTCCCCCCCCCCCTCCCCCTCCCTTTTGTAAATGTTCTAGTTCCTAATTTTTCCACTTGTCAAGATCATGTATCTGCCTCAACTAAATTGTTAATTAATATATTTGATGCATTCACATCCTCACTAGTCTTATTTAGAGTAACAACACCTTTTCTTATCCTACCACAGAAGTGCAAGAGTTTTTTTTCTCCCTTTTTAATGTTAAAAACTTAAAATCTTCTTTCAAGGTCTTAAGAGAATACTAATATCTAAATACAAGTAATAAAATCTTTAACGCAAATAGAAGGGATTAGATATCGAGTTCAAATTATATATTTTTTTTTTTTGAAGTAATTGTCAACATAATTATTTTTTTTTCTTTTTTTGTTTTTTGGTGAACCTGTCAAAATATTAACTGGCACCCAATAAAATGGTGATGAGTCCTATAAAAAAAATTGGTGAGGGGGAGTGATTAGAGCAGGCTGAAGTAGGCAACCGCCTACGGCTTCTTATGAAAAAAGACCCCCAAATTTTAACAAATAGACATATCTACGTACCAATGAGAGTATTAATTAAACTCAAAATATTAGCCAATAAATAAAAATAATAATTTTTTTATCAAAGAAAAACCAGAAAATTATAGAAGATTATTTTCATTGGATGTGGCAATGACTATTGAGTTTTCTCAATTTTAGTGTAGAATTCATTAATATCCCACACACAAATACTGTTTGTAATTTTGAATCTATAAAAATATATCAAATGTTAAATAAATTTTTTATAAATATTTAAAATATAAGAATAGTCTTCACTTAAAGTAGCCGCCTTAGGCCTCACAATGCTTAAGTCAATCATTGGAATGACTCTATGTATTTGTTTGACAATAACTTATCTAACTTTAAAAAAAATTTATTATTAAAAGTGTGCTAAAATATATTTATAAATTAAAAAATTAAAAAATATAAAATTTTAAAAAATTATACATAAAAAGTAAAAGCGAGCTGACTGTAAACGGATAATAAAGTTGCAAAATTAGCAGATTTATCTAATTTTATAGAAAGAAATTACGAGGTCAGCAATGAGATGAGAGTGTCACATGTACAAAAAGTCACAAAGAGAACAAAACAAAACTCACCAAATGTTCCCACCTTATTTAACATCAACAGCCACCTCTCACAATCTCTACCTGCCCGTTTGGTCAAATAGAGAGCTGATTTTGCTGACACGGATCAAGGGGTAAAACTTGAACCAACCAAACCAAACAAAAAACCATATATAGTCCACTATCATCGTTTGTATCATAGCGTAATATATAAACACACGCAAAACGCTCTCTCTCTCACCTTCACCTACCGTCTGTGACTGTGTTGCGTTTGATCCCCCATGGCTACTATTTCCAGGCTCTCAACTCCGAGCCATGCCGCCTCTGTATCCTCTACGTTGAAACCCAGATCTGCACAGCCTAAGATCTTGATTGGTTTCTACAGGAGCAGTGATTTCAACGCCAAAGTTTCATCTTCCAAATTAGCCGTGAGGAGCAACCCAGCTTTGAGGGGCCCTTTGGTGTATGTTTTCTCTTTTACTTGTTATTTTCTTAGCTGGTAATATTGTTATCGTGGGTTTTTTGTGCATGTCTTTGTGGCGATTGTGATTTGAAACTTTTATTATGGTAATGATCTGATTTACAATCATATTGTGCATATTTTGCGATTTGACAGTCACCCATTTTTTTTCAATTCATTTTTTCAAGGGAAAATGAGTTGGGATCTTTGAGATACTATTAGAACAAAAGAGGGTTCTTTGTTATTCTCCTGAAAGGTGACATTTTTTAGACATACTGAGAGTGACAATCTCCATGTGTTTGTTTAATGTCTCAAACTTTCAACGTGCACTCTATTTGTGGACTGGTTGCTCTTCTGGTTCAAAAAATTTATAAATATTGATTTCCTTTCAAGTTCTCAGAGAATTGTGAATGATTACCTGCTTACGATGCATAATCTGTACCATTCAAAATGCATCATTTGGAAGGCTTAATTCTGTATGCGCTCATGGTTCTTGATTACTAGATATCATCCAAATATTGATACTCAGCGTTACATAATATTTTGACATTAATTCAATATTATGTTCGTTAGTTTTTGAAATCTTAGATTGCTATAAATTTTTTTTTTTTTTTTTTTTTGGATGTGTTTGTAATCTGTGGTTATTGCATGGCAGTCCTCTTAATCTTGAATTGTAAACTTTGGATTCTTATATATTAGTTGTTCTTACAGTGTCAAGTGTTCCAAAGCTGATGGAAATGGAACTCCAGTGAAGAGAACAGTTCTTCATGATCTCTATGAGAAGGAAGGGCAGAGTCCATGGTATGATAACCTCTGCCGGCCTGTTACAGATCTGCTTCCTCTAATTGCAAGTGGTGTTAGAGGTGTTACTAGCAACCCAGCGGTAATTATGCACATATTATTAATATTAAACTTTTCTCTTTTTTCTTTGGGGAGGGGGGTGGGGATGAAACCATGAAGATCAGTTATACTTATAGAATTGTATCTAAAGATGCTTTTTATGCAGTTTTAATTTATCACTTCTAATCCCATGTAACTAATTTTTAATATACATGATCGCAGATCTTCCAGAAAGCAATATCATCTTCAAATGCTTACAATGACCAATTCAGGTAGTGTGTGTGTGTGTGTGTGTGTGGCGTGATGTATGCATAACTCTTACCAGTGTGCTGGTTGCTGCTGACTTCGGATATCTGGAAATTAGATGTGCTTTTATTTGATTATTGTCATTCCAGCAGGTAGTTTATCTGGCTATAAATCCAACCTTGAATTACTTGAATCTGCAGGGAACTTGTTCAATCAGGAAAAGACATTGAAGCTGCATACTGGGAACTTGTGGTGAAGGACATTCAAGATGCATGCAAACTTTTTGAGCCAATTTATGATCAAACAAATGCTGCCGATGGTTATGTTTCTGTTGAAGTGTCCCCCAGACTTGCCGACGAGACTAAAGGGACTGTAGATGCTGCAAAATGGCTCCATAAAGTGGTTGATCGGCCCAACGTTTACATCAAGATTCCTGCTACAGCTGCATGCGTTCCCTCTATTAAGGATGTTATTTCACTTGGCATAAGCGTCAATGTGACAGTAAGTTGTAGTTCATTCTACACATCCATGCTTAGCTTAAAAGAAACTCTACAGCATTTGGTAGACTTTGGTAGTTTTGTTTTATGTGATCTTGGATTGTATTTGGCTATCTCCTTCACTTCTCTATGTCTATAGTGTACTATTGGACCATCACTTGTAATAGATTATGATTACAAAGTGATTGTAGTATACTGTGTTTATTTGGCCATTACTAAGTGAGATAGTCTTTGTAAGGAATATCATGATCTCCTTGATTGACAAAGCTTTTCTAAGCATGATGAAAATGGAATATTTACAGCATTTTGTTATTTTGGTTATGTGACAGATAAAGTGGTAGTATTATGAACTTGTATCATAATTTTCTAAGTTTGATTTGATTGCCATTTGGTACCATTCTAACCGTCTCCTTCTGTTGTGTATGCACAGCTCATATTCTCTCTTTCTAGATATGAAGCAGTCATTGATGCTTACTTGGATGGTCTTGAAGCTTCTGGCTTAAATGACCTCTCCAAAGTAACCAGTGTTGCTTCCTTCTTTGTCAGTCGAGTAGATACCCTCATTGACAAGAAGCTTGAGAAGATTGGAACCCCAGAGGCCCTTGATCTTCGAGGAAAGGTAACTAGATTGTGAATTCTATTTTTCCTGTGGGGGAAATAGAAACCTAGAATTTAGAGATTTGCTAATGTCATGGCTAATCACTACTTTTCAGGCTGCAGTTGCTCAAGCAGCCTTGGCATACAAACTCTACCAGAAGAAATTCTCTGGTCCAAGATGGGAAGCTCTGGTGAAAAAAGGTGCCAAGAAGCAGAGGCTGCTGTGGGCCTCAACCAGTGTTAAGAACCCTGCCTACCCTGACACCTTATATGTTGCTCCTCTCATTGGACCTGACACGGTGAGCCAACACATTTATCATACCTCAGTTTTGTTATATGCTTATGGGCTTATGGCCTTTGATGAAAATTAGAATGGAAGTTCATGATTGTCAAACTCAATTTTGTTAAATTAAAAAAGTCATCTTCTTTATATTTGTTGTCGTTTTTCTGTGTAGGTGTCAACCATGCCTGACCAAGCTCTTCAAGCATTTATTGATCATGGTGCTGTTTCAAGGACAATTGATTCAAACGTATCTGAGGCTGAAGGCGTTTACAATGCACTCGAAAAATTGGGCATTGACTGGAGCGATGTTGGCACCCAGCTTGAACTTGAAGGTGTGGATTCCTTTAAGAAAAGTTTTGACAGCCTGCTCGATACCCTGCAAGAGAAGGCGAACTCTCTTAAATTAGTCAGCCTGTGAGCGTCATGGTTTGCTTATTTGGGGCGATGCAAGGTCAATAAAAGTCGTGGGGTGCTCAATCCTGCTGTAAATGTAGTTGATGAATGCACTATAAGACGATAAGGATGTATTTTGTACGAGTACGTTTATTATGTGAGGTTTGATTACATCATTTTCTGATTTGTAAAGATTAGTAACGATCTATAAAATGTGGAAGTGTTTTGGGGAAGTATTTTGTGAAAGTTACTGGTGCTGATAATCTCTCCTTTTTCCTCAATCAAGAAGGTACTTCTATTAGGTGGCCCAGGAGCAATGAGGTTCTGATTCAGTGACTCCTGCATTTGCCCAAGAGAGCCTAGCTTGTTTACCTACCAACAGGATTTGGACGTGTTATTTAATGAAGCTTATTGAATGGTTAATTGTGTACTAAAACTACATTAAGGACATAATAATCCTGCTCCTGGTGATTCTTTCAAAGCATCCTTGAACATTAACTAAGATTGCGGTCTAATTTGTAAACTGTTATCTGTATGGATAGAGTCTACCTTCAAACTAGTTTAGAGAAAAACTATTTTAACCCATTAACCATTCAAATGTACTTTTAGTCATCTGTCCATCTTTTTAAATAATTTAATGGGTTATTTGATTTAATACACATGAAATATTTTTAAAAAATTGCCACATATAAATTGGATGAGATTCTTTTGAAACCCGATTGGAAAAATAAAACGTTGTTCGTTATGTATGGGGAAAAGAAGATTAATATTGAGTAGATTGGTGCCCTTTTGTTAGTCTTGTTTTGGTGGAGGCTAGCCATAGCTTGCCGCCTTAAGTGGCTGTGAGCCACTCCTTTGCTCAATTAGAATTCTATCGATCTCCACCAGTAATATTAAGTAGATTGGTGCCCTTTGGTTAGTCTTGTTTTGGGAGAGGCTAGCCATAGCTTGCCGCCTTAGGTGGCTATGAGCCACTCTTTTGCTCAATCGGAATTCTATCTATCTCCACCAAACTTGACTTGACCCGAGTTTTTACTTTTTTCGTTTGGAAGAGTTAACTAGCTCTCTTGGGAAAATGCAGGAGTTAGGCAAAGCCCCTTACATACTAATATATATATATATATATATATATTTTTTTTTTTTCCTTCTAATTTTGGTATTGGTAAAAGAGGGAAAAAAATTTCTTCCTTTTACCAAAACCAAAAATAGAACCAAAAAATAATAATACTAGTGTGTAAGGGGTTTTGCTAGCATGCTAGATTCGATTGCAAGTAAAAACCTACCCATGTTACTTGAATTCCCTCTCAAGTTGGGCAAAACTAATACCTATCGGCCAAATCGGGTACTTGTTGTCCACCGGATTTTGGTCATTCCTACTTATGGATCATTTCTCTTCATGGGTTACTTTCTGGCCATGAGTTTGGTGTATATATTTGAGATTTTTTTTGGTTCTATTGTAGTAGGATCTAGAAGAGCTTAGATAATTTGTAATCACCCTTCTTCATTTATTTGTTATTTTTCATAAATGTGTTCCCTACTTTTCATAAATGTGTTCCCTCTTAGTTTGTACTCTCTTTAGTTATATTTTTTTAGCAATAAAATTCTGCAACTTCCATTATATATATATATATATATCAGATAAAAAAAATTTTCTCTTCTAATCTTGTTAGTTTAATAAAGATTAAGAAATATAAAGCTATAGAAGAGATTTTATTAATCTAATTAATAAATTTTTGTTTTTTTAAAAGAGTGGCCCTTTTTTATGGGCCCATGTGGAGAAGTAAAGCCCAATAACAACCAGAAGGTGGCAATGAGCCACAAAGACACAGCTCTAAACTAAGTTTGTTATCTTCGCGCGAAAGGCCCCCCATCCCTCCCTCTCTCTAGAAACTACTAAAGTTGACAGGCAATCTTTATTGTATTGATAATTAGTAATGGCGTGGATTTCAGGGGTTGTTTCTCTACCGTTATCTTCAAACATAGTAAGTACTAAGTACTACTACGTCTACCGTCCTCCCACCTTGTCGTTCTTTTTCTCATCTCATCTCATTTGACTCACTTCAATTCAATTCATATCTCATCTCAGGGATGCTCCAGAGTTTCAATTACTCCTCAATCTCTTCACCGACCTCACTCCTTTTCAGTTCCAACTTCATGCGGTTAGTTTGTTTGTTCGTTCTCAACCCTTCTATTTCTCCCACAATTACCAATCTTCAATAATTAATAAAACTGTATACCAAATTGGAATTTTCTTTTAAGGTTTATGCTGATGTGGCTTAATTGAGGGTTTTCAGTTACCTGCATTATTTTCTAGCTTTCTTCTATATGTTTTGTGTGCAAAGTGGAAAATTTTTAGTGAATCAATAATTGTATAAGTGCTTGTTTTGAAGTTGCACTGTTTAATAATACTTTTGTTTCTGAATCTTAAAGGAGACCCAGACCCCACGGCTTATGGGAAAGTCGTCGAGCGAAGGAAAGTTTTGATTTCATCAGTTGGGATGCTTGCTGCTGGATTCTGGTGGAATGCTTCAATGGATGGAGTATCTGTGGCAGCTGAATTTACTGACAGTAATTTACATACCTCACTAACAATGACTTTCATTCACTATATTTGTGGTTTCATCAAAAAATTAATGTCAATTTTGGATGGATAAGCAATGCCTCACTCTTTTAGCTAGATTATATATGAATGAATGAAGGTCCTATTAGCCTTCTTTATCTCACCAGTCACCTGCTTTATTAGCATTACAATTATATCAACTTTAGAGATTCTGCAAGGCTATACTAGAGCCTTAAATTTCGACTAAAATCTAAACAATTGAATCCTTAATTATTTTGCATTTGCGATCATGGCTTGATAATCCATCCGTCAGCTTCAGCTGAAATAAGAGATGACATGATTCCTTTGGGTATGTGTTCTTACATGTTAATAGTTTAGCTTGGCCATCACTTAGGACTCTTCCTTGTCCTTCCTCTCATTTGTATGATTTTATGGGTCATTTAGAGTTTTCATTGAATATAGTCTAATTTCTTTTATTTTGAATTTTTTGATAGTCGATATTTACACTATTTATGCTGTAGGTAACCTAGGTTGATTTCAGTGGATTTAACTATAGCATATTGCTTTGCTTTGCTTTGTATCTCACAGTCATATGATTGTGGAATATTGGGTAATCTTAATTTGTTAAGAATCAAATATGTTAATATATGGGAGGCTTTTTAGTGCTAAATACTAACTATGAGCACCATGTTTGGGATTACAGTGCCAGCACTTAGGGGAAAGGACTACGGCAAGACTAAAATGCGTTATCCGGACTACACGGAGACCGAATCAGGTCTTCAGTATAAGGTTGCCTGATGAAAAATAGCTAAGCCCTCCAAAACTGTTTAAGTGCACAAGCATCATAATTTAATTATCTGTTCTAACAACATATTTATGAGAATGCAGGACTTGCGAGTAGGAAATGGCCCCATACCAAAGATGGGAGAGACTGTAGTGGTAAGCCACTAATTTTTCATGTGCATTTTTTCATAATGTAAGTTAGCCAAGACTTGGAGCCTAATCTCATTCATTTAAAGAGAAATTTTAGACTGAATTAGTTCCATATCCCCAGTTATATGTATAAGTATGCATGGAGTCATCTGTCTTAAGTCTGATAGAGTTGATATGTGAACATTTGACAAAATGGTGAACTGAATTTAATACAATATAAACCATGCAACATTGAAGTTCAATTCTAAGTTGTTTTATTCTCAAATTATCTAACTGAAGCAGCAATGGGCAATGATGTTGTTCTAGGTTGATTGGGATGGTTACACCATTGGATATTATGGCCGTATATTTGAAGCCCGAAACAAGACAAAGGGTGGCTCCTTTGTGGTATGGAATGCTTATCATCCTTTAACTGGAGTTTCTACCATACTCAATTAGAACACAATGATATTTAAGTGCTTAATTGCAGGGTGATGACAAGGACTTCTTCAAATTTAGAATAGGAACTCAGGAGGTGAGGAATATTCTTTTCCCCATTTGATCAATAAACAGTGTTTTCGTTCCATCTTGTATAAGATGGAGTGGAGAAGTACTGTGTCTCCTCAAATTCCTATATTGCTATGAATTTGATTTCAATTCTAAATCTTGGCTCAAGTTAATGCATGTCTATCTCATGTTGATGAAGCATTTAATTATTTATTAATTTTTTTTTTAATTTTTTTTAATTTTTTGTTTAAGTATGGAATTATACAAGAAGATACTGCTTATTGTTAAATTCTATAGTGCAACTTTGTAAGTCAAGATTCAGTAGGGAAGTGCCACTTTGGGAATTGGATTCAATTGGGATGCTATGGATTAATTGGCCATATTGTTATTCAGTTGGACTTTCAAAATTGAGGCTTCTAATGGTGCTCTGTTTCTCTTGAATCTTCAGGTAATACCAGCTTTTGAAGAAGCTGTTTCAGGCATGGCTCTGGGTGGCATTAGAAGGTGCTGCATCTACTTTCTAAAATACATAGCATATTTAGACTATGCTATTTTCTGAGTGATCCACAAAATTTTTGAACAGTTGCATTAAAAGTAGTGCACCTGCCATGTGAATTAAGTAATGGATTAATTATCACATATGTAATAGCTTAACAATTAACACAACTACAGTAATCATCACCATAATCCTTAGTGATAAAAAGAACGTACAGATTTTGGTGACGAATTGGAAAACTTTTGAAGAATTTTCCAAATGAGAAACCACTCCAGGGTAACCAACCCCATATGAAATTTCCACAAATGAAGAAACAGTTACAATTACCCTATAGTCACAAAACCTTTGTAGACTAAACATGACTTGTAATCTCACCAAGTAGCCTGTTTGCCTCTCACCTCAGCAACTACAGAACTCTAGAATTTTTTAATAGAAATTCCCCCACAAATGAACTCATTTGCATCAACCCAAAACTCCAACACTCCAAAGAACTCCTTGGAGGGTTTCCACCAAACAGGTAGAGGTATGAAGTCTATAGTGATTCTAGTTAACAAAGTAACAGATTAATTATTGCATACGCTCAAAATTAACTGACACAACTAAGTAATAATCACTACAATCCTAAACAATTAAAAAGTAAAAAGAAAACATGTAGAAAACTTTTGAAAAACTCTTCAAAAGGAAAACCTCTCCAGGGGGTAATGAACCCCATAGGAAATTTTCACTAAAGAAGAAACAGTTACAATCAATCTATACTCACAAAATATTTTTAAATGTGACATGACTTGTAATCTCAGCAAGCAAACCATTTGTCTCCTACCTCAGCGACTAGAATTCTGAGATCCTGCTATAGAACTTCCTACATGAATGAACTCATCTGCATCGACCAGAACTCAGACGCTCCAAAGAACTCTCTGGAGGGTTTCTACCAAACAAGTGGAGGTATGAAGGTTATATCAACCCCACTTAACAAAGTAATGGATTAATTATCTCATATGTCCGAAATTAACTGCATAAAAATTAACACAACCATAGAACAACCACAATCCAAAGCAATTATAAAATAAATAAATAAAAACCCACAGATTTTGGTTATGAAGTGGAAAACTTTTGAAGAACTCTTCAAAAGAAAAACCACTTAAGAGGATGACTAACTTCACAAGAAATTTCCACTATAGAAGGAATAGTTAAAATTATTTTATACTCACAGAACCTTTGTAAAATAGACATGACTTTGTTGTAATAGCATGTGCTGTCAGACTTTTTAGCTCAACAAGCAACCCGTTTGCCTCCTGATTATTGGCTCCAGAACTCTAATATCCGTTTATAGAACTTTCTCCACAAATGAACTTATCCGCATCAACTTGAAACACCAGCACTCTAAAAAAATCTCTGGATGGTTTCTACTTTCTACTAAAAAAGTAAAGGTATTAAGGATATTTGTGGTTTGAGGATAAATTACAGAGAGAAAATCAAAGGTAAGCTCAGGGAGAGGCTTTTTGACGGTTTAGACTGAGGAAATTTAGGCTCTCTCATAGGTATTAGAACTGTTGCCTCTGTCACCTTCAAAATTGCACATGAAAGATATCTATATGTAGATTCAAGTTTACTAGTTTAGGTTAAACTGTGTCTAAGAAAAGCCAGGAATCTAAATTCCGTAATCTCGCTTGAGCGAGTGTCAAGCAAGGTTACTGCCTGACTTGGTGATTGTTTTTGAGGAAGTCTTCATGAATTGCAATCTTTAGACAGAAACTTGACTCAATACCTAACCTACTTATTTTCAATGAATATGAAACTCATTAAAGTGCTTTTTGCCACAGGAATTCACGAACAAAAATCTAGATCCTAACACCATGAGTCAAGTATATAAAGAGGATTACAAGTAATCAACATGTATGCCTAGTTTATTACTTTAGTGTGATTTCAAGAACCAGTCAAAGCTCATTTGCTTAAAGGTAGTGCACAATTCACATGCCACACATTAAGTATATAAAGAGGATTACAACTGAATGACATGTATGCCTGGTTTGTTACTTTGGTGTGATTTCAAGGAACTGCCTAAGCTCCTGTCCGTAATTCCTATGGCCATCAATGTATTTTGTCTCTAGATGCATTCACTAAAATGTGCCAAGATTGCATTCTATGGATTAATTCAGCTGTGTTTGGTAACTCTACTGCATCTTGGGATAATGAATTCTAACCGAATAATGAATTCATTACATAATGCATCTCTTTGAAAAAAATGCATTTGGTATTATGTTGAAACTTTTTCTCAAGGGTAATAATTCTAAATGAAATAGTGTTTAGTTATGTCATTGAAGAATGCTTTTTTTTTTTTCCCATTAAATAATAATTTAACCATTACCCAATCAATATCTTTTTTAAAAAGAAAACATAACAACCCCAACTAAAAAAAATGAGATCTATAAAAAAAAAAAAAAAAATCAAAAAAATCTTCTGTTTTCACCAATTTCTTTTAACTCTCTACAATTTCCCCCAAAAAAGAAATTCTAAGAAGTCAAGCCACCATGCATAATCTATTTCCCAAATTTCTAAATCAATCTCTAAAATCTCTGAAACTTCCATGCACCAAAGCCACTGTATACAACCCGATCACCAGCCACCGTGTACAACATGATCACACATTAACAACAAATGGAAAAAGGGCTGAAACTGCAATTGCACAAGCCATCGTGCACAGTGACTTCTTGGTCACCCAATTACAATGATTACACAAAAAACTCTCAACAACAACAAAAACAATCAAGCCTTTCTTCCAAATTGTTGGTGTCATCTATAAATCCTCAACAAATGAGTCAGCTTTGGCTATATATCCACAACAATAAAGCCTTTTCCTGGCATTTTATTCTATCCAAATTCATACTCTCTATTACTTCCTTAATTGACATGTCCTTTATTACTATTTTTACTACTGTTATTTTTGGCATTCCTCTACCTTTTTGTATTCCCTCAACTTGAATCAACTCACTCTTGCTCATCAATTCATTAATCACTCTCCTTTTAACATGACTAAACCATCTCAAGCAGCTCTTCATCATCTTTTCATCAGTAGAGACCACCCCTATTTTTAAACGAATTTCCTCATTTCGAATTCTATCTTTCCGCTAAATAAAAATCTTATTCTCAACACAACCCAAGCCCCAATTGCAAACACAGCACCATCACCACTATCACTGAATCTCAACCACAATCTCAATCCCAGGCCCCAATTGCCATCCATCCTTCTTCGCCTTCCTTAACTGCTAGATCCAAGCACTACCGAAAATTGCAAAATGCATTTCACATAAGCCAAGAAACTTGTCAAGCACTACCAAAAATTGCAAAATGCATTTCACTATATAAAAATCTGCAAAATGCAGTTCTACTAGAGATGCCAAACTCCAACTTAATAGACTCATTATCTGGGTACTAGTCACCATACCTTCAAGTTAATACCAGCTCACAAATTGGTGCACACCTTAATCATATGTTCTTTTGGATGAAATTTTGAGCTCCTGGATATTGTTAATGCAGCTTTCTCTTGACCTTGAGCACAAAATTTTAGTAGTATTGGCAAAATGTATACTTGCATTGAGCCTGGGAAAAAAGGGAGGGAAAAAGAAAATTGTATGCAAATTTCATGATCCATTTTGCAGTGTTGCAGGATCATAGTGCCGCCGGATCTGGGATATCCAGACAATGATTACAACAAGAGTGGCCCAAGACCAACAACATTTTCGGTAAAATTTGAGTATTTTGTTGATACTTGTATTAAAATTTTGTGAACCCTTACAAGATACAATGCCAATGTGTTTCAAAGGGTCAACGAGCTTTGGATTTTGTACTGAGGAACCAAGGGTTGATAGACAAGACCCTTTTGTTCGATATTGAACTCCTAAAAATCATATCAAACTGATCACCTGTGAAGCTCAACATATGTCACAGATGCCACAATCTGAAACATAGAGGTTAGTTTTTGTTCTGTTTTGTCCTTCTACTTTGGAAAAGGTTCATAGCTTTCATGTATTTCAGCTGCTCTTTAATCCAGGGTGCTGGAAGATCATAATCTGCCACAGAGACATAATATGATAAATGTTAAAACATGGTCTTGATGAACGTAAAGATGATCTCCACGAAGATAGAGAGATATTTTTATTTACTTTTTATACCTTTTCATGAGATATAATATTATGGTAAGTAGCTTCTATTAGTTTATTTACCACTGGTCCTTGCCCAAGAAAGTATGAAGATGTACAAGAAAGGTTATTTTCACACCAGCCTGTGTAATTAGAATTTTTTTTTTTACTGTATTCTTGTACTAGTATTATATCATCTTAACTATATCTCATTGGACCAAGACTGTATCATTTATGCTGGTAATGACTTAGCATTAAATTCATTTCTATGAATCGAGTTAAATTCATCCAAAGTTTTTTTTTTTTTAGTAAAAGGCGAAAGAATGGTTCGCTCTGTGCTCATCACGTGGTTGCATAAATTCATCCAAAGTTGATGTAAAGAGCTCTAGCATCTTTCCTTCCAAGTGCCTAAACACTCGGAACGGCACTCAAAACTCAGATCTTTAAGTTCTGTTGCAAATGAAAAACGTGTTGCTTAATCAGATTTGTGCCCATGGAGATGCTATGAAACCTTCTTGGCTAATAATTAGGTTTGCAGCCTACCATATGGGCAATAAACAATTGAAATGGTCTACAACAGACTCTGCTCTTCACAGTCTCGCTTAGCTTAATGTTATGGGCACAAAATATGACCCCTGGTGTCCCATTGTATCAAAACGTAGACAAGATACATAACATAATGATGATCATGTTCTATTTTAGATGTGGAATTGATTAGCCCGGTTCAAGTGCATTGGTTATCCTCATGTAATATTTTCGCCACTTGATGATGAGCCGGTAATCCAGCCCTTCCTACAACCATGAACTATACACATGACACCATTCAGAGAGATACTTGTTCTAACACAAATTCATTGATGAGAGAGAAATCCAACGCAAGTCAAGGGCCCCAATTTTTGGCAGTTACAACTAAAACAAAACTAAAGTTCTATTACAAGCTACAATAATCAACCATAGATAGATGAAGGCTAACAAAGACCAAATCCAAAAAAAGAGAGCAACACCTTTCTAGAAACACAGATTAAAGCATGACACCAAAGAAGCATACATGATGGAGCAATAAAGTCCCAAAGACCAAGTAATTAATTTAGACCTGCCAAACACCTAGATTAATTAACAGAAAGCACCCGCCGCTTGTACCGCACCATCACCTTTCCTTTCACACCCACAACCATGGCATTCCAATCAATCTCAGGAAAAGGTGATATAAGCTCAAACTCAAAATTCCTCAGCAAATGGCTCCAGATTGCCTTTATCTGCAGGTATGCAAAGGGCTCACCAAGGCAACCATGCCTGCCACCTCCAAAAGAAATATATGAGAATGCCCCTGCGACCTTGTCTTCTTCTCTCCCAATGGCAAATCTGTTGGGATCATAACTGTCAGGATCTTTAAAAATATTTGGAAGACGGTTTGCAAAAGCTGGTGATGTGGCAACTATGTGGCCCTTTGGGATGTCATATTCTTTTCCATCTCGGGTTGTCACACTAAAATCACTATGTGAGCTACGTAGCAGCATAATCAGTGGGGGGTGGAGTCTCAATGCCTCCTTAATGCTCCTATACAAGGTGTCCATCTCAGACAAGATATCATGATCAACCTTACTCCCATGCTTTTGCATCAGGTTTTTCTGCTCCTCCAAAACAGCAGATAGGTGCTGCTTGTGTTTGAGGAGATAGGCCCCAGTCCAAGTGGAGGTGATGGAACTAGTGTGCTGCCCAGCAAATAGAGCAGCAATGAGCAAGCCAGTGACCTCGGTTTCAGTTGTTGGGCGGCCATCTTTGTACTTTGAGTCAATGAAGCACTGCAGCATGTCATTCTCTGACTTTCCAGCATCTTTGCGGGAGGCTATGATGTTTGCAAAGATTTCTGAAAGCTTCTTACGGGCCTGGTCACGGCGTTTGTGAGCAGGGATGGGCAGGTATGGGAAGATAACACTAATAGGGAGCATTCCATTGTCAAGGTCATGGAACAGGGCAGAAACATCAGCAAAGAGCTTATCACGAACTTCTCGACCCAGGAGACATCTACTGGCTGTCAAGATGATTAGATGCTCCAGCTCATACTTAAGGTCCACCTCACCACTGTCTCCCCACTTAGAGAAGTAATCCTGTCCGGTGCCAGTATAAAAAAGCAATTAAGACCATGGTGTAATCAATTTTGTGAAAAAGGTATAATGCAGAATCTGAGAAATCAAAGAACCATCTATAAACTACTCAAAAGCCATATCACACATGTATGGTCAATAGAGCAATTCAAATAACAATAGAATGAGCCATCTGCCAAGCATAAAATGTTCAGAGTATGAAGAATTGAAAGCACTATATAACATAGCTGAAAGTGAGGATATTGAAAGCATAATTCAAAGTGTGGCTGGTGACTTTAGACCTGTACATTAAACTTTTGCAGATGATAGGTACTAATATTACAGCTTAACAGCTTAAACAATAATCTAGACATTGTCAATCTTTCAATAGAAATATCTTAGGCTAGTCCTTATTTTGCATTTGTTTCCAACACACAATTACACATTTTTTGATTCACTACCAAAACATCCTTAACCACTTAAGGGTGAATATCTCCCTTTTTTCAGGCATGAGGCATCCATGCCCCATTGTGTTAGTCTGCATAACTCTTCTTCTAATCAGCAGGATTTAGGTGTACAGTCAACAATAAATGGGCAAGCCTCGTTGACAAGATAACTGTACCTTTAGATAATAGTTTATCAAGTTTGAAAGAAAATAAACATCCTAAGGAGCATGCAATGTTTGCAACCCAAAGCCTAAACAAAGTTATAGTTTAAGTTTTCTTAACCATAAGAATACCTGAGCTCTTAATAAGGAAACATATCTAGACATGTTAGTTGAAGTGGCTTTATTATTTCATTTCAATCAATGCTGGTAATATATTAATTTTGATGTTTTAAAATGCTGGTATTATATTATTCGACCCATTTTGTAACAAAAAAACTGCCTTAGGACATGTCGCATCTCCAACAAATTAGTACTTACATCCTACTATATAAAATGGAGCCTTCATGATCTTCTTATGCATATATAAATAAACTACTGACATGTGGAAGAAAATTAACAACAAACCCATCAAGGATCCACATTTCTATAATTTTCAATTCACACATACCTCTGCTTCTGTAACCATCTGATCCACATATCCCTTGAGTTTATTAACTCTCAAAGATTCAGTGAAGAACCGAAACTGCTCTTGCCTCACCGAGTAATCAACATCAAATACTACTCCTGGACCGAAAGTGGGCACGTTGAATTGGTATACCTCCTGCTGGCTAAGATCGGACTCGGAAGCTTTAAAGAAATGTGCCGAAACCTCCGGACCAATCAAGAAAGTAATCTTCTTGTTAGCCAGATTCAATGTGAAAACACTCCCAAGCTTGGGGTATTCCTCCCTAATCATAACAATCGGACCTTTCATGAAGCGGACGAGGCCGCCAATCAAAGGCCATGTCTTAACAACAGGGGGGAGACGTTTTTTAGATTTAGGCATTATAAGCACAGAAATAAGCTTGGCCACCACTAGAGTGGCCACAATGAGAACACCCACATTGAAGAACTTGTTGTCCACATCCATCATGATCATAATCCGATAAAAATATGTCGATTTAACTGAAAATCCAAAATCCAAACAAAGTTCAAAGAAATGTTAATCAAGTGACTGAAGAGTGAAATAAAAGACAATGAGTACTTCCTAGAGAAAATTTAGTTCAGATCTAAAATGTTCCTATATATATATATAAAGTAAATACAAGGAATTATCATAGTCAACTAGCATCTAGGATTCTAGGTAATATTAATATATATATATATTTTTTTGAAATAATGCTTGGGAAGCAAAAGTAATGCCTGCATTTATTCGAAAATGAACAAAAAAAAAATGTGATAATAGAATATAAAATGAATTAATTAAGTATTGATAATGTGATAACTGAATTAATCACTGATAAGGACAACGATCAGACTTAAATGAGGCCAGTATTTTTTTCATCGGAAAATTTAAGGTTTTTTTTTTTTTTTTTTTTTCAGTCAGATTTCTCGGCAACCAAACAGAGAGTAAAAGGAAATCAAAGAAAGACAACAAAATAATGCAATGAAAAGAGAGAAAAAAAACATGAGCAAATCAACAAATGATGGAAGAGGATAGATAGATAGATAATTAAAGCAGATTAATAGATAATAACAATAAAGCAATAGAAATTACGCTAGATAAGTGTGATTAATGTTATGTACCTGATTTGAGAGAGTAATGTGGAAGAAAATAAGGAGAAAAGAGAGAGAGAGGGAGAGAGTGATTTTGAGATTAGAAAGGTGATATGTGATTTTCAGAAAGAGAGAGAGAGAGAGAGAGAAAAAGATGAGAGTATTGAGAGATAGCAGAAGTGGGAGGCAGTCAGTTGCAAATAATACTCACTTCTAAACTTTATTGATTAATTTTGGGCTATCTATATGTCTATATATATAGACATTAAGCTAAGCTTTAGTGTCATTTGAGATTTGACTAATTTTATATAAGCAAAAGAGTGTGTGAGTTGTGTGCTGCGCGTTGTTACAGGAGTGCTGTTAATTATAGAGCTTGGCCCATTTTTAATTTTGCTACTCTCTTCAATTTTTTAAGTTCCTCGTTAACTTCGTCTTTATTACTACTTCTTTTTTTGGCTTTTACTCTTAAATAGTAAATACAGTTTTTTTTTTAAAACTTTTCTAGTATATATCTCATTTTATTAATAAAAAAAAGTAAAATTTTTTTTTTTCTTTTCCAAATTCAGAAAAAATAATAGTAGTAAAAGCTGGATTTTTATTAACATTACTATATAGATAAGTAAAAGTTTTATTTGGAAAATAACATATTAAACAGAAATGTTTTTTTGGAAAAAGAAGATGAAGAAAGCCCTTCGAAAAAAAGAAGAAGATGAAGAAAGGGAATAATCTGTAGGGAGTATGGTTTTGATTAGCTGGGCTCGTTGGATCTGGAAAACAGCGGGGCTGTTAAAGGTGGTTTTGTCGCACACGTGGTGTGTCGTGATTGGTAAGAAGAGTTCTTTTTATCTTTCTCAAAACGTGGCAAGTTGGGTTAAATAAGAGAACCACAAAAATTGCTCTGAATATATTAAAGTGGATGGATAATAAGAAATTATACAGTGGTATGGTAGATCTCCAATTTTACTAAAAAAAAATTTATTTGTTTAAAATTGTTAAGTTAGTAATTAGTTTTTATATAAAAAAATTTCTAACTCAACAATTTTAAATAAATGTGAGTCTTTTAACGGAATGGTAGATCACGTTACTTATCCACCATGTGGACGTTATAATTTTTCATGGATCATAGAATATATCTATCAATTAGATTTTAAATTGTAATTCAATTAGAGTTTAGTTTTGTGCCATATTTCTCATCTAATTTAAGTTTTTTAATTTTTATGCCAAATGAGTTAATTTAATATAAAAATTGGATTTCAATTAAAATTTAATTTTGCACCACGTGTTCTATTTAATCTAAATTTTTTAATTTTTGGTGCCAGTGAGTTAATTCAACGTAAAAAACGATGAGTTCAATATAAATAAACCTAGGTAATATGTGTGTGTGCGTATAACTAAATCTTAGATAAAATTTGATTAGAATCAAAATTAAAATTAAAATTTGTAAGCTTTTCATACAAATTAAATTATTCAGGCCTTCAAAAAAAAAAATATTCATATTTTTGCTGTTATTTATTTATTTTTATTTTTTTGAACTAATGAATATTTTTTTTTTATACTGTTTCTATTTAGATATATTGTAAGTGGAGATCTTGAATGTAACAAATTTTAATTGAGCTAAACAACCCTATGCACCTATTTCCAACCAATTTAGGAGATATTATTGAACCAATTTATTATTTTATTTTGTATTATATTTAGTAGAATTTCACGGACAATGATAATGAACTTTTTTTTTTTTTTTTTTTTTTTTTTTTTAAGAATGGACAATGATAGTGAATTGATATTATATATGTAGTGTCAAATAATGATCTTCAAAATTATGGCGTAACCAATATCATTAAAATTGTAAGGAAAAATCATTTTAGCATCTCCAAATATTATGATTGAACTAATGTCCTATATATAGAGAGAAAGATGTTACGTTTATAACATTTTCACAACAAATCATAGGTGGTTAGTTGTTATTGGTTCAAATTTGAACCTAACACTAAGATTATTTTTTTGCCCCAACAATAACAACCAATAACAACTTGTCACTTAAGATTTGTTGTAAAAATATTGTGGACATATTATTTCTCATATATAATAGCACAAACTAACATCAATAACACTACTACAATTCATCATTCTTAGGCGTAAACAAGAGTTACATACTAGTTAATATAATGTAGGGAGAGGGAAGAAAAAGAAAAAAAGGGAAAAAAAAGGAAAGGAAATGTTATATATATATATATATATATATTGGTGGTTTTATATTTTTACAATGTTATTATCAAGTTTTGTCCCTACTTAAACGAAGGGTGTAGGAGTATTTTGGAACAAAAAAAAAAAAAATAGTTCAAATAAGAGAAGCCCTTTAAATAGTAATATAGATAATATTTATATATAACATAGAATAGTTTTGTTTGTTTGTATGCTATGTATTTTTTCTAACTTGTACTGAATAAAGTGTATTTTTTTTATAAGGAATAAAGTGTGTTTATATTTAGTAGTAATGGTGCACGGATTGATTTATTAAACTTATTACATATTATATATAACAATAATAGGTGGTTTTGAGATATCAAATAATTGTTTAATTGTTTGGTTTTGTGTACTTAAATAATAATTTATAGTTCTCCCTCAAAAAAAAAAAAAAAAATTATAGTTTGCTATTCACAATTTTTTCAAAAAATAAAATTAGCAATATAACTAGTTTATATTCTATATTCCGTTTCAAAGTCTGCATAATTTATAAGAAAGTCATCTATAATTAATGCATTATTCAAAAGAAAAAATGTTTATGATTCAAAAATTATTACTTAATACTCTATCCCAGACTTGAGCAAATAGATGTTTATTTCTTAGAACGTGATTCTGGATTAGTTCAAAATAAACATAAAGTACAACTTTATAGAGTTAAAACCTAAAATTAATTTATGAAATAAAGGGTGTGTTTGTTTTGGCTGAAAAGGGTTTCAAGAAGTCATTTTACACCCCTCTATGTGTTTGGTAAGCACGGAAAATTTGGTCAAATGGAAATTGAATTCCCCGTTGACTGTAAAATAAGCCCCATCAGGTGTAAAACAATTTCAGCTTTTATTTTACCTTCAATCCATTTCCATCCTCAGAAAATTTCTCTCCTCACTCACTCTCATCACTCACGCCGAGCCCAAATTGAAGGATGGAAAGAGCTATTGCCGGTGAAGCCAACCCATCTCCATCGTGCTCAACCCATCTCTGATGAACCCAGCCCTTCAAATCATTTCTGGAATCACAGACACCCAAAGAGAGAGAGAGAGAGAGAGAAAAAGCAAGAAGAGAAAGTAGAGAGAGCGAGCTAAATCGAACCAAACCCCAGACGTGATGGCCAACAAGATCGTGCCTTTGAGATCACACTGTCAAGATTGTGCATGTGAGATCGTGCCGAGATTGCGCCGTCCTCCTCTGGGTCAAATCATCACCTTTGAGATCGTCCCATCAAGATCGTGCATTTGATTTTTAAACTGGGTCTGATCGTCGTCGCCGCTGCCCTATCGATCTCGTCGTCTGCCACTTACCGATCTGCTTTCTCTCTTTGATCTCTGTTTTTTTTTTTTTTTTTTTTTTTTTTTTTGGTGTGGTGGTGTGGGTGGTGGTGATTTGGTTGTTTTTGTGTTGTGTGATGGTGGGTTTTGTGTGGATAATGATGGATTTTTTGTGGGTGCTGATGTGTGGGTAGTGGTGGATTTTCTGTGAGAGCTGATGTGTGGGTGGTGGTGGATTTGTGATATAAAATTTGTTAAGAAACTGAGAAAATAGCTGAGAAAATGTGAAAAATTTGTAGGAAAATAGTATTTTCAGAATTTTACCAAACACTAAAAATTGTTTTCTAATATAATTTTTAAAATGCAACTAAACACTAGAAAATATTTTCCTTTCCCGAAAATATTTTCACCTGAAAATATTTTACACCTGGAAAATATTTTACACTGAAACAAACGCAGCCAAAGTATTTTTTCTTTTACTTAAGAATATTTAATATTAAGCTTGGCCCCCTCACCCCCCCCCCCCCTCCCCCTCCCAAAAAAAATTTCTACACCTCCAAGGCCGCATACACACACTCATGACTCTACTCGAGCACCTTCACTTCTAGAAACTTTAATTTAATATTTAGGGTCTCAAAGCTTCAATCTTTGGGTTGAGCTATCCTCCAGATCCTTAGGAACATCTAAAACCCTCCAAAAGCCCCTAAAACCCTAGTTTACTCGTATAAATACAAACTTTATGCCTCCAATCCAGACCTTAGCTAGAGAAAGTTTATTTTAGCACCTCCAGGTTCTAAAAACCCAACTTCATCTTTTCTAAATTCACACATAATAGCATAGCATTTTTATTTATTTATTTATTTTTACAGTATTCAAAACCTCTCTCTTGTAGTTTCTTAAGGAGAAAGTTGTTTTTTAATTCGTTTTTCCAAACATTTTCGATTATTGTTTGTTCTTCAGTTGTGGTTACCTAGTTCTATTGTGTTTTTTGATTTCTATTATTATCTCAATCTAATCTCTATGTGGGAGGCACTAAGGGGTCGTTTAAACAAACTCTAATATGTGATTCTATAATAGAGTGAGTCTTTTTTCCAATTTGTTTCATAGGATCCACATGCTTTTGTTTGATATTATCATAAGTGTTCTTATTATATTTGATTGATGTTTATGATCCTTTGATATTTGTTAATCTAACCATGTTTTAATTTTGGGTCATGTTTAGGGTGTCCTTACGGAAATTTTAAATAAATTATTTTAAGAAAGTTCTGACATCACTTTCATTGGAAACTTAAAAAGCTGTCAAAAAATTTAATTCATTTTTTTTTTTCAATAAAAAGATTCTAAAAATACTTCCTAAACTAATATCCTTAGAGCATCCGTTAACTTTTCCCTTTAATTTTTCTTTCTTCTGAGATTTTTGTTTATGTTTCCCCTTGTTTATATCCTTAAAAGTCAAGTTGGTTTATTATAACATGTAGAACTATTCACATGTGTGTTGTTTGATGATTTTGATCTTTATTTGATAATGTTAAACGATCTTGTGATAAAAATATTTAGTTATTAGTTTTCCTTGTGTTTTTCATTTAGTTCATTTGTTGGATTTTCAGTTAATAAAACATAACAATGTGATTTTTCCAGTTTTTGTGTTAAGGATGTGTACGCATAGTTGAGGATGCATACGCACCCCTAACCTAGAAATGGAAAAAACCTTGTGTTATCAATTTTTTTTTGCTTTTCACATGTTGTTTGATTATGTTTAACCCTATCTTAGGTTAATTAATTGTTTACTTTATTTTATTTAGTCAACTTTGCTATAATATGTTTTCTTTTGAATTTATTTGTTTTATGGGATCTTTCCTTGCATACTTAATTTAATTGTCCACTTTCCATATATAATATAATTTGTTTGATTCAGTTTTAATATGTTTCATTTTATTTTGTGATGCAATCTTTGACATGTTGTGTGTGTTTCTTTAATTAAATGCATGGTGAATGTTTAGATTAGGGTTCTTTTAATAACTTATTTATTTAAATATACCCTATCAATGCATAATGGAGCCCGGTCCATAAATCGGGTGGTCATGGGTGCCTAACTCCTTCCCAAGTGTTGACATCCCATTTTGCAACTTGCATTTAACCTCACAATGAGGGCAAAAGAGTAATTTTACACTCGAAGATAGCATCTTAATTTGGGCCATTAGATCATTAATGTCATATCATCAAAGTGATCTTGATGTCGTAATAATCAAAATGTAGACACTCAATTTTGCACCCATGATTTAATCAAGGAGAATGACTTGAATGACCATCCATGTATCCCAAAAATCATAATTTCATCACATGCATCATTTTGTCTTTGCATTTAGGGTTGTCCACACCCACCCATGACCCACAAAACCTATCCGATCTGGAGTTACCCGAACTAAAACCGTTCGACCCGAGGAGAGAGGTGGTCGGCAGCGAGTCTCAGAGGTTTAAAACCGAAGTCAACGGGTTGGATGGCAGATCTCCTTCTCCAAAAACCAACCCACCTGATCCAACCAGCTAAAGGCCAGATTTACCTCCAATCTGGCGAAAACATACTCATTTTCGCTCAGATCTCCTCATTTTCTGTCATATCCAGCTACGATTTATTGGGTTTCACTCAAATACCGCACAGATCTGGTGAGTTTTTCTCAAATCCAACAAAAATCTGGTAATTTTTTGCTAAGATCCGGTGGGTTTTCCTCAAATCCAGCAAAGATATGGTGTTATTTTGCTCAGATCGAGTGGTTTTGCTCAAATTCGGTAAAATTCCGGCTAAAAAAACATGTAGTTGCCGCCAATTTGAACCTTCGGCACCATATTTTCAGCTTCGACTGACCCAACCGCCGACCAACCAGGTCCGATCTGACTTGACCCGTGGGTTTTTGCAGTCGGCGGCGGGTCTTCCCGTCGAAAACCCAATGTCATCAGGTTAGTCGCAGGTTGGGCATAAACCCAACCCAGACCGACCTGTGGACACCCCTATTTGCATTACATGCATTAATCCATTCATTGCATATCATAAAAATGATCTTGAGATTCTAACGATTGCAACGGTGTTTTCGGGTTTCAAATCGAACCATCGGATTGAAAGATATCACATGATCAAGTTTGCACGGTCAACATGCATTGTGTCTAGGTAGGATCGACCACACATGATCAATTTAAATTAATTTTGATTGCTTAAATAATTAAAAATAATTAAATAATTCTATGATTGGTTGATAATTAGTGTTTAAAATAAGGATGCATGCATAGGAATAAAAGGGATGATTGGATAACATTAAAATTGTGGATAATTAGAATTTTATCAAGATTTATTTTAGGGTATTTATCTACAAGATAATTATTCTTAAAAAGCCTAAATTATCCAGAAAAGAGACAAAAAAATCATAAACGGAGGTTGAAAACACGTCTAGGTACAAGGACTGACCAAAAAACCCTAGAAGAGGATTCTAAATGGCACCCAAACACGAAAATGTGTTCAGAGCCATAGGGCCAATTTGGCACATTTGGAGTGCCGAATTCCCATGTTTTGGGTTTTGGCCCAACAACCTTCAAATGACGATTATGTATACCCTTTTTCGATTTTTTCGCAAAAGGATGCGTCCGAATTCAAACCCTAATCATCTGTACCAATTTTTTAGGATCCTTAAGGCTCTTTAAATAGAGACTAAACTTCATAATTCAACACTTTTTTTCACGCTTTGAGAGGCACACGTTTTGGGCTCCCAAACAACTCATATTTTTTGCTCTCCTCTTTGATTTTTTGTAGAAGCTAGGGTTTTTAGGTGAAAGTTCAAATAGCATTAAAAACACTATGAACGTTTAGACCCCCAAACAACAAAGTACCAATTCAAGCTTTATATCATACAATGTATGTGTGAAAGATGATAACAAGCTTATAGCAGAATTGATAAACAATCTAAACCATAAATAATCACAATCACAGCAGTAATTAATTGGTAAATATAAAGGAAAGAGAGATGCAAATACAAGGACAACACATGATATGTTATCGAAGAGGATACCAAAGCCTTTAGCGTAAAACCTCTCCGCCGCCCTCCAAGCGGTCAATAATCCACTAGAAAATGTAGTTGGGATACATGAATAGCAATAGACCCTCCAAGCCTAATCTACCCAAGTACCTAAGTCCTCCAAACTTCTTGCTCCAATGAGGTTGCGTCGAACCTTTTTTCTTTTCTAGCTTATCGGATTCCGTTATAAACCATAGCATTAACCAATAGTCATTGGTCCCTTCTAAACTGCTTCCCTTAACACCAAAATACCTTCTTACATATGTGGGTATGATGAGAAAATGATTTGGTCAAGAACCTCTCAAGGATGTATCAATGCAGAGAAAGAGAGTAGAAGAATTTAAAGAGTCTCTTAGGTGAAGATTATGGACGAGTCAATCTTGTTTTTCTCTAGGGTTTCTCTCTCAAAATTCTCTCTGGAAGTTCTCTACATTTTGTGGGAATGAGTTGTATTTATACTAGGGTGAGAATGGAATGCAAAGAGTTAGTTTTTCCTAAACAGGGTGTTCTGGCGACTTGACCTCTTGACTGGGTTGAGTCGCGAGTTCAAGTCGCGAACTAACGGCTTAGCCACTTGGGACTTTTGTCCTGTAGTACAACAGCTGGCGTGACTCTTCAGCTTCTGGCATGCTTGGCACGTGTGCAACTTCTGGCTACTTACAAGCCGCGAGCCACCCGCGAGATTCAGTCGCGAGTCCTTGTTTCTTTGCACAATCTTGAGCATTTCTTCACACTCTCTCACTCACTACCCTTACAAGATTTTCACCTAAATACAGGGTTAGTAAATGCTAAAATACAAGTAAATTTTGTACGGAATAAAGCCAACAAAATGGTTGATTAAATTCAATCTTACAATCTCCCCTTTTGGCTATTTCGTGACAAAACCCTAAAACAAACTCTAGACTTAAACGTGTGAGTTGGGAAGAGTTGGAAAACTCACTCACACCTAACTCTAGAATCTATAAAGCTCTTGAACCATAAACCAAAACATCTCCTGAAACCCAATAACACAATAAAATCATTGTATGCAGAAAACTTGTAATACATATGGAACAAGCACAATGCAATCATGCAAAAATGGAATAAAGTAATAAACCATGGCTTGACTAAACAAGCAATCACTGTAAGAAAGTGATCACACTGTTCATTCTCACTTGGAATGAACATTAGGTCATTCAAGTTGATAAGTACAAAGCAAGTCACTTGAATGACCAACACTCAACCAATGCACAATACATGAAGTATATGCATCTAGGAATAAAATCCTACAAGGGCACAAGAATGAGAGTACTTAATTAAAATGCATAACATTTAGCTTGAAGTACAAAGTAACAAAGCATACAGGCTGCATAAGCATGGTACAAACCATAAAAGCCTACAAATATGCATAGAAACAAACCCTAAAAGCTTACAAAAGTAACATGGGTATAAAACAATAAACTAAGAACCTTAAAAACCTACAAATGTAGCAGGTACAAACCATAAACTCATAAAGTAAAATATGCTAAATAACATCATATTATATATTGAATAACTACCACCAAAGTTTCAAAACTATCCAAGAATTATGAGTTTTAGCCAAACAATAACTAATACCACAATGTATCAAACCAATAATAACAGCATTTAACCAAAACACAGTATTAAAGCTATAAACATAACAGCATATAATAATAAAAGCTCCCCCTCAAACAAGCATTCCCCCTCAAGTGTAACCCAAAAATTCTCCCCCTTTTTGACCGGAATGGCCAAAGGCTCATTGCTCCTGGTTGGTGTAGATGCTGTCAAACTTAGCTGAAAGTATATCAAGCCGATCTTGCATTGTTGTCATCCTTTCAATATGATGATTTTGAACCTCTCTGAGTCCATCAAGCCTCTCCAAGATGATCTGAAATGCATCAGGAGGTATAGCTGATGAAGTAGAAGCCCTGCTCCTCTTGGCTCTACTTCTGGGTGTGGAAGTCTATCCTGCAGGCTCTGCTTTAGTTTCCATAGGATCACCTTCTCCTTAGTCACCCTCCTCTTCATCTCCTAGAAGAAGAACTTATATCCTTGTGAGGGTGAATTTGTTTATGGCTGATAGAGGAGTCATGAGACTTATATCTTGAGGGATCTCAACACCTTTTAATCTGAAAAGCCTCATAATAAGATTGAGAAAGATCAACTTGGGCCTAGAAGTGGTTTTAGTCTCATCTACTATAGTGTCAAAGATGTGAAAGCTAATGGTAATGAAGGTTTTCTCCTTAAGTTCCATGAGGAAGATAGCTTTGGCATTTGTCAGTGTAGTCATCTTCCTTATCAGATACAAGTTGTACATCATTATGGTGGTCAGACATCTCATGTCAGTAGGAAAATCAGTATTGTTGAGACATCTGTTTTCTTTAACGCCACAAATCTGAGTCTGGACAGTGTCTATAGATAGCATTCTGTCTTTGTAGTTAATGAAGTTAGAGTCCTCTATTCCTTCAAGACCTAGCACCTCATCAATGTCATGTGCATCGATGGTGAATTCCTTTCTTCTCACCCAACAACTCAACTCCTCCTCCCTTATCATAGCATTTGCATAGAATTCTCTGATTAGAGGCTCACAGACATGAGATAGGTCACTCAGCAATTTTTCCCAACCTCAACTCTCAAAGCAGCTTAGAATAAAGGTGTCTTTCAAATCCCTTAAATCAACAAATCCTTCCTAAATGATGGTTCCTTTTAAGAAAGAGTCCCTATATCTTTCAAAGTGTTGAACCGACCTAAATAGGTTAGGGTCCATTTTCAACCTTTTGTCAGATTTCTTAGCAGCAGTCTTCTTCTTTGTAAGAGATGCAGCCATCTGTAAACAAGCAAAAAAGGCCACAAGAACAAAGCACAATGATAGATACTCAACATATTAGAACCAAATTAGAAGTACATTGAGGAACATAGATAAATATAACATGCTATAGAATAGAGAAATTAACACATATGACCCAAAACTCAATGTGACAATGTAAACAAATACAGCAGGATCACCAAAAGACTTAAAAAAAAATGACATAAGAGAAGATGTGCACCAAGCAAACTGATGACCAAAATCATCAAGAAACCAACTCGAACAAAAACTGAGCACTTAAGTATATGCCAACAAGACATTCCAAATGGGTATGATATGAAAATTGAGTCCAAACACAACAAAGGAACACAAAACACAAAACTACCAAACATCAGATTGATTAATGCAACAAAAAACCCATACAAACAAACCCAACAAAATAATTTCAACCCATAACTGAAACCCCTCAAAAATCAAAACAACAGCACAACACACAGATTCAATAAAAAAAAAAAATCCAAATCATGAAGAACGAAGTGAAAAGGAGAAAACCCATACCTTTTTCTTGCTGATTGGAGTAGACATGATGCAAAAATGGAAGCTATTTCAAATGAGACACAGAGTGTTTGAGAGAGATATTTTGGGAAAGACAATGAACAGTCACTAAAATTAGAGGGAAAAACTAAAAAGTTTTTTGAAAAAACTGTCCTTAAAACGAAAAACATGTGTTTTTTGCGACTAGATCAAGTCGCCAGTTAGTCGCCAGGTAAGCCATGAAACACTTAAAAAATAAGAATCCTGAAAAATTTTACTAAGTATTTTTCACGACTGGAAGGTCTACCCGCGTGATAGTCGCCAAGGGAGCTGCGAAAATTTCTGTGTACCCCTCGCGACTGAACCTTCCACCCGCGAACAAGTCACCACACTAAGCTGCGAAAATCACAAAAAAACTCAAATTTTGAAAAATTTTCTAAGTATTTTTCGCAACTGAAACCTTAACTTGCTAGTGAGCTGCGAAAAGTCTCAGAGTGAGCTCGCGACTAAGGCATGCAACTAGACCAACCCGTGACTGAGTCGCCAAAATAGGGCAACACTGTTTTTGAAATTTCTGACATTTTTGTAGAACAAAATACTTTCCAAAACAAGCTAAAACACTCAAAAATCTTTTGTGTTTGATCAACAAAGATTGAGCTTGTGAAAACACATTTAAACAAGTACAATCACACAAATGAATATGGCATTCATTAAACATAGACTTGTGTGTTGTATGTGAATATCAAAGATGAGATAGTCCTTAGTCTAATGTGAAGTTTCAATGATCAATTCAATCAAGGCATACACAACTAGCACTAGATAATGTAATCCATCTCAATTATAGAAATGTGCATATATGACTTCCCACATAAACTTGAGAAAATTTATTTGAAACTTTTCATTTGGCTCCATATACATCATAACATTTGATCATTTTGAATCAATACATCTCATTGTGAGGTCGATGTCTGAAATTTTCAATATTTCAATTTGATGAGTTAGCCTTTGGCTTTTTGGGCATCATACAATATATTATGGTCGCTTTCCCTTTTTCTTAGTCAAATACTAGTATGTGTGACAGGTTTTTGTAGCTCAATATCTCTTTTCATTTGGAGATTTTCATTTGGTGAGCTCTTTAATTAAAAGCAATAAAAATAAAAGTGGGAAGACATATAGGTACAAGTCTATGCAAGTCTTAAGATCAACAAAACCATTCACTAATTATTCATGACAAGGTTGAAGATCTATTTACAATAATCGCATAGATTTCAAGATTTTTTCCACAAAGATATGAGTGCATATGAGACAAGCTAAGCTCATAGATGCACAAAACCATTAGTACAAAGGTACAAGGCAAAACATGCTTTGGGACAAAACTCAACAAAGTTGATCAAACTTTTTGGATTTTCTATTTTTATGTGTTTTTGGATTTTTGACATAAAACTACTAAAAGATTGATAGAAAACAATGTAAAAACATTTTAAAAACGAAACAAATAAACAGACAACAAATCAAACAATCAGAAGCAAAAAGCATACAACCAAACATATTCACAAAGCATAGGAAGAATTTATGCATGGACATGTTATGATGCTTATGCATGAGTACCCTTTGTCACCCACATGTCACGTGCATTTGGGGTGATATCCTTGACGGATTAGGTACTAAATTTAGGACTGTTTAACCTCTTTGTGAAGCTTTCCAAGGAATTTGTGAAGGCACCAATCATCTTTATCATGTCCATCATTTTGGGATCATGGTTTTGACTTCTTGTTTGCTCACTGTCCTAAGACCTCTTGTCATTTCTTCTTCCTCGTGATCGAGGAGCGCTTCCATTGTTTAAAGCTCTTAGCTTATGACAGTTGGGTCTGGTATGTCCTTGCAATCCACAATAGTGACAAATATGATTCGTTCTAGGACACCGTTGTAATCTTGGAAGTGATCTTCCTATAGCTTCATGTCTAGCTTTTGATAGATTACAAACTATATTAAACATCTGTTGATCAGCTATACTCTTCTTCTTTTCAGTCTTAACCTTATCAGGAATAGATTCTTCTACAATTTGCTCTTTGGCCTTCACAAACTTTAATTCTTTGGTGACATTGGCTGATGAGCTACTCCCTCCGGTATATCCTACTTCGGACTTGTCTGAGATTGATTTTTGATGAGCAAGCATTTCATTGAGTTTCTTGGAGGAGACACGGTCTACCTTAGCATTTGCTTGAAGCACTTCATGCCCAGGGAATTGAATTTTTGAGTAAGCTTCTAACAGCTTTCCATTCATTTTCCCCACTTCACATTTAGCCTCCTTGTACTGCACTAGAAGAATTCTGTAATCTTCCTTAGCCCTCTTCATCTTCTTAATGGCTGTGTTAGCCACCTTAGCATATTCATCGGTCTTTTCAAGGAGTGAATTATAAGACTCTTGCAGTCCCATTGCTTCTCCAACTTCCTCATCTTTAGACTCCTCAACTATTCCAATAGACTCCAAATTAGAGTGCTCACCAAGCTCCTTCACAAGTATGCCCAAATCATATGAGGATTCCATATGTGCAATGGTTATGAATGCAGAGTAGTTTCCTTCTCCATCACAACTTTCCTCCAAATCAGAATTCGATGAATCTAAGTCACTTAAAGTAGTGGCATAGACCTTACTCTTTGACTTCAAATAATTGGGACATTCTTTTTTGAAGTGTCCATGTCCATTACACTCGAAACATGTGATTCCTTAAGAAGATTGGGAATCTCTACCATCTTTCCTTCAAAATTTTTTCTTTTCCTTCCTAAAACTCTGAAATTTTCCTTTGTCATCAAATTTCCCATCGTTCTTGAGTTTCAAGAATTTTCGAAAGTTCTTTACAAGATACGCCACATTTTTATCAACTGCATCCTCTTCCAAAGAGTCATGAGATACCACTCTTTCATCAATTGTTTTAAGAGCAAGAGATTTGCTTTTCTGCTTAGTTAGAGACAATTCATATGTCTGCAAAGAACCAACTAGCTCTTGAACTTTAATGTCGTCAAGATCTTTGCTCTCTTCAATAGCTGTTACTTTGGCACGAAAACTTTCTGGCAGTGATCGAATGATCTGCCTTACAATTTTAGAATCCTCCGTGTTTTCTCTCAAATTGAATTTGTCGACAACCACCTCGTTCAACTTACTATAAAAAAATTTGAAAGACTCATCCTTGCTCATCTTGAGCTCCTCAAAGCGAGTGGCCAACATCTATAGTTAGGTGTCTTTCACCTTCTTTGTTCCTTCATAAGTAGTCTCCAGAATCTCCCATGCTTCTTTAGCAACAGTGATGTGTGAAATCCTATGAAATTCTTCTAAAGAAACACCAAAGAAAATAGCATTCAAGGCTTTACTATTAGCATTAGCCGTCGAACTGCTTTATCCCAAGTAGATTTGGCAGCCTCC
The DNA here is from genome assembly GCA_030445155.1 of Quercus variabilis. Classification (NCBI taxonomy): domain Eukaryota; kingdom Viridiplantae; phylum Streptophyta; class Magnoliopsida; order Fagales; family Fagaceae; genus Quercus; species Quercus variabilis. Next base: position 48,629,403 of record CP129447.1, on the reverse strand, counting down.
GACTTAGTCCAACCAATTTCAACTGCATCCCACACAACATCATCAATATAACATAAAAATGCCCTTATTCAGACTTTCCAAAATGCATAATTATTTCCATAAAAAAATGGTGGCACATTTAGAGATTGAGACCTATCCATCTCAAAGAGGGGTCAAGGATCACACTAGGATGTTTAAACCACAACAAGTGCACCTGCTCTGATACCAATTGAAAGTTTAAATAGCGTTAAAAACACTATGAATGTTTAGACCCCAAACAACAAATTACTAATTCAAGTTTTATATCATACAATGTATGTGCGGAAAATGATAACAAGCTTATAGCAGAGTTGATAAACAATCTAAACCATAAATAATCACAATCACAATAGTAATTAATTGGTGAAGATAAAAGGAAGAGAGATGCAAACACAAAGACAATACACGATGTGTTATCGAAAAGGAAACCGAAACCCTCAGCGTAAAACCTTTCTGCCGTCCTCCAAGCGGTCAATAATCCACTAGAAAATATAGTTAGGATACATGAATAACAATAGACCCTCCAAGTCTAATCTACGCAGGTACCAAAACCCTCAAAGCTTCTTGCTCTAACAAGGTTGCGCCGAATCTTTTTCTTTTCTAGCTTACCTGTATAAACCATAGCATCAACCAATAGTCATTGGTCCCTTCCAAACTGCTTTCCTTAGCACCAAAAGAACTTCTCACAAACGTGGGTGTGATGAGAAAAAGATTTGGTCAAGAACCTCTCAAAGATTTATTAATGGATTGGAAGAGAGTAGAGGAATTTAAAAAGTCTCTTAGGTGAAGATTGTGGATGAGTCAATCTTGTTTTTCTCTAGGGTTTTTCTCTGAAAATTCTCTCTGGAAACTCTTTACATTTCATGGGAATGAGGAGTACTTTTACTAGGGTGAGAATGGAATGTGAAGAGTTAGTTTTTCCTAAACGGGTGTTCTGGCGACTTGATCTCGCGACTGGGTTAAGTCGTGAGTTCAAGCCGCAAACTAACGACCTGGCCAGCCTGGGACTTTTGTCCTGTAGTACAATAGCTGGCGCAACTCTTCAGCTTCTGGCATGCTTGGCACGTGTGTAACTTCTGGCGATTTGCAAGCCGTGAGCCACCCGTGAGATCCAGTCGTGAGTCCCTATTTCTTTGCACAATCTTGAGCATTTCTTCACACTCTCTCACTCACTACCCTTACAAGATTCTCACCTAAATACAGGGTTACTAAATACTAAAATACAAGCAAATTTGGCACGGAATAAAGCCAACAAGATGGTTGATTAAATTCAACCTTACATTAGGTTTTAAGGATAATTGTATAAGTTTCTTTGAACCCTAAAACATCCTTTCAAGTAAAAGAGTGCTTATGCAAGTGGTTATTTTCTACACCCTTTTATTTTTATGCTTTTCTTATCATGATGATGTATGTTTAATTGTTTCAAATATTCATAATTTGGTTTATAAAAACATGTTCTTGATTTCTTTATTGAGGATATAATCTTTTTCTTAATTTTAAAGAGCTGCATGTAGTCAACTATTTTTCTTCAAATAAAACGGATCTGCATCTTTCTTAGATGTAGATCTGAGTTTTTCTTCAAACAAAAACGAATTTGCATCTTTATGAGATGCAGATCTGAATTTTTCTCAAATCAAAACTGATTTATATCTTTTTTAAGATACAAATATGATTTTTTTTAATATACGTAGATTTTTGAAGTAAAGAAAGAGATTAAACATGTTTGTGTTTGCTTTTGTCTATTTAATTCATGATTGTATAAATTCATATTATGAGTGAAACTCTCTTCTTAAAAGAAAAATCCTTTTCATTTTTTTAACATATAAGAAAAAAAGATTTGATTTTTCTACTATTAGAAATCTTTTTTTTTTTTTTTTTTTGGTTATCATAAAACATATTTGATCTTTTATAAATCAAAAAACCATTTTTTTTAGTTCTTCAAAAACAGATCTGATATTTTTCAAACCAAAAGACTTTATTTTATGTAGTAAAAACATATATGAATTTTTGTCATCAAAAACCATTTTTTTTTTAAATACTACAAAACAGATTTGGTATTTTGATAAATCAAAATTAATTTTTTTATCCATCAAAATAGATCTGAATTTTTTTTCTTTAAACAAAAGAAAAGACTTCATTCATAAATAAATTTATGTTATTTAATTTTGGTGTCACATGTTCAACATATCATTCATCACATGCATAAAAAGGTACATTGGTTACAAGAGTCTAAAAAACCAGACTTTGTCTGGGTGGAATGGGTGCCTAACACCTTCCCATTCCGTAACCTAACCCCCGAACTTAGGTCTTTGGCTAAGTAGATCTAGCCTTGTCTTTTTATTTTTGGGTAGAATGTAACTAGGACAGAAAGCCATGTATTTTTGGTAGATTGTGACTAGGACCCAAAGCTATGTAATTTTTCAAGTTTTCCAAATATGCAATTATTTTTCTTCAATCAATGAATGGAACTATTCTGTCATGTATTTTGTAATTAGCATTTTTTTCTATTTTCTTTTTTTATAAAAAAAAAAAAAAAAAAAAAAAAAAAAAGTGGTGACTCCATACCACTTACCCAAAAAGAGAGGTGTCCTAAAAGGTACCCAAATCTCTTTTTTGAGGGACGCTACTTTTGAGGCCTCTCACAAAAAACAACTGGTCACGAGCCTTAATTGGACCATTGGATTGAAAGTTATTGACAAAATAAGTTTTAATGGCTAAGAAGCACTCTAACAAATTAAGTCCGATTATATGTGATTATGAACAATTAATTCCAATTGGTTATAATTATAATCATTTGAAATTAATTTTGTATCATAATTCAATTGGCTTAGACTATAGTTTATGGTAAGGTTGCTCACACTTGATTAATTAGATGGTTAAACATTTAATATTCAATGAGTAATTGGTGTAATTATCTTTTTGATTGGGATAATTAGGTCATGATTTGGGGCTGATCAATTCTGAAATGGAAGTAACTGGGGCCTATTAATTTTAATTGGAAGTTAATTTGAGGCCTATTAACATTAATTGTGCTAAAACTATTTTCCAACAAATGGCATCTGCTCACTACCTCATTGATATCTTTGAGAACATTTTGAATTCATAAGTGAGATTATTTTTGTTAGAAACTAGACATTTGAGGCTTCAATTTGAGCACGAGAATGAGGCTATTCCGATTAGAATTGAGAAAGCTATGAGTTTTCAAAGTTAGCTCTAAGAACTATTACAAGAGTTACAAGAAAACCAAGGTTTTAGTCATTTTGCTTACTCAACACTCCCATTAACCTTCAAATTTAATCTAATCTCTATGTTGGAGGCACTGGGGGGTAAGTTAAACAAACTCTAATATGTGATTCTAAAACAAAGTGAGTATTTTTTCCATGATTTTCCATTTTGCTTCATAGGATCCACATGTTTTTTTTTTTTTTTTTAAGTGTTCTTATTTTATTTGATCGATGTTTATGATCCTTTGTTATGTGTTAATCTAACCATGTTTTAATTTTGGGTCATATTTAGGGTGTCCTTGGGGCAATTTTTAATAAACCATTTTAACAAAGTTTTGATATTACTTTCATTAGAAACATAAAAAAGTTGTCAAAACAATTAATTCTTTTTTTATTTTTCCATAAAATTTTCTAAAACTAATTCCTAAACCAATGTCCTTAGAGCATCCGTTAACTTTTCCCTTTAATTTTTCTTTGTTCTAAGATTTTTGTTTATGTTTCCCCTTGTTTATACTCATAAAAGTCAAGTTGGTTTATTATAATATGTAAAACTATTCACATATGTGTTGTTTGATGATTTTGATCATTATTTAGTAATGTTAAAATAATCTTGTGATAAAAATATTTAGTTCTTACTTTTCCTTGTGTTTTTCATTTAGTTCATATGTTGAATTTTCAGTTAATAAAACATAAAAATGTGATTTTTCCTACTTTTGTGTTAAGGATGTATACGCATAGGTGAGTATGCATATGCACCCCAAACCCAGAAAGGGAAAAAACCTTGTGTTATCATTTTTTTTTTTTTTTTTTTTTTTTGCTTTTCACATGTTGTTTGATTATGTTTAACCCTATTTTAGTTTAATTAATTGTTTCCTTTATTTTATTTAGCCAACTTTGCTATAATATGTTTTCTTTTGAATTTATTTGTTTCATGGGATCTTTCCTTGCACGCTTAATTTAATTGTCAACTTTCCATATATAATATAATTTGTTTTATTCGGTTTTAATATGTTCCCTTTTATTTTGTGTTGCAATCTTTGACATGTTGTGTGTGTTTCTTTAATTAAATGCATGGGGAATGTTTAGGTTTAGGGTTCTTTTATTAACTTATTTATTTAAATATATCCTATCAACGCATATGGAACCTGGTCCATAAATTGGGTGGTCATTGGTGCCTAACACCTTCCTAAGTGTTAACACCCCCATTTTGCAACTCGCATTTAACCTCACATGGAGGGCAAAAGAGTAATTTTACACTCGGAGATAGCATCTTAATTTGGGCCATTAGATCATTAATGTCATATCATCAAAGTATCTTGATGTCGTAACAATCAAAATGACTGGTCATGGGCCTTTATTGGATCATCGGATTGAAAGTTATCAACAAAATAAGTTTTAATAGCTAAGATGCACTTTCACAAATTAAAGTCTGACTATACGTGCTTAAGAACAATTAATTATGACTGGTTATAATTATAATCAATTTGAAATTAATTTCGTATCATAATTAAAATGGCTAAGACTACAGTTTATGGTAAGGTTGCTCACACTTGATTAATTAGATGGTTAAACATTTAATATTCAATGAGTAATTGGTGTAATTATCTCTTTAATTGGGATAATTAGTTCATGATTTGTGGTTGATCAATTCTGAAATGGAAGTAATTGAGGCCTATTAATTTTAATTGGAAGTTAATTTAGTGCCTATTAACATTAATTATGGTGAAACAATCTTCCAACAAATGGCATTTGCTCACTTTTTCATTAATATCTCTCAGAACATTTTGAATTTATAAGTGAGGTTATTTTTTCTAGAAACTAGACATTTAAGGCTTCAATTTGGGCATAAGAATGACGCTAGTCCGATCAAAACTAAGAAAGATATGAGTTTTCGAAGTTAGCTCTGAGAACTATCATCGGAGCTACAGGAAAAACCAAGGTTTTAGTCATTTTGCTTGCTTATCACTCCCATTAACCTCCAAATTTAATCTAATCTCTATGTTGGAGGCACTGAGGGGTCAGTTAAACAAACTTTAATACATGTTTCTAAAACAAAGTGAGTACTTTTCCTTGATTTTCCATTTTGCTTCATAGGATCCACATGCTTTTGTTTGATATTATCATAAGTTTCCTTATTATATTTGATCATTGTTTATGATCCTTTGATATGTGTTAATCTAACCATGTTTTAAATTTGGGTCATGTTTAGGGTGTCCTTAGGGAAATTTTTAATAAATCATTTTAGAAAAGTTTTGCCATCACTTTCTTTGGAAACATAAAAAGCTGTCAAAATAATTAATTCATTTTTTATTTTTCCATAAAAAGTTTCTAAAAGTACTTCCTAAACTAGTGTCCTTAGAGCATCTGTTAACTTTTTTCTTTAATTTTTCTTTGTTCTAAGATTTTTGTTTATGCTTCCCCTTGTTTATGCCCTTAAAAGTCAAGTTGGTTTATTATAATATGTAGAACTATTCACATGTTTGTTGTTTGATGATTTTGATCTTTATTTGATAATGTTAAAACGATCTTGTGATAAAAATATTTAGTTCTTAGTTTTTCTTCTTTTTTTTTTTTTTCTTTTTTTTTTTTCATTTAGTTCATATGTTGGATTTCTTGTTAATAAAACATAAAAATTTGATTTTTGTAGTTTTTGTGTTAAGGATGTGTATGCATAGATGAGTAGGCATATGCACCCTAAACCCAGAAAGGGCAAAAATCTTGTTTTATCAATTTTTTTGCTTTCCACATGTTCTTTGATTATGTTTATCCTTGTTTTAGGTTAGTTAATTGTCTCCTTTATTTTATTTAGTCAACTTTCCTATAATATGTTTCTTTTGAATTTATTTGTTTTATGGGATCTTTCCTTGTATGCTTAATTTAATTGTCAACTTTCCATATATAATATAATTTGTTTGATTCAATTTTAATATGTTTCCTTTTATTTTGTGATGCAATCTTTGACATGTCGTGTGTATTTCTTTAATTAAATGAATGGTTAGTATTAAGGATTAGGGCTCTTTTAATAGCTTATTTATTTAAATATACCCTATCAACGCATAATGGAGCCTAGTCAATAAATCGGGTGGTCATGGTTGCCTAACACCTTCCCAAGTGTTTTTGCAACTCGCATTTAACCTCACATGGAGAGCAAAAGAGTAATTTTACACTATGAGATAGCATCTTAATTTGGGCCATTAGATCAGTAATGTCATATCATCAAAGTGAACTTGATGTTGTAACAATCAAAACGACTGGTCACAAGCTTGAATTGGAGCATTAGATTGAAAGTTATCAACAAAATAAGTTTTAATAGCCAAGATGCACTCTCACAAATTAAGTCCGACTATATGTGATTATGAACAATTAATTCCAATTGGTTATAATTATAACCAATTTGAAATTAATTTCGTATCATAATTCAGTTGGCTAAGACTATAGTTTATGGTAAGGTTGCTCACACTTGATTAATTAAATGGTCAAACATTTAATATTCGATGAGTAATTGTTATAATTATCTTTTTAATTGAGATAATTAGGTCATGATTTAGGGCTGACCAATTTTAAAATGGAAGTAATTGGGGCCTAATAATTTTAATTGGAAGTTAATTTGTGGCCTACTAATGTTAATTGTGCTGAAACTATTTTTCAACAAATGGCCTCTACTCACCATTTCATTGATATCTCTTAGAACGTTTTGTATTTATAAGTAAAAAGTTATTTTTGCAAGAAACTAGACATTTGAGGATTCAATTTGAGCACAAGAATGGGGCTATTCTGATCATAATTGAGAAAGATATGAGTTTTCGAAGTTTGCTCTAAGAATAGTCACAAGAGCTACAGAAAAAACCATGGTTTTAGTCATTTTTCTTGTTCATCACTCCCATTGACCTCCAAATTTAATGCAATAGTCTTCCCTGAACACTGAAATGGGGTCTAGGTTCATGATTCTCTTTGATCCTTTGTCAATCCTCGTCAAATGTCCTTCCATTCATATTTTCTCCTCCACTACTGTATTAATCCCCTTCTCCTCCATGATCCTTCGAACTTCTCCCTCAAAGTGGGCGCCATTATCTGTGATGACCTCTTTCGGTACCCCATATCAAAAAATGTTGTTATTCTCTATGAACCGAGCCACATGTTTGACTTTTAATATAGAATAGGAGGCCACCTCTATCTACTTGGTGAAGTAGTCAATCACCACTAGGATATACTCGTGTCCATTCGAAACTTTTGGGGCTATTCTTCTAATCACATCTATGTCCTAGACTGAGGAAGGCCATGGGGAGGTCATGTTGTATAGTTCACTAAGTGGTACGTGATTCAGATTCACATGTGTTTGGCAATCATGACAACTTTTCACGATGTCCACACAACCGGTCTCCATCGTGTTCTAGTAGTACCCTATCCTTAGGATCTTTTTAGCTAACATTCTTCCATTCATATGAGGACCACAAATCCCTTGATGAACCTCTTCCATGACTCTTTTGACTTCTTCTTTTCTCAAGCAACGGAGGTGTATACCATCATAAGATCTCCTATAGAGTTGTCCTCCACATATGATATATTGCATAGCCATCATCCTAATCGAATGACATTATCTCTTATTGGCACCGTCAAGATACACTCCCAATTCTAAGAATTTAATGATGTCATAATACCAAAGAACCCCTTCTTCTTCTATAGCCAAGACTGAAGACTCGGTTTTCCCATTATGCTCTAGTTCATAACTTTGTTCAATCTCTAAGGGTTGTGTCCATACTCTCTCGGGTATTTCAACCATGGAGGCTAAGGCAGGCAAGGAATCTATAAACTTATTTTGAGCTCTAGGGATGATAGTGTGTCCAATCCTTTCAAAGGTTTTAGTCAAATCATCTAAATATTGCTGATAAGGCTTCAAGCGTTTTTCCTTTACCTTTTATAATTTTTGTGCTTGGGCTATGACTAAAGTTGAATCGCCAAAGACCTCTGCTTCTTTTACTCCTAACTCTCGAAGAGCTTCCATTTCGGCGATACAAGCTTCCTATTCTGCCATGTTATTAGTTGCCTCAAAGTTCAACTTGACTGCCAAAGGCACGTGAGATCCATCTCCCATTCCTATAATGGTTCACAGCTCCATCAAAGTACATTTTCCATGCCCTTAGTTATCCAAAATATCCTCATTTGGGAAATCTTCTTTTCCATCACCTCCTTCTATGGGGTTCTCGGCACAAAAATCTGACATGTCACTTCCTTTGATTGTTTTTCTTGCCACGTTTTTGAAATTGAATTCTGCTAATAGGATCAACCATCTTAACAATCTTCCACTTAAAGTGGGTTTCTCAAATCAGTACTTCAATGGGTCTATTCTGGCTACTATCCATATCTAGAATGGTAGAATGATGTGTCTCAACTTCTGCACGGCCCACATGAGTGCAAAAATATGAACTTTTTATAGGTGTGTATCTAGTCTCTTAATCATGGATTCTTTTGCTCAAATAGTACACTGCTCTCTCATTCTTATTATCATCTTCTTGTGCAAGCATTCTTCTGCGCATCTCCTATGATAGAGAGGTATAGGAGTAATGGCTTTCCCTGCCTTGGAAGTACTAGGGTGGGTGGATAGAGGAGGTATTCCTTAATAAGTTCAAAGTTTTTCTGACATTTATCGCTCCATGCATGGGGTTCATTCTTCCTTAGGAGCTTAAAGATGGGCTCACAAGTGGAAGTGAGTTTGGCAATGAATCGGCTAATGTACTATAATCATCCTAAGAACCCTCTTTTTTCTTTCTCACTCTTGGGTGGAAGCATATCCAATATGGCTTTGATTTTTGATGGGTCAACCTCGATCCCTCTATCACTTACCAAAAAGCCTAGCAATTTCCCAGTAGTTACTCCAAAGGTACACTTTTGGGGGTTCAACCTCAATCTATACTCCTTGATCCTTTCAAAGAACTTTCTCAAGTTAATGATGTGACCTCTTCTATCCTTAGATTTCACAATTATGTCATCAACATATACCTCAACCTTATTGTTCATCATGTCATGTAACAAAGCTGTGGCCGTCCTTTGGTCGGTTGCTCCCACATTCTTGAGCCCAAATGGCATCATGGTGTAACAATAGATTCCACATTCTATGGTGAAGGTAGTCTTAATCATATCCTTAAGAGCCATCTTGATTTGGTTATATCTTGAGAAACCATCCATGAAAGACATCAAGACATTACCAGTCGTATTATCCATTAGGACGTCAATGTGAGGAAGGGGGAAATCATCCTTACGGAAAGCTTTGTCTAAATACCTAAATCTACGCACATTCTTACCTTCCCATCCTTCTTTGGTATGGGCACAATATTGGCTATCCACTCAGCTTGGTGCACGGGTTTAATAAACCATAATTTCAATTGCTTGGTGACCTCTTCTTTGATCTTTAGCTGCCATTCGGTTCTCATACATCTCAACTCTTGCTTGACTTGTATCTTGTGAGCATGAGTTTTAATGTGGTGTTGGGCTATTTCGGGATCAATACCAGACATAACTTCATAGGACCATGCAAACACTTCTTGAAATTCTGTGAGAAGCTTTTTGAGATCTTTCCTTTCTTTTTCATCTAAGGTTAAGCCAATTTTAATTAAGTGTGGATTCTTATCATTGCCCAAATTAAGAGTTTCAAAAGTTGGTTCCATAGGTTCAATTTTCTTTTCCAATTGTTTATTAATTTCATTTTCAAATTCATTAGAATCATTTAAGTGCAAAATTTCAATATTATGGGACACATCAAAATAAGCCAAATCAGAATTCATCTTATTGAAAATGTTGAAAAGTACATCAGAACTTGCATTACAAAATTTCTTATAAAACCCAACCTAATTCCAATTATTGGTGTGCCCTACAGTAGACACGATGAAGGTAGATGGATCACATAGCTCTTCATTAGTGACGATGAACATGTCCCCCTCCATTGCTTCAGCATAGTCTCCATTACTTCAGCATCCATGTAGTCCACCTAGTCGACTTCCTCTTGAACTTCCTTGATTACCACAATAGGTTTCTCCTTGAAAGTAAGCTTCTCATTAAAGAACATCTCCTTACCTAGCTAAAGTTTGGGAAAGCCACAAAAAGGAAGGTCTCCCTCTCCTTTACAAAGTTTCCATTAAAGGTACCAATGTTCTTTTTGATTCCATCGCAACCTTTAAAGAATCCTAAACCTTCCTTGGTCAGTTGAGTCTTGAAATCAGGGAATTTAGCCACCCCTTTTCCAAGACCCATACCAGGCATATACCCCACGTTTTTCATCATTGCAATCACCTCATGGATACAATATGAGAGAAAATCTATAGTATACATTTCATCCTTTAATCTATAGTCAACCATGTTCACAAACTCAAAACCGCTCATTTGAAGCTCACTTCCTCCCTCTTCAAGCCCACAAACAGGAGCTAGGATTTCACTGTCACCAATTACTACAACGATACCTCCCTTCTATGGGATTTTCATTTTTTGGTGTAGAGAAGGAATAGCCCCAATGAGATAAAGTCATGCCCTCCCTAAGAGAAGGTTGTAGTTAGGAGTGATGTCCATCACGTGGAATTCCACAATCGTCTCCAATGGGCCAATCTTGCATGGAGCTTTGAAAGTACTCATAACTTTCCTTAAATTATTTTCATATGCCCTAATAGTCAAAGGAGAGGGGATAATTGTCTCCATATCTAGCCCAATGGTGAGAGCGGTCCTAAAAGGGCATACATTCAATGTGAATCCATTATCAATACGCACCATTGAAACCTTGGCACCGATGCATTCAATAGGTGATTTACAATGGCCTAGTATGAGTGGCGCCTTTGGGAGGAAGTTCTTTGTTAAAAAAGGCAAGGAGATGATGAGATGGGGCTTTAACTCCTATAAGAGATAGCATTTCTTGCAGTGTAATTTCTATGGGTACTTCCTTTCCACTAGAAGCATCCAAGAGAGCACTATGATACTTGTGAAAAGCTATTAGCAAGCCCCATACAGATACATGAGCTTGAATTTTCTTTAATTAGGTCAAAACTCTATCTTCTTCCTTTTTCTCTTCCTTCCCTTTGGTTCCATGGGCTTGGACCCTTCTCCTATGTGCCTACCAGGATGATCATTCTCCAAAAAGGATGGCTTGTAGTGCTTCCCACTCCTAATGATGTTAGCCATATTGTCCTCCATGACTTTTTTTCTTAATTAGGTCATTACTTTGGGGGGTATACACCACACGGCCATCACATTTTTCAAGATCTCATCCTCGTCATCCCATATCCCTTGGACTTTCACCGCATTAACCTCTACAGTTTCTATTAACTTTGAACAATCTCATTCAATCTCATCTATCTACACCAAATTCTAATATGAAGGAGGAGCTCTGTGATAATCAGGCAAGGGGTTCAGAGAATGTCTCCCCCACTCCTTGCTTAGTGGTCTTCCTAATGTTATGCTTAGTAATGATGGGGTTTGGAAGAGTTCCATTGTCTATGAGATCTTATATTTTATGTTTAAGGTGAAAAAAATTGTCGGTTCTATGGCAAGCTTTTTTATGGAAGTGGCAATATTCATTGAGGTTCCAAGTAGGAGGTACAGGATTGGGCATAGGTGTGGGATCTGGAGGTTTGATAAATCCTTTGGAGGCTAGATTTTCATATGCTTGGGCGAGGGTCATTCCTAGTTTGGAAAATTCTCAGCGGGCTTTCTTTGTGAAGCTTGGGTAGGCTAAGTTTTGTTGGTGTATAATGGCACTTACATTTACAAGATTGGGTGCTTTAGAAGTAGTTACTCCTCCCCCATATGTCTTCTTGATTAAAGGTTTGCACTTACCCTTCTCCAATTGCCCATTATTGACAGCATCTTCTATCCTAGTTCCACAATCACACAATTTCCCAAAAGAACTAATAGGCGATGATTGGAGCCTACTATTATATGCCGGGAGTAAATTCTTGATAATCATGTTGATTTGATCTTTCTCATTTGGCCTATTAACCATCCTTGACACCTTTCCCTTCCATCTTATCATATATTCAAAGGATGTCTCCCCTACTCCTTGCTTAGTGGTCTCTAAGTCTCTTAGAGTTACATCAATCATAGTATTGAAGAAGAATTGATCCACAAACAACTCTACTAGCTCATTTGACACCTTGGTCTTGCTTGGATCTAAGCTATAGTACCACCTTGATGCACCTCCCGTGAGTGAAAGAGGGAATGCATGCAAAGTTTGCTTCTCATCCAATCCTTTCATTTCAACGATGCTTAGATGGCTCCTAACATGTTGCTTTGGATCTCTAGTCCCATTAAACTTTTCCGCATCAGAAATCTTAACCTTTGGAGATAATGCAATGGGAGTTTTTGAAATTATGCCCCCCATGCTATAGAGACAATCATCCATCCCTTAGGCCTTACGAAAGGCTAGTTGCATTTTCTCCATCTTTTTTTTTCATGGCCACGGTATTTGCGATGAACTTCTCAAATGGCTTGTTCCTTTAATAATCGACCTTATCTCTTTCATCCCAACCTTCCCCTTTTTCATCATCATGAATCTCCACATATGTGACCTTTTTTAGCTTGGCTTCTTCTAATTTGGTGAGGCAACTCCCCATCTTCTTGAGAACACCACTTTGCTCTTCCATTGCCTTGAATATCCTTTAAGCAGTCTCATCATTAATTGAGCAGCCATTGTTACTTGAGATGATTCTCCCTCTTGAAATACTTTTTCTTTATGTGTGTCCTCAATCTTGACCAAGCATCTTCTGTGCTTTTCTTGGACCCAAATTGGGGTGGGGACGTGTTTTCTTGATCTTGGTGGTGCAATGGTGCCTGAAAAGAAGTCCCATCTTTATTAAGTCCATGTACCAATTAAAAGCTTTAGATATTCTTAGAAAGTCTTTTAAGTCCATTTTAATGAAGCTGTGAGAGACCAAAACTTTTTGGTGCTCTCAAAAAAAGAGAAAGGTATCGGCACCTCTCTTTTTGGGGTTGATGTGGAGTCGCCACTTATTTTTTATTACAAATAAAATAAAATAAAATAAAATATACAACTTACATATTGAAATACCTCAAATTTCATTAATTGATTATACAAATACAATTTTGTAGAATAACATTACAAGGTTTTGGTCCTAAATACAATCTATGTTAAAGAAATACAAGGCTTGGGTCTTAGATACAATCTACCAACATAAAGTAAAGCACTAGTTCTACCAACCTAAGATTCTAATGTTCATGGACTAGGTTACAGAATGGGAAGGTGTTAGGCACCTATTCTGCTCGGACAGAGTCTGATCTTCTAAACTTTTTACAATCACTTAAGTACCCTTAAACAATAACATGCAACATGTTGTATGTATATTTTCACATCTATGGTTAGATATTAAACAAAAATGTTAAATTTGCAGCTTTTATGTGGGAAGAAATTAAATTTTAATTTTAATTGTAGAAAAATGAATTTTAAAGAGAAATTTCAAATGTAATTTCAGAATAAAAATGATTTTTAAATAAAATTTTGAAATCCACTTTTTAATTATCAAAGGGAATAAATTTTAAAGAAAAATTTCAAAATTGATTTTTTTAATTAATAAAGAAAATAAATTTTTGATAAAAAATTCAGATCTGATTTTTAAAATTAAAAAAAAAAAGGATTTTAAAAAGATTTTCCAAATCTGACTTTTTAATTAAAGAACAGAATGAACTTCAAAGAGAAAATTCAGATCTAATTTTTTTAATTAAAAAACATAATGGATTTTGAAAATAATTTTTAATTCTGACTTTTAAATTAGAAAACAGAATAGATTTTAAAAAGAATTTCCAAATCTGATTTTTTAATTAAAAAATAAAAGGAGTTTGAAAAGAATTTTTAGATTTGATTTTTAAACTAAAAAAAAAAAAAAAAATGTACTTTTGTTAAGGACAAATTTCTCACACCACATGGCTTCATTTCATTGGAGACCCACACCATGTTAACACTATTATAGATTTTGGAAAAATCTCTTCTAAAGCCCAAAAGAGTCCATATTTACACAAAAAGGTGTCAAAGCCCGTGGTTCAAGCTTATAGCACATCATCTCATTTTTTGGCTCATGATCCAAGCTCATGAGTTTCATCGGGGAAATTTTGAGAGTCGTGATTTGGAAGGCCAAGAAGTATGTTCAGTAAAGCTCAAGTGGTTCAAAGTTGATAAAGAAAAGCATGTTGCTTGGCATGTCTTCCTCGATTCCCTAAACTCTGATGGGTCAGTGTACAATAGGCAATATTTGGTAAGCTTCTCATATCACATAACACTTAAAATGATAAAACTCCTCATGCTCTTTACATAAAAATTAATGGTCATCATATAATATAACTTTAAAAATGTAATTATAGTATTTCATATAAATTATATCATTATCATCTAAATCAATTCCAAGCACATGGCTAAATATATATTACTATCTCATATCTAGTTTTAAACGCTCTCTTTACTCTCCATAATTACATCTCATAAATTTCATCAAATATCAACCAACTAGTTTATTACTTATCAAAAGAGGAAACTTAGCCAAAAATACCAATAGTAGCTCTAGCAGAAGCTGCAAACAATTCAAGCAGAAGCTGTTTTGCAAAAACATCTCCAGCAAAAGCTCCAAACAGCTCCAACAGAAGCAGAAACAACTTCTACAGAAGTTGCCATAGCTCTAACACATTCTACAGTGGTTGCAGCTGTGGCACTAGAAATAGAAAGATGTCATATAAAGATTATTTTACCATTTTTAGCCAAACCATGAATTTAATGTCAAATATTTTCCCTTCAAGCAAAAGATCTCATTCAAATAGCATCATTTGACAGCTCACAGTTGTGACTAACAGTTGTAACAGCTGTGACAGCACCATTAAGTCTCTAACTTTGCTTCTTTTGGCTAAAAAACAAAATCCCACTAATGAAACCACTTACTTTGTCAAATATTTTTCCTTATTTGCTAAATTTCCCTTCAACTAGTTCTGATCTAGTTACATACTTGGCTTTATATAAAGAGGACCAAGCTACACACTAAAGGGGATCCATCCTTCTCTCATCTTCAATATTATAAAACTCCATTTATTTGGCTGCCATATCTCTAAAAGATCTCCATATCTTTCTTCATCCCTCTTACAAAATCTCTCTTTATATATAACAACACAACACACATATTACAACACACCATTAACCCTTACTATCCATCTCCCCCACACTTAAAATATTCTGAAACTTTATCATTTTGCCGCCCAAAAACACATCTTCATCTCATTCTTTATTTCTCATGCAAAATCTCCCTTCTTAGAAAGTAACATAACCCATGACATAACACAAAAATCACTCCAGTTGCAGCTATAATCCCATGTATTTACTATATTTAACATTCATATTATCTATCTCATACTTCCATTTATTTTACAAACACATTCCTCACAAAATACCAATACATACTTCTCATATATCTTCAAATACCATATACCACAAAATATACATATATATATACTTCTTACCATCTCCACACATTTTAAAACATATCAAACACTTTTCCATTACAAAAGCCCTTTCTCATGGAAGGCATATGAACATCAATATTAAAGCCTTTCTCTTAATAGGCGCAAAGACTTCATATTAAAGTCATTCTCATTGAAGGCACACATTTCTAATACTTAAAGCTATTCTTATGAAAGGCACACTTTATGAAATTAAAAGCCCTTTTTATAAAAGAAAATATCACTCATACTTGACTAGGAACTAGAAGAACATTACATGGGAAAAATCATTTAGTGCATGATTAAGGGGACAAACTTAACCAACCAATGCACACGGTTGGACATATTCTCTCTCCCTCCAATTGCACCCATTTTTCCCTTTCAAACATGAATTCACCATGAAAGGATTCACTTCATCATGCTATTGAAATGTTAAGCCCACTGATGTGATACGACTCGAGTTGCAAAACACGAAGGTTGCTGAAATGTTAAAGCTCACTAATGTTATACGACTAGAGCTATAAAACATGAAGGGCTGGAGCTGCAAAACATGAAGAATATGAAGATTATTAGCCCGTTAATGCTAAACGGCCAAGCCACAAATCATATAAAGAATGAAGTGCTGCTACACAGCTAGAATCAGAAACATAAAAGATAAGTCAATGTTTTCTCTATCTTTGAAATTACATTATTAAGCATCTGGTAATTCATTATCATTTTACCGCTAGATGTAAATTACTTTAATATTATCTCACCATCTAATAATCATGGATTCACTAATACTTCACTAATGAACATACATATTAATAAATCGATCTACCACCATTATACATATATTATTTGGACAGAACCACCCTTGGACACATATTTTTGGAATGAACTACCATTGGACATATATTATTTGGACATAGACCATTGCTAGACATAACTTATTATGTTGAACATTAACCATGAACCGTAACTAGACATGTACTATTGGACTCATCCCATTGTTGGACATTTGACACCTAATTAATTATTTTCTAACATTGGACATCACTTAATATACATAATAATAATAATGTATCAACTCACCATCTAATCAAAGCTATCATGCTAAGCATATCATTTATTTATTTCAACCATTATCATGATTCTAAGACTTTGGGCTTCATCTATTTTGTAAGCTTAAAAATACACCTCATTGGTCTATGTGGCCTAATGTCGAGTTTCGGGTTGAACTCCCTAAAACAAATTTGGGCTTAGCAAAGTCACACTTCCAGCAAGAGACATGTGGCTACACGCAAAAACTGCCCCCAACAACTTTTAAAATAAAATTTCAGATCTAATTTGTTGATTAGAAAATAGAATAGATTTATAAATAAATAAAATAAAATAAAATAAGAATTTTCAGATTTGATTTTTATTAACAAAGAGCAGCATATCTAAGATTATATTATGTATATCCTACATCTATATGATCAAACATATGAATACACATAAGCAAGCATACATGCTTTCATGAAATAAAAGATCTAACAACAAAAAAATCATACCAGAGATGCACGGAAAATTTAATTGGATACATATATTAATGACAGAATAAACATGTAAATGAAAGGATAGAAGCAATACTTGCATCAATGCATCAACAAATTCTACAGGGGAATGGGAGAATTACTTTAGAGATAGAGAGAGAGAGTGAGTCTCTCTAAGTCCTAAAGAATTTTTACTTAACAAAAAAGAAAATCTTAAAGTCAAACTTCTAGAGTTTCTTTAACGTTAAGGGCAAAGAGGGGGCTGAATTCTGGCTACTCTCCTATATTTATAGAGGTGTGTCTGCTTGAAAAATAAGCTAGAGTTGCTTAGAAAATCAACAAATATGAATTAGGTCCGGTTTTATCCCTAAAAAATTGAATCTGATAAGTCTAGACCTGATCTAAAAGTTTCTAGGCCAGACTTAAAATTTGTGCATATTATCAGATTATCCTTTTTATTCTTATGCAACCAAACTCATTTTAATCAAATTCAACAACCAGTCACATAAATTATTTGATTAATTTCAATTATTATCCAATCAAAATTAATTTCAATTAATCACCTGTGATCAGTTTCACCCAAATGAAAATGTATGCAAACCGTGAAAACTTGATCTTGTGATATCTTTCAATTCAATAGTTTGATTTGAAAACTGGACATACCGTTGCAATCGTTAGAATCTCAAAATCGTTTTTATGCTATGTGATGAATGATTTAATGCATAAAATGTAATTATGATTTTTGGGGTACTTAGAATGATCATTTCAGTCATCTTCCAAAATTAAATTATGAGTGCAAAATTGAGTATCTACAAAATGCCTATTTACAAAATCACTCCCCTTCCTCTCATGAAACTTGCCCCTTATTTCATTTGGGCCTTAGTCCATTCACAATAATGCCCTCATCTTACTCTTGTGGGCTTTCATTAGAATGTACTTAGAGATTTTCAACCATTTGTCTCAAATATGGGCTTACAATGTATTCATCACCTTTGGGCTCTTCTCTTTTTCATTTCATTATCATCATTCATTTTTTTTGAAATAGCCCTCTAGCTAGAATATATTGTAGCCTTCCTTTCAAATTCCATGAACTTCTCATCATTTTGAGCCTAAGCATGCAACAAAGAGGCCCAAGATTAGGGAATTTTGTGTTGACTTGTATGATGTTGAATGCTAAGTCCATAGCATACTTGTTACCTTAAGTCCAAAATTCTCTTTTTCAAAAGGTCTTTTGATTTGGGCTTATGATATTAATCAGGTTATGATCTTATGAACCTTTCAAATTAAGATATACCGTTGGATTTTGAGATAAGCCTCTTATGTGAGAACCTCTTTTCTTTCATTCCAAACATCTTAGGGTGTGCCATAACTTTTGGGTCATCCTTTAATTTTACATCTTTTATCTTTATTTGTCCTTTAGAATTAGGTGAACACAAGATATATGGTTGAACAAACAAGAGATACAAAGGTTACCCTCTTTTTTGTAGGATCTAGGATCTCTTTAAGTGTGGGTAGGCTCCTTAAAGCTAAAGGGGTAGATCAATAGGTCACTCACAACTAGGTGGGTTATGATTCCAAATGGGGCCTAAGTAGACCTTTGTGGATT
This sequence comes from Quercus variabilis, assembly GCA_030445155.1. NCBI lineage: Eukaryota > Viridiplantae > Streptophyta > Magnoliopsida > Fagales > Fagaceae > Quercus > Quercus variabilis. The sequence continues at coordinate 48,610,570 of CP129447.1, read as the reverse complement.
GGTGGCATGCCATTAATGTACTCAAAGCCTATCATAGGCAATGACACACATTGTGAGTTGGGAGGATGAACTTTGAAAGACTTTGGCCTGAATAGAGCATACTTATCTTCCCACTCATCACCAACCAAGGTCAAGGGATAAAGAACCAAGTGAAGTGTGTGCAAACAAGCATTGAACAAGCCTTTATTAAGTTTAAGAAATAAGACTCATGGAATCAAACTCTCTATCCCTAGTGAAGTTGCCACTGTAGGCGTAACGCATGGTTTGGAGAGTGCACCTCAGCCGAGTGGACCGGGGCGGAGAAGAAAAGGAGTTGGCACCTAGTTTTATTGTCTAAGAACCAAGTATATAGCTCCCTTACGTGGAAGGATTGATCTTACTACCAGAGTACGAGTTCAAAGTTTAGGTACAGTTTTGGAAAGGTTTTAGGCATCCTAAACTGCTTGAACCTAGGAGTCGCCTTCCACTCATTGTGTCTTACATCTTAATCTCATCAAAGGCATATTTAATATTGCATCTTAAACCCACACACACACTAGCATACATCTAAGCATACAACATGGCATCAATAATTCCAAAACCCTAACCATACATCTATCATGGCATCACAGACCCTAGCATGCTTTTATCATACACATCATCCAAGGTAGCAAACAAATCATGGTAGAAACATAGACAAGGCAACAATGTATTAAACATCAAGTATATCCCAAACATCTAGGCATGAAGTCAAATTGTCAAACAAACATATTCATCATCAAAGTGCATGTCCATGTGAATGCATGACTTACCTTATTTACCTCATTGCATCACAACACCTATGCATCAATGTATGATCATATGAATGCATGTTCATGGCGTTAAATCAAGAAATAAAAAGAAACCCTAATCTAGTATGTTAAAGGCAAACAAATAATTAAATAGAGGAATAGTAACTCAAGAACATAAAAACAAGACAAAACAGAGGCATATGATGTAAAAGAAACAAAGAAACAGAAGCAGAAAACTTAGATTAGGATTTCTAGGCACAAGTATGCGTGCGCATACATAGGTCTACATACGCAGGCCAGTTGTGTGCGTATGCATGCTAGGAGTTTGCGTGCGAATACAAAATCATGCGTACGCAAACACACTAGATGAACCCTAACCCAGAAGCTTAAAAACACAAAAAATCGAGCAAAACTCAAAACAATAAATCTAACAACCTAACATGCTTTTAAACATAAAAACTACTAAACCCTAGGCTAAACAAACATATCTAAGCATATATATAAAAGGAAAAAAAAAAAAGATTAAAGCAGAAATGAAAGAAAAGAGTTTAGAACTCAAAACAAAAGCTCCTAGACTTGATTTTGACCATTCCTCTCAGTCAAATATATTCACAATCAAATAAGGAAGTGATTAGTAAAGATCAAGGCTAGAAAAGGCCCTAGTTAGAATATATAGATTTGAGGATGTTTTGTGAAAAACTTCATCTTTGATTTACTATTTCTAGTGAATCTTATGTTTTTCCTTAGAATTTTCTGTGTGTTTTTGAAATATACCATGTAAGGCTTTATATAATTGAAAATTTGGGGTTTGAAACGGCTCCTAGACAATGTGGGATTCATTCCAAACCTCGATCTTTAATGCAGAAAACCTTCCTTTCATAGCTTCTGGAACCCTAGCTATGTACGCAGGTCCATGCTTGTGTACACATGCATCAGAACTGCGTACGCATACATAGACCCTAAACCAACCTTGGGCCTTAGAATTTCAACATCATTAGGGAATAGGGGCCTGAGTTGTAAAGGGTACAAAATGCGGTGTCTATAGGGGGTATCAGTTGTGGAGCATTGTTTTTTATATCTTTTGGGGTCTCTTGACTCTTGGGTCTTATGAGAAAGAGTAATTAACCTTTTTTTTTGGGTAGAAGAAATGGTTGGGGAATAATTCATTGGATATTTGGAATTTGGCTATGTTATGTTTGATGAAAATAATTTGGTGAGAGTGTAACAATTTTATATTTGAGGATTTAGAAAGCTCGAGGGGACAAACTTCTGGTTTCATTCGTAGAGACTTTGTTTGATTGTTGATTGGTCTTGAACTTGGGGATTTACATCTAGAGAGCCCATACCAATTTTTATAGAGTCTCTTTCTTTTTTTACAGAATTCTTTTGGCTACTTTGTGCAGTTTTTGCATGAAGTAGTCAGTATATATATATATATATATATATATATATATATATATATATGAAGTGTAGCTAGGTCAATTCTAAGGGTGTAATTTTTAATTAACCCCACTTCCTTAATTACAAACTCAAAATTGGTAGCATTCAAATTCTCCCCCTCTTTTGCTTACTCTAGGAAGACAAAGGAATTTTGAGCCTCACAAATAATTTTTTTCTCCAATTTATAACTATTTCTTTTCTCTCACATTATTCAAATAGTGAGAATTGTTTTTCCACCCACCAATTTCCTTCTTTTGCTTTCCTCTCCCCCCTCTTTCCATTATTTCAAATTTCCAAACAGTGTCAAAGAGTTGTTTATTTTGCAACCTCTCTGCGCCAACATTAATCGAAATGAGGATTTAATTTCTTTTTATCTATTTGTTTAAAATTGTGGAAGGAAATTTTACATGGTTTTAAAAAGTGGAACGGACAATGAACCGAAAAAGAGACTAGATATCGATTCTTTGGTCTGACTGGGGTGGCTTGATAGTCGAATTGATGATGTCAAAATTAATATAATTAAAATATTTAAATAATTTTTATGAGGACTTTGAATTTTCATAACTTATATTAAGAAAATATACAAAAATTGAACGATACTTTTTTGCATACTGCCTCTTTTTTTTTTTTTTCCTAGTTGGTAATTATTGATAAAGTATATTTTGTTATTTAAGTTTTGTATTTTATTTTTATATATAATTGTTTAAAATTTTAACTATTTATTTATTTGCGAAAACAAAATCCAAATGTCAGAATGACTAGACAAGTCACAAACTTACCAACCCACTTTCCCAGCCACACATGTTTACTTCTTTTTATTTTTTCCTTAAATCTAGCACAACATGTTACCATCATATCAAACTCAAACTCTTTATTTTTTATATTTGTACTTTTCTTTCCTCCACATGTTAAGACGTCCTCTCTCTCTCTCTCTCTCTCACACACACACACATTAATGACGAGAGGGTGGAAAAGTGAGAGGATGGAAGAGATTCTAGTTCCACTCATTTATGTTTGGTAGGGAGGGTGGAAAAATTGAGAGATAGAAAACATTTTTGTTTGGTTGAGAAGAAAAATGAGAGGATTTAAAATATAACTTGTATAAATTTACCATCATATCCTAATTAAATAAAACAAAAAGAAACACATTATACTTTTTTTTTAAATTGTGTATGAATAAGCCTTTCATTAAAATTTAAGAAAAAAGGAACAAGATATTAACCCAAAATTGTTTTCTTAAAAAAAAAAAAAAAAAAAACCGTGAAGAAGAAACTTGCTGCAATTGCTGGGGTAATTTTGTCCAAAAGCATAGGAGTTTTGCTCCTTGTTTGCACTCCTATAATCTCCCCAATTCAGGAAGAATAATTTTTGGTGGGTCTGGAGAGAAAACACTCGGGACTCACCAGTTTTCTCTTCTTCCTCCCTCGCAACCAAAGACCTCTCCCAAGCATTTTCTCTTCTATTTTCTCCAATTTTTTGTTACATCCTCCTCAAAATCATTCTAACCAAACATACCTTAAGGAAAAAAGGAAAAATAAATAAACGTGTGTGGTTGGGAAAATGGGTTGGTAAGTCCATAACTTGTCTAGTCATTCTAGCATTTGAGTTTTTTTTTTTTTTTTTTTTTTTTTTTTTTGAATGAATAAATAATTAAAAGTTAAAGTTAAACATTTAAAATATTATTTATAAAAATAAAAAACTCAAAATTTAAATGGCAAACTGTAGTTTGTTAACAATACCAACTAGAAGGTGAGTCTCTTAGAGAATTAATTGAAGGCCCACTGAAACAAGAAGATAATATGCTGACTGTGGAAGATATCCATGGGGATTACAGTTGGAAGTGGGAGCTATTGTCCTTTGATCTCCCTGAGTCCATTAAGGATAAAATTAAAGCTATCCCAATTCAAAACTATGGCCCTAGGGAGGATACCATAATGTGGAAGCACACATTAGATGGTGAGTTCTCAACTAAATCAGCTTACCATTTAGCTATTAAGGGAGAAAATTCTAGCCTGGTATTTAAGGGAGCATGGATATGGAAGCTTGATATTCTTCCAAAGATTACTACCTTTCTATGGCTATGCCTACACAATAGTATTCCTATAAGAGAGGTTTTGGCCTCAAGGGGCATTACGTGTGAGAAAATTTGCCCATTATGTAAATCTCAAGAAGAAACAATCCTTCATCTCCTTAGAGATTGTGAGTTAGCCCGTGATTGTTGGAGGAAACTTGAGTTCCCCCCATGTTAGTCTCCACCTTCTCCAGTAATCTAGAGGATTGGTTGCAAGCCAATCGTCTAAGCAATGTGGAGTATAAATCTACCAACCCGTGGAGTGCACTTTTCTTGTTCACCGTATGGTCCATCTGGAAGAACAGGAATAAGATAGTATTTGATAGTGCCATTCACAACTCTTCTCTCCATAAAATCTGTTTAAGCCAAGCCTATGAATATTCATTTTGTGTGAGCAAATCAAAAATCATAGCGCAGAAAGTTGTTGTTCCTGTTAGATGGAGTAAACCTTTGGAGGGGTGGTACAAGCTCAATACTTATGGTGCTTCCTTTGGGAATCCAGGCAAAGCTGGTGGAGGAGGCATTATCAGAGACAGTTAAGGGAATTGGGTGAAAGGATTTTCTAGAGCTATAGGCTTCACTACCAGCATCATTGTTGAATTGTGGGCTTTGAGGGATGGGTTGAATTTAGCCATTCAACTAGGTATACAGCAATTAGAAGTTGAACTTGATGCCAAGATGATTGTGGACTTTGCTTAAGTCTAATAAAAAGCCTAACACAGCCTACTCCCCTCTCTTGTTTGACTGGAGGTTACTCCTCGCCATGGTTCCACAAGCTAGGGTAGCTCACGTGTTTAGAGAAGCTAACAAATGTGCTGATCTTTTGGCTAAGAAGGGTTGCTCTTTGCGGGATGATTTTGTTCAGTTTGATTCTCCCCCCTCTTCTAATTTTGAGTCTGTGCTAGCCATGGACTATAATGGTTTGTATGTATTTTGATTTATAAATGCCAATGTGGCTACTGTACTAAACTAGCTTTGGCGTATTTTGTTTAATAATATTCCCTTTTAACCAAAAAAAAAAAGGCAGTTTCTATTTTTTTTTTCTTTATATAAGTTATTAAAATTCAAAATTCACATAAAATTATTTAAATATTTTAATTATATTAATTATAATATCATTGGTTCAACCATCACTTCGACCCCAGTCAGACTAGAGAACTAATTACCATTCTTTTTCTGATTTTTTGTAAGTTCTAGTTTCTAAAACCATGTTTTTCTCTAATTTCTAGATTAAGATTCAATTCTCGGTTAAACCAGTCCAGTTTTTGAAACCATGAAATTTTATCCAGCATTATATAAGTAATACTAATTTTTTATGCATTTCAAGAATATGATTAAGTGTCTGTTTAACATCAGCTTATAAATTCAGCTTTTAACCTTTAGTTTTTTTAACTTTTATGTACAGTTTTTTAAAACCTCATTTTTTCCTTCATTTTCTTACTTTTTCAAATTTTTTTAAAGTACAAGTATATTTTAAAGAGAAAACATTGGGTCCGGAACTAGCGTAAAACCAACGTTTTACGCTAGCCAATGAGACCACGCCACATACACGCTCAGCTTAAAGAAACATTTCACACCTTAAAAAAAAGAGAAATGATATATTTACAATATTTTTACAACAAATTCTAAGTGGCAGGTTGTTACTGGTTGTTATTGTTGGGACAAAAAAATAATCTTAGTATTAGGTTCAAATTTAAACCAATAACAACTAACCACTTGTAATTTATTGTAAAAATGTTGTAGAAAACATTTCATGCTCACACGCTCACCCACCTCTACAAGTTCAACAGCCCTAACACCACCAAAATAAATAATAACAAAAACCCAGAACACAATATGGTTCTTGAGTTGTGTATTTGTGTTGTTGAGATATTTGTAGGTTGTAATTGGTGTTTTTGAGGGTTGTGATTGTGGGTTTGTGGGTGTTCTATGTGTTGTTGAGAAAAAAAAAATCTAAAGAGTGAGTTAAATCAAAGAAAAGGAAGATGGGTTTATGGTCACTCTGGTCTACCATGGGACTTGCTGGTGGTATGGTGGGTTTGTCAAGGGAGGTGAGTTGCTGATTCATGTTTGGTTGAGAGAGTAATAGCAGTACAGTGGGCTCCACAAATCTAAACCCCCATGAACCCAAACCACCTCCTCGACTTTGCAACCCAGACCACCATGAGTAAGTTTGTTGAAGCCATGGAAACTGGAACCAAAGATTCTGGGCAGGCTAAAGACAAAGAGAGCTCGAACAAAACCAAGTGTGTTATGAATATACAAGGGTACCCAGTAAAAGGGTTTGTCAATTGCAGGCCATGAAACCTGCATAATTTTCCCTTCTCTCAATATAGCCTTTAATATTGGTCGCTGTCCCCACCAAGCTATACAGCAAGACTTTCTCTGTATCTCCCATGCCCACATGGACCACATTGTGAGTGTCCCTACCGTGCTTTGCTTATTTTCTCTATTTTTTTTTTCTTGCTCTTTGTATTGCAAAATTTTGACTTTTTTTTTTTCATTCTCTGTGCATTTGTGTTCTGGGTTTTTGTTATTATTTACTTTGGTAGTGTTGGGTAGACATGGCAAAACGAGTTAGAATTTTCTGACCTGACCTAAAAAATACTTGACCCTAATCTAATTTTTTGACCCGAAGTAAAAACGGATTGACCTGTGACCCGACCCGATTTTTTACGGGTCAACTTGACCCGACCTGAATAACCCATGACTCGATCTGAAAAAAAAAATTCACAAATTTTTTTTTTTTTTAAACTATGTCCTCATACTAAATGCATAAAACACAAAGCACCAAGAGGGCAGGCTGGCAAAGCCAAAGCAATAGGCAATAATCAATAGTCAATAAATTATTAAATTACAAGAAGACAAAATAATAGCTTTTTAGTTTTTACATGCAATTTGCCTATTGATTTTGAGGGCTTCACACGAATCACAATCACAAAACCAATAAAGCTAAAAGCTTCAGCTCCGCCTGAGAGACCATAGAGACATGACATCACTGACTTGAGAAGACTTAGACTTAGACAACACAACCATTAAAAAAAAAAAAAATCTAATTCAATTGACTAGCTTCCAAAGCCAAAATTGTGATTCACAAAAAACATGAGACTGATAGAGTGTAGCAAAAACATGACAACACATTACAACCACAATTTTGTTATTTTGTTGGCTTACTTGTTTTGTTTGTTTTAAAATTTATCTCTTTTTGAAGTTGTAAACTTGTAATTATATGCATTTTGACAGTGAACTATTAACATTAAAGACTTTTTTCATCATAAATTTATGACTATAAATAATTTTTGTCATGCTGAAAAGTCAAAACTATAAAAATTGAAAAGATATTATCGAGTGGCATTAAATGCAATTCATTTGCTTAACTGAGTTTATTCATTCTCTTTAAATAAGTTGTCATTGATTTGTTTTTGTTAAAAAAAAAAAAAAAAAAAAAAAAAAAAAACTTTAAAAAATACGAGTCAACCTGACCCAACCCGAAACCCAATTGACCCGACCCGCCCGTTTTGCCATATCTTATTGTTGGGGCTGCTGAACTTGCAGAGGTGGGTGAGCGTGTGAGCATGAAATGTTTTTTTTTTTTTATAAAGCGTGAAATGTTTTTTTAAGCTGAGCGTGTACGTGGTGTAGTCTAATTGGCTAGCGTAAAACCAATGTTTTACGCCAGTTCTTGACCCAATGTTTTCTCTATTTTAAGGACACTGAGCTTCCCAAAATGGGTTCCAACCTGAGGAAGTACGTAAATGCTAAACACAAGTGTAAGAGAGACACTGTGTTGCCGGGACAGATAAATTCCTTCCCAGTAAAATATAAGATATAACTCCAATATTCATTTTATTGATGTATTTAACCTCCTCGTGAAACGAATAATTATTTAGTAGTTTACAAAAAAAAAAAAATGATTTAGTAACCTGGCTCCATACAATAGCTTACCAGTTAAATTCATGGTACAACCTATCAAGTATGTGAGCGACACGAGATTGAGTAAAAAGCACTGAGGAGACGGAAATAATGATGACGTATAGGATTGGAATCAGTGGGAAAACATATTGTAAGGAGGGTATTTTCTGAACTTGGAATTAATGATGAATGGAACCTGAACTACCAAATTAAATTCTTGATGAATGGACTTTCTCCACTGGTTATTTCTTTTAGCAGCATTGTTAGAGATGAACTGGTTCTGATTGCATGATTAGGTTTATTCGGTATGCAAGTCATATATTTGCAGAAAATCGAGACCAGTACAAGAGAGCAAGCAGTGAAGAGGTTAAGACTGGGTTTTTAAAGTACATAACATGAGCCCAAAATTTAAGAAAGAAAAAAGAAAAAGAAATAAGGAGCAGAAAACTTTCAGATAAATTTTCTAGAAGATTCAAAAATCTCCAATCCAAATACAAAATGAACTAGAAAATTTGTAAATCATGATGCCAGAGCAGCATTGATGATTTAGCACCTCCACTTATCCCACAGAGAGAGGGAGGAAAACTGGAGAACTCATTTTGCGTATTGGACGAAGATAAACTTATCATGAAGGCAGGGGGGCACCTTAGTCCTCCTCAGTTTTAACTCTCTTCTTTGACTTACTTTGATGAGAACGATCTGACAGCCCTGAATAGGTAAGCTCACTGTTACCTCGTCCTGAATCTTGAGTACGATGCTCCATAGACCCAGCAGATTCACGAACATGTCTTTTTTTTGGAGTCTCTGATGGCTCCCCAAGTTCAGACAAGGAACTTCTCTGATGTCGACTTGTTGATTGAGACTTTCTCAGAATAGAACTTGGGGTAGAGAATTGACGTGAAGAATTTGTCAATGAAATTCCCCTAGAATTCTGATAACTTTGTCTCAAGCTGTTGGAATTCAGGTTTTGAATTTCATTAGGCTCTGGATAATGGACAAGGGAAACTAGCCGTGAAATCTTCCCAACTGCCAACACATATTATTTTATCATTGGAATGCATGAAGCTTGTAACAAGTAACAATAACAAATTTCAATATAATAATGGCAATAATAACAAAGACAACCCATATAAAAGATTAGGTTAAATCAAAATAACCGTTCTCATTTCATTATGGGTAAAGTACCAAATGAAAGACATAAAACTAGACCTTGGTGATGGAACTTCACAGGATCAAACACCAAAAACAATCTTTCAAAGTGAGAAGCATAGACAACTTGATTGTATTCATAAACAAACTTCAGATACAAAATCAGAATCTAAGTATGACTGGGCTTAGAGTTACAAATGACTATATGAGTTACTCGATTGGAAAAATAAAACAGGCACCTAACAAAATAGACTAGGATATCCCTCTCTGCAACTTGCTTTTCTCTTCTACGACCTATAATGCTTACATAAGCTGTCAAAAAGAAGGAAGCCAGACAAGACCAAATGAAGCCTCATAGGCAACCTCATCTGAAAATTTACTTTGTATATCCAAATGAAGTGAATGAAACATTTGTATATTGGTACAAATATGATAGATATGTAAAAATTATTGATGCATCTTAATTCCTATGGGTTAACTTTGAATGAATCTGAAAATATATTATAAAGATGTGGAAAAAAGAAAAGCAAGAAGCCAATACACACATACCAATTTTTGACTCTGCTGCAGAGGAAAGAAAAACTGTTGCATTTGACTCTTGAGCCGCAAAGCTGACAACATCATAAGCTTTTCCTGTCAAAATGCACAAGATTGAATCAGAAAAGTGCTGACAATCATGCAGTGTAAACAGTAAACATCGTTACAAATCAGGCTACATTACATGCTAGAAGAGGATTAACACAAGAAAAAACGGATGCTGGGACTAGAGTTTCTCCCGTGAACCACTGCAGAATATTAATATTTACCAGAAGAATCCTCAAAACTGCCCAACTGTCCATCATGATGAAGTTTGAGAGACAATTCTTGGCCATCAAGTCCAGGAAGCTGCAATACCCATAGATTGCTTAATAAACACAATGCCCTGGCCTCAGTGACATCAAACCATGATAGCAGTTATTCCAATGACTTATAAAAAAAAATTGCTGTTAAATCTTTGATGCTATTGAAGTCAAATCCAGACAACTAATTGATTTTTTGGTTGAGCTGCCTCATTCAAACCAGTTAATTTTTTAAGCTAAGATGACACAAAAATCCAGACTTCAATAGATGGTACAATTTTGAAAGCAAATTAGCAAAGCCCAGCCAACCAATTTTGGGTTTAAGTCTTATATCAAATACACATAACAACCACAATTATTCAAGTATAGAATACAAAATTAACATGGCAATTACAGTTTGTTACAAACCTTTCATCAGATTCCTTTTTTTTTTTTTTTTTTTTCCTTCTATCCTGAAACCGGGTTTGAAAGAAACAGACCGAGATGGCAGACACCAAAGAATAAAACTTACTTCTTTATCTTTACTTTTGGGCCACTGAATGAGCCAAAGTTCTGTGTTGTCTGTTGAACTAAGATCAATAAGTGGTTCCTTGGTCTCTACCTGAAAATCTGGTCGAGGTTTGTAACCTTGTTCATTGTCGGAATCCATTACCTCAATCTTCAACTAACAAACAACCAACTGTATTTCCAAAAAAGTAAAGCAACAATTACATTTAAGGTTATGAAAAGGTAAACACATAACCAATCAACCCCAGTTCAAGCATTTCAACAAACACCTTCTTAGTAACACCCACCTTATCAATAAAAACTATTTTATATCCTCAGCTCCTACTCTCTCTCTATATATAATATAACTTTACTCACAACTCACCGCATAAATAATTATCAGTCTCGGAGACAGAGACTACTCACAAACACAATCACAGATTCACAGTCACAGACTCAATTCACATTCATCCTCAGCAAAAACAAACAAACACCACAATAACATATTCACACACATTATAAACGTATAGTGCGGAGAAAGAGAATCAGAGAAAAATCATATCAGTACTAGGTTTGTTGGGAGAGAATATATACTTGTTCGGGTTGGAGATGTCGGCGTCGGAGGTGGGGTGGGCAGCTGGAGGAGCTGCGGCGGCGAATGGCGGTAAGTAGATGGCCGGTGGTTGATGGTCTCCTTCCTCGGTCTCTCTCTCAACTCGCGTCTGTATCTCTCTCTTCGGAATTAGGTTTGTTAAACGGCTGATACTTTCCTCGTTGGGCTGGGCTGATATTTTCTTGGAGGGAGGGGGCCCAAATATGTTTAGTAGTAAATTTACCTTCTAATTGTTTATTTTTTTGGGGGGTTAGGGGAGGCCCAGCCCCTTGATTCTGTCATGCTCTCGTCATTTCCTCTGTTAAGTCTAACAAAATGTAGTGTTAAAAGACTAATTTACCCTTTGTCATTTAAAAATTGGTCTTCTAATGCTAAATTCCTTTAGAGTTAACTGAAAACAAATAGTTAAGGGGTTAAGTTATTGAATTATAACTTTGGAGGGTCAATCGTGCATTTCGATAATTCAAAAAATAAAGTATAAAATGCGAGTCTAAATCTTTTATCTCACTTTTCCTGTTTCATTCTATTCTCTACTAATAAAAACTTGTCACATGTTCACATAATTAATTAAATACTACCATTAATTAATAATGGCAGTATTAATAAGTCAATAATGGTAGTATTTAATTAATTAGGCGAGCATGTGGCAAATTTTTATTTGTGAAATATAGAGTGGAGTAGGAAAAGTGAAACAGAAGATTTAGACTCATAAAATAGAGTATAGTTTAGGATGGAAACCCCTTTTAAAAAATCGTTGTAAAAACACCAAAATTCATTATTTAAAAAAAAAAAAAATCAATCTTTACGGATAACAATTGTTGCCTAACCTTAGGACAACATGATGGTACTAGCTGTTGTGAAAAACCGCAACCCCAAGTAAACTCATTCTTTTGGTTCAAGTCAAGACCCATGTGAATGGATGAGGTCATATTAAGTGCCTCTTAAAATGTGTGGCTCGACTAGAGTCATTTGTCCTCCTAGATCGAGGGTTTATATGAAGCCACCACTTATTTTATTAAATGAAAAAAGAAAAAAGAAAAGAAAGAAAGCGATAATGGAAAATTCTATTTCATTGATTGAATTGAAAATTTACATTTGATAGAAAGTAATTTTACAAAGCCTTGGTCCTAGATTAAATCTAAGAAATACATGACTTTGGTTCTAGTTACATTAAAAAAAAAACGCACACACGCTATTCGGCGAATCGGTCATATGCTTATGAATAAACTCAGTTAAGCAAATGAATTGCATTTAATGCCACTCGTTAATATCTTTTCAATTTTGACAGTTTTGACTTTTCAGCATGACAAAAATTATTTATTTTCATAAATTCATGATGGAAAAAGTCTTGTAATTAAAGCATATGTTTATGCTTATGTCATGCAATTAAAGCATCCAAGACCTTTGAACGGTGAAATAGTGGATGTTCCCGTAACATAGGAACTTCAAATGATGCATGATTGCTTAGATGGAAAAAATTAAATAAATAACACTTTTTCAAGTACAAAATCTAGAAAGAGGAAAATTGTACAAGGGAAATTGGCCCTTATCCAACTAATGTTCCCAATTCCTATTTAACTAACCATGGAGAGGGGATTCTATTTGTTGTTTACATCTTGCTTCCCCATCTCAAAATTATGATTTGCCCTGTACTTGTACCTATGTGCTGAATACAGAAAAGCTAAGAAATTGATTAGACTCAAAACAGTAAGGAGCCAATACAAATAATCAAACCTACCAGTATTTATATTTTGGGACAACCATGATGGCTGTCCTTTGCCTGGGTTCCCTGTGACGGATTTGATAATGCCGTTCAATATAGAGGCTACAAAGCAACCTAAACCACCAGCTATAGCAGCATAAGCAGATCCTATACTTTTCATGGCATCTGGGGCTTCCTCATAGAGAAATTCTAGTAATCCCACTACGCAAAATACTTCAGCTATGCCAATCAGGCAATATTGAATCAACAACCAGTACGCACTTAGGTTGGGCATCGGAATTAAGAAATTAGCATCGTACTCGTGTTTTATTGCATAGTTTCTTCGGTACCTTTCAAAAATCCCAGCCCATGCCACAGAAAGGATAGAAACTAATAGACCAATGCCTATTCTTTGAAGTTGTGAAGCTCCATGAGGATGACCAGTTATGCGTCGGGATATTGGGACAAATGTGGAGTAATAGAGAGATAGTATAAGAAATATGCTGAGGCCAGGAAATACAGGCATGCATGTTACTGGGAGTTTTAGATGACCCATGTGGGTGTTTAGAGTATAGGCTTGCTGTACTGAGAGAGTCAAAAACTCTGTTAAGATTACATTGAGCATTATTGTGCAAGCTGGTATGGCGATAAGTTTCAAAAGGATCTTGACTTCCTCTACTTGAGTCACAGTGCAAAGCCTCCAAGGACTTGGATTGGGACCATCTTCTTTCAGCTGCAGTGCTGCCTTGTCCAAACATCTGTAGGGCCAAAAAGTCACAGATATCATATATTGAAATAAATTAGCAGTTTAGTAACAACTTATTATTAATGTGGAGCAGAAAACAGTTAGTGTGGAGAGACATCCTTCAGAATCACTGGAAAAAGGAATTCTTAAGGTGCTCTGTTACTCCGTTGTTCCATTTGATGCCTTAGCTGCTGCTTAGGCCAGTAGAAAAAATCATAACGATCTAGCATTTTATGTGCCTAATTACTGATAAATTATTGGTTGCCCTAAAAGTTTAAGCTATTAAGAAATGGTGATTTAATCATTATTCTAAAACTGTCTCATTTGTGAGCCCAGACTCCTCTTAATAGGTGGGGATTGTCCCAAAAGTTTAAGATGTTAGGAAATAATGAATTAATCATTATTATAGCAATCACTAATTAGGGAAAAGTAATGTAAAAGAAGGATCAGTCCTACCTGAAATCATCAGTATGAGCTATCTTTCCACTACCCCTAATTGCAGATTGTTTTCCAGGAACCTCATACAAGCCTATTAACTCACCGCTAGAGAATGAGTTATTTCTCTTCCGAAATGCAGCTACCAGGACTTGGGCAACCCGTGTTAGAGGGCTGCCTCCTGGCAACCTATGCCTATACAAAGGAGTTCCAATAAAGAATACCATGTTTGATATGCCCATAGCTGCGGCCAGTGAACCAAAAGCAGCTCCCCATCCATGTTTGATTTGAATGTATACTACCGCAGTGAAGGCCAGAATTGCTCCAATAGTAACAGAAAGATAGAAGAAGTTGAAAAACCTATCCAAGAGAGATTTGTAGTCTGGTCTGCTTTCATCAAATTGATCAGCTCCAAAAGATGAAACACATGGCCTTATACCAGCAGCTCCAAATGCTGTCACATAAAGTACAGCGTACAGGTATACCATCTGCCATTGTTTTGCAGGCTCACAATTGCCTAACAGGAGTGATAACTGATCACAATTATCTTGGTTTGGCACGAAGATGCTCATTGTTGCGCATAAGGTTATTCCTGTCAAACCCTCCAGGAAAGAAAATTAAAAAAGAATGTGATAATCATAATCAGTACACCACCAATTTTAGAATAAACTAGTAGAAACTAGTAAAACGAGGAACTGTAGTAGAGGAAAATGTAAGAACTCTATAACGCTAACCAAATGATCTGAAAAAAAGGATAAACTAATAGTGTATCTAAAAACATTTCATATACAGGGGTTCATATATATATCCTACCGCCAGATAAATTGTTGTGAAGATTGCAATTGTCCAATATCGACCAAGATATGCATCAGCTAAAAAACCACCAAGGACAGAGGATGCTTGTGATATCCCTAGGAAATTGTTTACCACGTTTGATGAACTGGAGAAGGGTCTATGCATAACATAGAACATAAAGGCCACCATATTAACTGAAAGCCCAAAATAAGCCATTCTCTCTGCCATTTCATTCCCTGGACAAATAAAGACTCCAGTTCACTACAATTCAATCATATCCCATAATTATTTGGCCAATGTTTGCATACACAAACACACACACACAAACACCTCAAGTGTGCTTTAGACATCTATTCCAACCAAATCAGAATGGATTCATTTGTTAACAACGACATCAACAACAACAAACATAGGAACAGTCATTTCAGTTCTTCACAGTTTTACCAGCAACCAAACAATAGAAATTTGAAAAATCAAACTGAAGGATATCATCTACCAAATATAAAGAAGGCAGCAATCCATCCACCCGTCTTTGAAAGATCTGGAATGGGTTTTCCATGAATATTAACTGGTGTGGTACCACCGGTATAACCACGCCCAAATGCTGTCCGCCTATCATCAGATTCAATGAAGTAGATTCCTAGCTTCTTTCTATGAATGGAGTCAGAATTTCCATCCAAAACAGTTGGTGTCTCAACCCCATTCTCAGGTGACTGAATTTCTCTGGTACCCATTCCTCAACTCCCTGAAAAAATCCAACTCCTATTACAGTTTTGAGAAATGATATAAATGATCATAAGAAATATATACATAACAACAACAACCAAGCCTTCGTCACAAATTTTTTGGGAGTATGCTTAACAAATTAGTCATTCTATTTTATCGGAATTCAAAAGAAAGGGGTGCAACATAAGGACTTTTCAGGAGTTCACTCATCCTGGTACTACTCCTGGCTTAACAACCAAACAAAAATAATGGTCTAATAAAAGTATAAGACCCAGAAGATCCTGCTCCCGCAATTTGAAATGGATTTAAAAATATATAATTAGGACCAAAACAATAGCTCGAGCTTGCGTATAAATTATTTTGTTTAAAATTTCTGAAACTTTCCTAACAACATAGAAACTTAATGAACAGTCATCGCGGTTCCAACTTCCAAGTCTTACGGTGCCAAGCTTTACCTTTCTTGAAACTTGAAAGAACAAAAGTGCACACGTTGCTCATGTTGTTGGTAAAGTAATAAAATTGAAATTTAAAAGCAAAATACGGAATATCAATCATTCATAAGAGCAAGAAAATACATACCCTTATTACAGTGGAACATAGTACTATGTTCTAGTATGAGTGTTCAACCGCTATGCGTAAGAGTAAGAGCAGCTATGTCTATATCTAGCTATTAAAGCATAGAAGTGAATGAATTCAATCAATTCGGGACAGTTAGCGAGTTACAAAAAAGACAATCCAAAAATATTAAGCCACTTGAAAGTTGAAACGTTGAAAGATATCCAACCAACACGTGCAGACTCATCATAGTCATAGATACAAGAAGACCCAAATGCAATAAATGGATTATACGGAAAAATAAATAAATAAATAAAAGTATCAGAAAGTGAGAGTGGCAGAAGCAAACATTTAATGGCCCGCCTGAATAAGAGGTTGTCCGTGTAGCGCCATTGTTGAAAGCCACTCTCTTTCTCCAAACAAGTCCAGCTGCTGACGCCACAACAAACCCTTCAACAGTAAACCTCTCTCTCTATAAGCTCTATGATATAAACAAACATTAATGCTGATTAATTTGTGTGTGAATATAGTTAGACATCCATCTCTTTCTGAGGTCCCGACGTAAATGTCTTGCATCCTTGATCCTTGAATACATGGTCTTCGATTCGATGCTTTCCCTTTTCTCTTTCCCTCCACTTTTTTTTTTTTTTTTTATTTTATGCGGACCAACCATTTTTTTTTTTTTTTTTTGAGTAGTAGTAGTGGTTGGTAGTTAGTAGTAGTACTATTTAATTATGTCCAGTTCATCTCATTAAACGGGTCCCATTTGGCAATTTATTACTTTTTTTTGACTTTTGGGGATCGGCCTTTGTGACAAATCACAAAAGCCCTTTTTTTTTTTTAATTTTTTTTTTAAATTTATAGAAAAACATCAATTTTATTAGAAAATATTTACAAACAAAGAGCAAAATCGTCTAATTATTTAGGATAACATTTTAAAATTATATCAATCTAAAATAATATAAATTGGTGTGATAATGAATTTAATTATTGAATATAAACACTCTATTTTGTTCTTAAAAAAAAAAAAAACATTTTGTAACTTTTCTTTAACCTCAGGTCCTCAATAAGAACAAAATCGTCATTTTATGACCTGAGGGAAAATTTGTAATTTTGGTCTTTGGATCTCCAAAGTCTTCATATAAAACACATCTAAAAGTTTTAAACAATTATTAAAAAAAAAAAAGTGTCATTTGGTTCGATTGAACTTCTAGATTATAAATTATAATCAAATCAAGTTTTAATGGTTAATACACATCATTATGATTAGGATTTAGTGCAAGACATGCAATTATGGTTAATTAATTATAAGGGTAAATTGTATAATTGGTCACTATCCTTTAAACCTTGTGTTAATTTGTATCGATCCAAAAATTTGAAAATTTAACTATTTAGTTTGATTTTTCTAATTCCATTTCTTATCCAATCAATTTCTTGAGGGGAAACAAAAAAAAAAAAAAATTATCATCTTGGAGCTCTCATACTCATCAAAAACTCATCTCAAGACCCTCTACTCCCTCTACAAATAGAAAGTGGGGGGGGGGGGGGTGGTTAGATGAAGCTTCAGAGCACAATTATAAAGTTTCTTGCAAACCTTCATTTGTTATGCAACCAAGTCTTTAGTTGCAACACACCTATATACCATAGTTTGAGAAGCTCTAAAGCTTAGTAAAATTTTGCCCAATTTTTTCCCAAAAAATAACCAAAACCAAACTGATCATCAAGCCTTTGTGCATAGATGTAGAGTTTCTTACCCTTTTGAGTATTTTAATCCTATGATTGTTCTAGTTAGTTCAAAAACATGTTTGTTTATGATGATCCTTTTTGGTATGAATTTTCATAAGTCATTCTTATGATGATCACATACTAAAATTTTTTGTTTGTCCTCTTTAAAACCCTTGATTCCAAATTCTTTTTTTTTTTTTTCCTGTGAATGGCTTTTTTTTTCTTATGAAATGCTAGATGCTTGGACGACATAACATGATGATCGTGAGCTGTTTGGCATTTTGGTTAGGGCTACCTGATTGTCCTACTTCACTGCTTAGGCACCATCCTAGACATAGGTCTAAGAATATAACACTTGCCTCATGGGTAAGGGTGGAGAAAGGAATCACAACCTAATTATAGGTCCAGGAACCAACTTAGGCCCTTGAAGCATGCATTCATACTCTAACCCTAGTCTCTAAACAACATGTTGATCATATAAAGGGAAAAACATTTGAACATCTTAATCGTAAGAGTATGTGAACATTCAAACATGTGAACATATGAGCATGTGAGCATTTAGGCATATAGATAGATGAGCATTAGCATCAAACAAAAAAATAAATTTTTGATTGAAGTTATGTTAAAGTCTTATAAGAGATTTTTTTTTTTTTTTTTTGGATAGATTATGAGAGAGAAACATTAATTGAAGTGAAATCTTTAGAAAGTTAGTTACTTCTACATCTACGAACTAAAATACCCTAATCTCTATATATTAAAAGGATTCAGAAAATTAGTTACTTCTACATCTACTAACTAAAACTAGCCTTTGAGCACACGCTCATGCGCATGCTCAGAGGCTTTTCTATTTTTTGAGTAAGGGTTAATTTAGAGCATTTATTATAATTTTAGATTACTACATTTTCCAATCACAAAAAAAAAAAAAAAAAAAAAAAAAACCTAGCGGTGTGATGAGTATTATGTGTGGAGAAATAATTATTCATCACACACATAGGTTTTTTTTTTTTTTTTTTTTTTTTTTTTGTGATTAAAAAATGTAGTAATCCCAAATTATAATAAATACTTTAAATTAACCTTTACCCAAAAAATAGAAAAGCCACGTGCGTGCTTAAAGGCTAGTATAAAACTTACCAGTATTAACATTAGAATTTATATGACTTGGTTCAACCTCAAAGTCATTCGCTATTATAGTTGGATAGGTTTGAGGGAGACTTAAATTTAATATTATAAACATTGACTTAGTATCTTTGTATACATTGACATACAACTAACATGCCAGAAACTATGGATTTTCTCAAAATAATAAGATTTCAAGCAATGAACAATGTTTAAAGATACAAAACTATAATCTCACCACTAACTTCTTGCTCAACTGGCATATTGTGTGCCAAGTTATGGATATGTGTAAGTCGATGACTTCGTCCAGCCTCGTGATTAGGTGGTATTAGTGATGGGTTTGTTGATGTTAAATTAGAATGTACAACATCTTCTTCGTTTAAATTTGCTGGGCCTCCCACTAAAATGTGATCAACTCCCAAAGTTTGTTGTCTTTGTCTTGAGTAATTAGCACAACGTCTTGCCAATCGAATATTTCTGCTTTCATTGTCTTCTCAAGCGAGCATAATATCTCCATCGTTCTCAATGACATTCTATGTCATCGGTATTCACCATCGCTGTTTTTTGCGAATTCATTTCCACATAAAATTAAATTAAATTTATAGTGGTCATTGAGCATGCATACACAATAATCAATAGATTTTTCCTTGTCACAAATAGGGTGTATTAAAACCTCAATAAAGTGAACTAATTTTGAACAAATTAATCACTATGTAAGAATTGTAATAATATGTGTAATTGTAATAAACTTTTAGTAAAATAAGAGAAATAAGTTACACTTCTTAAAATTATTAAATTATTATTTTAGGTAGAAGTTTAGAGAAAATATTTAAATTTAGGTTATGATTTGTTAGATCAATATGACAAAAATATAATTTAGAAAATGTTTACTTTATTTCACAAAATCATTTATAGTTAAAATTAGATTAAATTTGCTGTACTCATTTCACACACTTTAAAACAAAACCATGCCATTTTGGTTAATTTGGATGAAAAAATAATGAGTCTGTTTGTAACTTTGTGTTTTTGTGTGTAAGTGTAAGAGAGAGAAGAAGTGGCTTAGTGAATTTAGAAGTTGAGAGTTGTGGAGGTGATGAGGAAGATGAAAGTACGTGTCAAAATAACTAATGGAGATCTAAAAAAAAAAGGGAGTTAACGTGTGAAAATTACATTTAAAAAGAGAAAAAAGGGAGTTAACATGATACATAAAAAATTAAAAAAAGAAGAAGTAGAACTCAAGGTTGCTACATACCTAAATAAAAATAAATAAATAAATAACACCAAAAACATATACAATGATGGTAAAAAAAAAATCTTTCTTAAAAAGAAAAAAAATATGAAGAAGGAAAAAAAAAAGTGAGGAAGGAAAAGGAAATAGTAATTGATCATTTATATTTTGATAATAAGAATCAATATACCTATAAGCAATATATCAATCAAATAGTAAAGTTGCAGGATGGAAACTAAAGAAAACGAAAATTGACCTTGTTCAATTGCAGTAAGAAACCCAAAAACCGTGAGCCAAAAAAAGAAAGTAACACAGAATGTACCAGAATATATGGTTGCTTTTTATTTTCTTTTTCCTTGTTTTCAAAGTTGGGTACTTTTGAAGTTTGAACGTTGAAACTTGAAACCAACTGCTGAGATTATGGTAACTATTTTTATTTCAATTCAAAATTTTTAAATAAAATGTAAACAAAGGCTACTAAAGGAGGTCAGGGAAGCCATATTGTTTAACTGTTCATGAATGATTTTGAATGCTTCTTTTATAGCGTAAAACAGCCCCGTCTTTAGATCACAATATCTACAATATGAAATTACAATTCATTAAGAAGTACAGTGGTAGAGTATATGAAGGAACCATTCATTTCAAAATTACATATTAAAAAAAAAAAAAAAAAAGAAAAGTTAATGTGATACACATTTAAAAGAAAAAAAGAAGAAAAAAAAGTAGAACTCAAAGAAAATTAATCATAAAATAAAGAAAAGAAAACAAAGAAGAACTTGCAAAAAATAGAATCTAAAAATTTGTTGGAGCATTTAACAGTAAATGTTTTTAATCTAAAAAAGAAAAAAAAAAGGAGGATGTAGAGCTAAACTAAATGTCTGTAATATGAAAAAGAATGAGAGATAGAAAGTGAGATATAAACTGCAAAACGTATGTGAATTTGTGGGTCTTAAAATATAAGAGTTTTAATTTAAATATTTATCGTCGGTAATTGAAAAATTGAAAGTGGGTATGATGAGAGTATTTTAAACATAAAAAATGAAAAATCTAAATAGAGGAAGCCTCTTAAATAGTAGTATAGATATATTGTTGTAATTGTTACTTTAATAGATAAGTTTGACTTTGATAGTAGGTTTCAAAGTTGATTTGGATAAGAATAATCAGTTATTTTACTGAGATTTACCGTATGTGATGAGATAAGGATGAATAATAAACAAAAAAATAATTTGAGTTCAAACAGAACACATGCTTCCATGAACCAAAAAAAAAAAAAAATATAACACAAGGGGTGTGTTTGAATTGAGCTTATTGTTGCTGAAACTGAAAACTGAAAACTGAAAACACTGTAGCAAAATAATTTTTAAATATGTGAATAGTACCGTGGGACCTATTTTTTAATATTTTTTAGTGCGTGAACAGTGTCAAACAGTACATGAACAGTATTTTTGTCTGTGAACAGTAAAATCATGTGATTTTACTGTTCACTTTCCAAAAAAAAAAAAAACGCAGCCAGAAGACGCAGACGTTGAGGCCAAACGGGCTAAAGCTTAACAAAAGTAACCGTGAGGTGTTTTGTTCCCGTAAATTTTCTAAAAGAAAATTTTTGAATTTTGAACAAAATCAAAACTAACGTGTGGGAATTTTTTTTGGAAAGTAACGTGTAGGAATTTTTTTTGATAGTAAATTTGTATCTATCTACTGTTTAGTGGGAGTTTTTATACTGTAGGTTTATCGTTTTTAATTTTTGTCAATTTAAAATTAAAACACTGAAAATTTGCTAAAAGGTTGTGTAACTGCTTGGTAGTGGGGCTGTACATGGGATTTAAAAAATATATATATATATATATATTTTTTGAATTTATATGCCCTTTTTTTTTTTTAAAGCGTATTAATAATATGAGGTATTAGGAGTATCTATATTACTATTTAAGAGACTTCCCCTATTTGAGTTTCTCATTTTTTATGCCTAAAATACTCTCATCATACTCACTTACAAGTTTTCAACTACCGGGGATAAATATGTAAATTATAATTCTTACACTTTAAGTCCTACAAACTCATGTATGCTTTGTAGTTTATATCTCACTTTCTATCTTTCGTTCTTCTTCAGATTGAAGACATTTAGTTTAGCTCTACATCCTCCTTTCTTTTTCTTTAGATTAAAGACATTTACTATCAAATGCTCTAACAAATTTTCAGGTTTTATTTTTTACGAGTTCTTCTTTGTTTTGTTTTCTTTTGTTTATAATTGACTTTCTTTGAGTTCTACTTTTTTTTTTTTTCTTTTTTATGTGTATCATGTTAACTCTTTTTTTTTTTATTCTTTTTTTTTTTATATGTAATTTTGAAATGAATGGTTCCTTCATATACTCTACCACTGTACTTCTTAATAAATTGTAATTTCATGTTGTAGGTATTGTGATCTAAAGACAGAGCTGCTTTATGCTACAAAAGAAGCATTCAAAATCATTCGTGAATAGTTAAACAGTATGGCTTCCTAACTTCCTTTAGTAGTCTTTGTTTACATTTTATTTAAAATTTTTGAATTGAAATAAAAATAGTTACCATAATCCCAGCAGTTGGTTTCAAGTTTCAACGTTCAAACTTCAAAAGTACCCAACTTTGAAAACAAGGAAAAAGAAAATAAAAAGCAACCATATATTCTAGTACGTTCTTTGTTACTTTCTTTTTTTGGCTCACAATTTTTGGGTTTCTTGCTGCAACTGAATAAGGTCAATTTTTGTTTTCTTTAATTCCATCCTGCAGTTTTACTATTTGATTGATATATGCTTATATGTATATTGATTCTTATTATCAAAATATTAATGATTAAAATATAAATAATCAATTACTATTTCCTTTTCCTTCCTCACTTTTTTTTTCTTTCCTTCTTCGTATTTTTTTTTCTTTTTAAGAAAGTTTTTTTTTTTTTTTTACCATCATTATATATGTTTTTGGCTTAAATTTTTTTATTTTTTTTTATTTAGGTATGTAGCAACCTTGAGTTCTACTTCTTCTTCTTTATTTTATTTTATTTTATTTTATTTTTATGTATCACGTTAACTCCCTTTTTTCTTCTTCTTTTTTTTTTTAAAAAAAAAAAAATGTAATTTTCACACGTTAACTTCCTTTTTTTTTTTTTTTTTTAGATCTCCATTAGTTATTTATTTAAATAGTTGATAATGTGGTGATAAGATTTTAAAGAGTCCATGATAGAGTTAAATTCTAAAAAATCTTTATCTTTATTCTGAACAATTTTAATCGTTAACTCCTTTTTTTTTTTTTTTAAATGTAATTTTGAAATGTTAACTCCCTTTTGCCACTTTACACTAAGGCATTTCAAACCGTTGATTCTTGGGACGTGATCTATATGATTGGTGTGGAATGGCACACGGTGTTGGACCAGAATCTTAGTTATATATATATATATATATATATATATATATATAAGTCTCATATAAATCATAATTTCACCCATGTATTTGTTTGTGTCTAGCAAACTGAAAATTCCTTTTGTAACAGAAACTATATTTATCATTTGTATAATTTTATGTCAAATTCAATTTAAAATTTTTTCCATAAGTATTAATTTACTACTCCATAAAAAATGTTACGTAATTTTTTCTCAGTTTTAAAGGTTGTTGATGTTGTTGGTATATTAAACTCTTTTTAACTTTTGTTATAGATGTGTAGTAAGTGGCTCACTTTTAGGACTAAAAAACTAAAATTTTGGATTAAACAAAAATTGATAAATGTTATTAATTTTTTTTTAAAACAACAACACCAAAAATAACGTGTGTCTCCTACCATAAAATTTAAAATTTAAGCTTTTATTTACTTCTGTTATTGATATGTAGTAAATGGCTAAATTTTAGGATTAGACAAAAAATGATAACTGCCATATATAAAATTTGAAAAAAAGAACAACATTAACCGCACAAAAAGGAAAGGGGAAAAAAAAAGGATGTGTAGTTACTAAATTTTAGGATCTTTCGAAGAGCATTTCCTTTAAAAAGAAATCTTATTAATTTACTACTCCATAGAAAATGTTACGTACCTTATAAAATATAATATAAGTATTGATAATGATAGTCAGTCAATTTAAAACTCATTGGATACTAACTAATGTAAAATTAGTAGAAGCATCCAAATCTCAATCCAAAAATGCAAGCCATGTATCAGTATGCCCCACGTAATTAAGGCTATTTTTTTAATGGATAATTAAGGGCACTTTAGTAAAGAAGAGATTAAAAAATTTTTAACATAAAACAACAATATTTTTCTTTTCAAACTTCGGCGCCTCTTTACATATTTGTTTGATATTATATTTATATCCGGTAAAGTGAGAAATTAAATGTACATTCAAATCCTTTAAATACCCTTAAAGACTTTCATCTTCCTCATCACCTCCACAACTCTCAACTTCTAAATTCACCAAGTCACTCTTCTCTCTCTTACACTTACACACAAACACACAAAGTTACAAACAGACACATTAATTTCTCATCCAAATTAACGAAAATGGCATGGTTTTGTTTTAAAGTGTGTGAAATTAGTACGGCAAATTTAATGTAATTTTAACTATAAATGATTTTGTGAAATAAAGTAAACATTTTCTAAATTATATTTTCATCATATTGATCTAACAAATCATAACCTAAATTTAAATATTTTTTCTAAACTTCTACCTAAAATAATAATTTAATAATTTTAAGAAGTGTAACTTATTTCTCCTATTTTACTAAAAGTTTATTACAATTACACATATAATTACAATTCTTACATGTGATTAATTTGTTCAAAATTAGTTCAATTTATTGAGGCTTTAATACACCCTATTTGTGACAAGGAAAAATCTATTGATTATTGTGTATGCATGCTCAATGACTACTATAAATTTAATTTAATTTTATGTGGAAATGAATTTGCAAAATACAGCGATGGTGAATACCGATGGCATAGAATGTTGTCGAGAATGATGGAGATATTATGCTCGCTTGAGAAGACAACGAGAAGACAATGAAAGTAGAAATATTCGATTAGCAAGATGTCGTGCTAATTACTCAAGACAAAGACAACAAACTTTGGGTGGTGATCACATTTTAGTGGGAGGCCCAGCAAATTTAAATGAAGAAGATGTTGTACATTCTAATTCAATATCAACAAACCCATCACTAATACCACCTAATCACGAAGCTGGACGAAGTCGTTGACTTACACATATCCGTAACTTGGCACGCAATATGCCAGTTGAGCATAGGGCTATGCAAGAAGTTAGTGGTGAGATCATGGTTGTCAAAATCGGGATCCTACGTAAGATCGTTGGAGGTAGGTGAGATCGTGGATTATAGGATCGGATCGTGAATCGTAAGATCCTATATTATTTGAGGAAAAAAAATTGGTATGTTAAATAATCACATAAATTATACATTCATAAAAAAATAAAAAATTTGCATCCATTTGATGTAATTACCATGCATCATTACATCAATTTGTAAGCATCATTTAAGATGTCAAAAATTTCAAAACGTAACACTCTATTGGGATGTTATTTTTTGTTTGTTTTCAACTAACACTCTATCTCGTTACATTAGAATAGCAAAACTTGATTTATTGGAATATTATTTTTCATTTGGGTCTAACTGAACCTTCTGTTAAGTTAAAGAAGATTATAAGAAACCAAAATCGTTTGGAATCGTCAAAATCGTACGATTTTGAATGATCGCTAAGATCCTTGAAAGATTTAGATCGTTTTGGGCAGGTGAGATCATAAAATCGTAGGATCGTAGAATCCAGATCGAGATTTTGACAACCATGGGTGAGATTATAGTTTTGTATCTTTAAACATTCTTCATTGTTTGGAATCATATTATTTTGAGAAAATCCATAGTTTCTGGCATGTTAGTTGTATGTCAATGTATACAAAGATACTAAGTCAATGTTTGTAATATTAAATTTAGGTCTCCCTCCAATCTATCCAACTATAATAGCAAATGACTTTGAGGTTGGACCAAGTCATATAAATTCTAATGTTAATACTAGTAAGTTTTATACTAGCCTTTGAGCACGCGCTTACACACGTGCTTGGAGGCTTTTCTATTTTTTGGGTAAGGGTTAATTTAGAGCATTTATTATAATTTGAGATTACTACATTTTTCAATTACAAAAAAAAAAAAAAAAAAAAAAAAATCCTAGGGGTGTGATGAATAATTATTTCTCCACACATAATACTCATCACACTCCTAGGTTTTTTTTTTTTGTGATTGAAAAATGTAGTAATCTAAAATTATAATAAATGCTCTAAATTAATTCTTACCCAAAAAATAGAAAAGCCTCTGAGCACGTGCGTGAACATGTGCTCAGAGGCTAGTGTATAGAAAGAATTACACCAATGTGACTCTCTACTCATTTTCTTCAGTACTATTCATTAAAAAAAAAAAAAAAGGCACGCAGCAAAAAAACAAAAGGTGCTACCACGCATAAAAAAAAAAAAAAAAAAAGTGCTCCCACTAAAATGAAGATGATTTTCCCATGGTTGGCTCCTAAATCCTAATGAGTTTTGGTAAGTTTTTTTTTTTTTTTTTTAAACCTTTTTCTTTTCACTTCATTAATTCTTTATTAGTTTCATGCGGTATTAGTAATTTAGTATTCACCAAATTTGAAAATTTTAGTTTTATAGTTAGCGAATGATTTTGTTGAAAAATGGCTCTCTTAGCTTGCACCATCAACAAGAATGAAAGAGAAAGTGGAGAGATACTTAGCAATATCTGAAAATGAGGATTGAGAAATGTAGTAGCAGCATGTAAATGGGAAACAAGTTTTGGATCATGGCGCATTGATAGTGTGAACTTTGTTTGTAATTGTAATTTTAGCAAATTTTTAAGGCTTTTGAGTTTTGGATCCTCTAATACAGAAAGTTTGGCTTCAAGACATGCTCGTATAGTAGGAGAATGTGTGTGTATATATATATGTATTGAAAGTTTAAAATACTATGAAAAAATTTAGGATATTCTACTTAAAAAAAAAAAAATACACATTTATTGTTTTTAAATTTTCCTTACAATCTTTTACAATGCTCTGTGTAGGGGTAAAGGCCCTAATCCGGTATTGGGCCTTGCGCCTTGGCCGAGAACATGGGTGATCTGAGGATGATTAAATATTAGTAAGTGGTTTAAGTTCATAGCTTCATGAGTATGATATTAATGGGAAGGTGGTCTGAGGAGGAATACCTCCTCGGATAGGCTAAACACAGATCTGATGTAGATCCTAATGATGAAGGCGACCTTTTTGGAAACTCCAGTGGTAGGGACGTACATCTCAAGTGTACCAAAGAGTGGAAGCTAGGAGATATCAAAGAAAAAGTTGCTATCACCGCATTGAATGCCTTGTAGCTAACCTTTTGATCACATTTATGTGGAGAAGACCCCTGAATAGTGCTGCCTTAGCTATCGTAATTCACAGAAAGCCAAAGGGGGTGTTTGATAAGACAGGCACTCAAGTAGTGGCTTGGATGACCAACAAATGGAAGACCAAGATCACTAGGAGGGAGATATATAATGTAAGAGACCTTGAAGGAAGGAGGATTGGAAAATCAGGAAAGAAACACTGTAGCAATCTAGATCCAAACTTGTGATCAAACTTCAAAAAGCAATACATAAGAATTAGTCTGCTCGGACTCCACTGATGACCTTTTTCCTTAGTGAAAGCTCGTTATTTTCCTTTCTTTGTCATCAAGATCTGTTTATTTGTTACTTAATTCATTAAAGCCCAGGTTTCCAACCCATACTCTATAAATTTATTGTTTTGGGTTTTTTGGGTCTAAATCTATATACTTTTTAGGCTAGGAGTTCAAATCAGGTCCTTATAATTGATGCCGTCTGTGGGAAGAATACTTGGGTGATAGTGAGTGCAACATTCAACCATGGTAGGTTCAGGTCCACACCAGGAGGAATCCATAGGATCCCAACGTGAATATTCTTTTGTCAACCTCGAACGTAGAAGGGATCAAGAGGGGAGTGTGCATATTGTCCAATCTAGTAAGAGTCAGCCCTGAAGTAAGAGCCATTTCTCTCATGAGGAAGATACTAGAGCCCTGCAACTGGAGGTTGACTAGCTAAAGAGAAAGTTGCGTCATGCATAGCGAAATCGAACCCCCTCCAGCTCCAACGTTTTCTCTAATGATAGAGAGGACACCAATTATAGATGAAGGTTAAAGACCCTACCCAGCAAGTCTTTCTCTTATGAGGAGGAGCACCATCACAAACGTAGGTATAAGAGCTCGCCTCGCAAAGGCCTGGGAGGTGACACTATGAGCATGTGGAGCATGTGAGCCATTTCAACCAAAGAATGGTTGTCCATTCTAAGGATGAAGCCTTGATGTGCAAGGTGTTCCCCTTTAGTCTAGGACTCATGGCAATGAGATGGTTTGATGGTTTAAGGATGAGTTCTATAGGTTCCTTCAAGGAGCTCACCCAGGCATTTGGCTCTCGTTTTATCACTTGTAGTAGAGTTCCTCGACCCTTAGACTCTCTACTGTTCTTGTCCATATGAGAAGGGGAGACCCTGAAAACGTACTTAAATAGATACTAGGAGGTACAACAAGATAGATTGTGATTTTGATGACGTTGCCATCAGTACTTTCAAGGTTGGCCTCCCAATCGAGCACAGTCTGAGGAAGTCTTTAACGGGAAAACTTGTCACTAGTGTGCGCTAACTCATAGATCGGATTGACAAGTATAAAAGGGTCGAGGAGGACTAACAGCAGGGGAAAGGTAAGGCAAAGTTTATCCCTTAGGAGATGAGGGATTTCAGGTCGGACTGATACAATAACAATCGACCTCGGAGGGACTTCGTTGAGCAGCTGGGGTCTGCCAACACTCAGGCGGTTAACGCGGTGTTCCGAAAACTGGTGCATCAGTTCTGGAGAAGATTAAGAATGAGCCATTCTTTAAATGGCCAAATAAGATGGCAGGAAACTCTATGAGGCGCAATCAGAACCTCTATTGCCAATATCACCAGGACTAGGGACATACGACAGAAGACTATAGAAATTTGTGAGACTATTTGGACCAGCTGGTCCAAGAAGGAAAGTTGAAGTTGCTCTTCCATCATTCCTATGGTAAGGGGAACCAGATTGGCCAAGAACCCCGGAGAGATGCTCCTTCGAGACCTCCTTGAGGCACGATAAATGTCATCTTCGCCATTCTAGGGAGGACCAGGTCCTACCCTTCCAGGGTAATGTCTATCGCTTGGCTAATTGTCGAGGACTCAAATGCTGAGCCAAAGAGGGATAAAGTGAGTACCCAATCGGTGTTGAGCTTTTCCAATGAAGATAAGGTTAGAACCATACAGCTCCACGACGATGCTTTGGTGGTCACACTCAGGATTGAGGGGTATGACGTGAAAAGGGTGATGAGATGGTGGATCATCCCAGGTAAGTTTTGATGGGAAGATTGTCATTTCAAAGGGACAGATTAGGCTATTGGTGGAAGTCGGTTCAGAAGTGGTGGAGGTGGACTTCATCGTGGTAGATGCTTATTCCCCTTACACGGCCATTTTGGCTAGACCTTGGCTTCATGCACTGGGAGCCGTCTCGTCTACCCTGCACCAGAAGGTGAAATATCTATCGAGTGGCCAAATTGAAGAGATTTTCGGGAGCCAATCTATGGCTAGACAGTGCCTAATGGTTGCCATCTTACATCAGCCCGAAGCTGAGCCCTCAGCCCTTACTAAAAAGGGCTTATAGCAATTAAAAGCTCTGGATTTGCTTGTCAATGGATCAGTCAAGGAGGCATAATGTGAAGACTTAGAGACGATTGTTGTTGATGATGATTTGGAGAAGTTTTTTCTAATCGGAGCTCGGCTACCTCCTTTAGAGAAAGAGGAGTTGATAGAGTTTTTTAATAGAAATGTTGATGTGTTTGTGTGGAGCACTTACGAAGCCTTGGGTGTAGACCTGAGCTTCATTTGCCACCATTTGAATGTTAATCCCTCTGTCATTCCTAAGAAGCAACCATATCGGTGCTCGTCCAAGGATCACTCTGATGCCGTTATAGATAAGGTGAAGAAGCTTAAGCAAGCAGGGGCTATCAAGGAAGTTTTCTACCTTGAGTGGCTGGCCAATACCGTGGTAGTGAAGAAGAAGAGTGGGAAATGATGTGTGTGTGCGGACTTCACAAATCTAAATAAGGCCTGCCTAAAGGATCCCTTCCCTATGCCTAGGATAGACTAGCTGGTGGACGCAATTGTAGGCCATCCTCTGATGAGCTTCTTGGATGCCTTTCAAAGGTACCACCAAATACTGCTAGCCCCAGGCGATCAGAAAAAGACAGCTTTTGTCACCCCTATTGGGAACTACCACTACAAAGTGATGCCATTCGGTTTGAAAAATGCAAGATCTACCTATCAAAGGATGATGACTAGAATGTTTGAACCACAGTTGGGTAAAAGTATCGAGATCTACATAGATGACATGGTGGTGAAAAGTAAGATAGTGTCCGAGCATGTGGGAGGTCTTGGGAACATTTTTGAAATTCTGAGGAAGCATAAGTTGCGCCTTAATGCTTCCAAATGCTCTTTTGGTGTGGGATCAGGTAAATTTCTAGGCTACATGGTTACTCATCGTGGAATTAAAGTTAATCCCAACCAAATCAATGGTTTATAACCACCTCGGAATCCTAAGGAAGTCTAGAAGTTGATCGAAATGACTACTGCTTTAAATCGATTTATCTCTCAATCAGTGAATAGGTGCAGACCCTTCTTCCTATTGATGAATAAATGGAAGGGATTTAAGTGGACCGAGAAGTGTATCTTAGCCTTTTAACAGCTTAAGGATTATCTCTCTCGGCCACCTATCATATCTAATCCTGAGGTGGATAAGGTCTTGTTTGCTTATATTGCTGTAGCCCTCCATGCCGTAAGCTTGGTCTTGATATGAGTCAATAGTAGCATACAAAGACCAGTTTATTACATGAGCAAGTCATTACACGAGGCCAAGGTTCATTATCTGTCACTGGAAAAAGCCATTTTGGCAGTGGTACATGCTACACGTAAACTCCTCCATTACTTCCAGGCATATACGTAGTTGTCCTAACTTAGCTCCCACTCAAAGCTCTACTTCGAAGTACTAATTACACGGGGAGGATTGCTAAATAGGAAAAAATGCTAAGGGCCTTCGACATCAAATACATGCCTCGTACTTCTGTCAAAGGTCAAGTCCTCGCAGATTTGGTAGTTGAGTTCACTGAATCTCCGTTGGAAGTAGAAGTAGAAAAGCAAAACATGGATGAAAAATCGGTTGGCATGATCTCTTAACAAGGTTCCTTATCCTGGAGAGTATATGTTGATGGTGCACAATTTAGAAGGGGTCTAGAGTGGGGCTAGTTCTAGTATCCCCCGAAAGGATCACTATTGAGAAGTCATTAAGGCTGGACTTCTTAGCCACAAATAACGAAGCTGAATATGAGGCTCTACTGATAGGAATGACCATGGTTCAAAGAATGGGTGGAAAGGCAGTAGAAATGTTCTCGGATTCAAGATTGGTCATTGGCCAGGTGAGAGGAGAATTTGAAGCAAGAGATGAAAGAATGCAAGGGTACTTGAATCAGGTTAGACACTTGCAATCAGGGTTCGAATCTTTCAACTTGTTGCATATCCCTCGAAGTGGAATCACACATCCTGATTCCCTAGCTACACTTGCCACCTCCTTGACATAGAGCCTGCCCAGGGTCATCCTTATAGAGGATTTGTACAACCCTACAGAAGTGAAGAGAAAGGTAATCTAGGTTCACCAGGTTAGAGTAGGGCCTAGCTGGATGGACCCCGTGGTACTATTCTTAAAGGAGGATATCTTGCCCGAGGAGAAATTAGAAGTAGACAAGGTGCGGAGAAAGGCTCCTTGGTTCTGGCTGTCCGAGGATTAAAGATTATATAAACGCTCATTTTCTTGGCCATACATGCTATGCATGCACCTCAAGGCAATAGAATTACTCATTGAGGAGTTACATGAGAGAATTTGTGGAAGCCACACTAGAGGTAAATCTTTGGCACACAGAGCTATCACTTAAGGCTATTAGTGGCCGAACATACAAAAGGAGGTACAAGAATACGTAAGGAACTGTGACCAGTGTCAAAGATTCGCACCAAACATTCACCAACTGGGAGGAGTCCTTAATCCTCTGTCTAGCCCTTGGCCATTCGCTTAATGGGGCTTAGACATCGTAGGCCATTTCCCCAAGGCAGTAGGGAATAAGAGGTATTTACTGGTTGACACAAACTACTTCACTAAGTGGGTCGAAGCCGAGCGCTTGGTAAACATCAAGGACGTGAATGCCAAGAAATTTGTTTGGAAAAATATTGTCACACGGTTCGGGGTCCCTCTTACCCTCATCTCGGACAATGGCCTCTAATTTGATAGTAAGTCTTTTAGGAGACATTGTTGTGACCTGGGAATCATGAATAGATATTCTACCCCAGCTTATCCCCAAGGGAATGGAAAAGTCGAGGCTGCTAACAAGGTCATAGTAAGTGAACTCAAGAAGAGGTTGGACGATGCGAAAGGAAAGTGGGTGGATGAACTGCCACATGTCCTGTGGACGTATCGAACCACACCTTGCAGGTCGACAGGGGACACCCCCTTCTCAATGACTTATGGAGCTGAAGCTATTATCCTTCTAGAGACTGGCTTCCCAATGCTGGGAACAAGTTCTTTTGATCCGAGCATTAACAATGGGCTGCTAGAGAAAAACTTAGAATTGATTGAAGAGAAAAAAGAAAGTGCGATGGTCCAATTGGCATATTACCAACACAAGCTCAAACAAGGTTATGACGCCAATGTGAAACTAAGACCATTAGCTCTTGGTGACTTGGTGTTGAGAAAAGTTCTAGGTATCACAAAGAACCTAGCATGGGGAAAGCTGGGGCTCAATTGGGATAGGCCATATCGCATCACCTTGGTGACTGGTATAAGAGCTTATTTCCTTGAAGACCTAGATGAACGTGTAATACCATGACCTTGAAATGTAAAAACCCTGAAAATGTATTATTATTAATGAAAGTTTCCTTTGTCATATGCTCATTTATTATGTAAATACATCTTACTTCCTATTATTATCTTTATAAGTGTTTAAACAGAATATGAGTCATGCTTAAGTCCTCGGACCAGATGATTTGGGGAAATTAATACTCTATGACATCTCTCTAATTGTTTAAACAGAACCTTAGTCATGCCTTAGTCCTCAAACCAGATGCTTTAGGGGAAATTAACACTCTCTCTAAGTGTTTAAATAGGATCTTAGTCATGCCTGAATCTTCGGACCAGATGCTTTGGGGAAATTAATATTCTATGACATCTCTATAAGTGTTTAAACAGAACCTTAGTCATGCCTGAGTCCTTGGACCAGATGCTTTGGGGAAATTAACACTCTATGACATCTTTCTATGTGTTTAAATAGAACCTTAGTTATGTATAGCTCCTCGGACTGCATACTTTGGGAAAATTAACATTCTGTGAAATTTATTTGTTTCTCACTAAGTGTCAAAACAGATACAAGATTATAACCAACTCCTCGGACTTTTAGTTTTGAGTAAGTTAAAGTCTTTGATTATTTATCCAAGTGTTGGGCAGAATGAAGAATATCTCCCCCTTTTTATTTTTTACAAAGCACGTATCTACCTACACTAGATTCATCTTTCATTGTAGAATGTTCAACTCTCAATACAAATACGTGGTAGACCTCTTTATTGCTCCTACTTGGTCATATTACTTAGATTGATTGCAGTGTGTTATTGTTAGTTTTTATTGGAGATAAAGTAGCAACGGTTCAATGCTATTTGCAAAAGTAATAAGCTTCAATGCATATAAAGTAAAGGTGCAAGAGATAAGAAGAAAATCATTTTCATTAAATAGGAAAGGTACATTATATTTAGTGACAGAGTGCCACTACAAAAAAAAAAAAAAAAAAAAAAAAAAAAAAAAAAAAAAAAACAAACAAACAAACAAACAAACAAACAAACTACAAGAAAATCCTAAGTGCTAAGCCTTGGCCTTGGGACAAAGGCGTCTTCTTTCTGGCTCGTCTGAGAGGTAAGAGCATCCTTGGCCTTAGGATTAGCATCTTCAGTCTTGGCCTCCGCTTCCTTTGCCTTAGCTGCAGCTTCCTTGTCCTGGACTGTGTCTTTGGCTAAAAACAAACTACAAGAAAATCTTAAATGCTAAGCCTTGGCCTTGGGAGCAAGGGGGTCTTCTTTCTGGCTCGTCTAAGAGGTAAGAGCATCCTTGGCCTTAGGATCAACATCTTCAGTCTTGGCCTCCGCTTCCTTTGCCTTAGCTGCAGCTTCCTTGTCCTAGACTATGTCTTTGGCTCCTAAGAAGGGCTTTTTCTCCTTACCCTACCCCTGTCTTTGGCTCCCTCAACCCCCTAGCCTTGATCACCAACTTAACTAGATCCCTTCAAAGCCACAGGGAGAAGAAGAGCAGCTTGGGTAGTTAGGGGCTGCTCAGAGGTCTCTAGAGCAAAGGTAGAGGGAGAGGGGATGGCACTTGGGACTTCACGAATATCTAGGTGATAATATATACTCCCAGGCTGCCTCTAGACAGATTTTAAAGGACTCTTGCAACACTAAGGGCCCTATCCCATGTTACGTTGTAGTAATCCCTGCATACCTCAGAAAGCTCCCCAACGAGCCAAACTTGCATTTCTTCCATGTCGAGCAGATAAGATACTTGCTTCTTAGCCTCAGCTCCCTCCTTGGGCGGTTGAGTCACCTCCTTGGCCTTTTGTAGCTCGGCCTTGAGATCTAGGACCAATTGCCTTTGAGTGACCAAGTCTATTTCGGTCAGGTGCAACTTTTGACGCTGATCTTCGGCCTGCCTCTCTGCCGTCTTAAAACCCACCAAGGCACTTAGGCGAGCCTTGTCCGCTTCTTTCAACTTCTCAGATAGCTCCACTTGTTTTTGTTTGAAGGCCCCTAAGGACTTCTCAACATCAGCATAAGAGAAAGCCTCAGGGTTGGCCTCATTACGGGCATCGCGGACCCACTCCTCGGCTACAAAAACCTGTTGAGTAATCTGCACAAAAACAACGGAAGAATCATATAAATAAAAAAGTAAGGAAAGAAAGAAAGTACAGCTTAGCATTTAAATTCAAGGATATGACAGATTGCTTACCATAGCCAGGTCCCTCTTTAGGGACAGGAAAAGGTCGTTTTGTTTAAAGCACCTGTACGCTTCCATGTCTCTAGGGAGGAGAAGGGGCTACTCTAGGGCTTCAACAATGTAGCTTGCATGCCCCTTCTGGAAATCCTTGATTGAGGCGTTCCAAGGGATGGAAACCCCATCCACCTCTAGTCGAGGAGACCAAGTGCGTTACAGGAGGCACACATCGACTCTAGTTTGCTTTTCCCAGCTATCCATAGAAGTGGACCTCTTGTCCTGAGGATCTTTGGCCACTTTCTACTGCTAAGACCCTTTCCAAGGGCCCACCTCCCCTTCTTTGAGCTCCTGAATCGGCCTTTTCTTCTTTAGATCTAGAATGGCCTTCAGTCCAAGGTCGGTGGAAGGAGGAGGAGGAGGAGGAGGAAGTGTAGGTGGAATTTGGGACTTGGTGGCTTCTTTCAAAGTGGACACCTTGCCCCTTGTGGCCATGAGGTCTCTTAGACTCTTGTTCCCCCAGTTTAAGGCCATCTCACCTTCCTCTTCTTCAGGGGTACTGTCTAGATGGGAAGTCACAAGGATCGGAGCATGGACACTGGATGCTTGTCAAGCTTGTCCTCAGCATTTAAGGTGGGAATCAATTGCACTCCCTGAGTCTCCTCCTCTTCAAAATGAAACTTGTCAATTTCTTCTTCGAGTGAGGAATTTGAGGAGGCAATCTTTTCTCCTACTGCTATTGCTTCAGGCAAAACCTATTGGAATGGTTGTACGACCAATGGAAGGTTCTGTTAGAATGGCAGTATGGCTGGTGGAAGGCTGTCTCGGGTTAGAAAGTTGGGTAGTGAAATGTCAATCCAGGCCAGTCATGGGTCACCTGCTCTTATGGCGTGGCCAATTTCTTGGTATATCTCCAAGATGGGTTTGAAGTCCAAAATCAAGTGGACAGCTCGCAGCTATTTGTCCTTACTTACAAAGATTTCAAATCTTAGCAAGTAATTAAAAACTGCAATGTTGGTTCGGCTAAGTTTGGGAGCTACTTGCCTCTTACTTGCGAATATGGTTGAGGAGCAAAACATGGTTAGAAAATTGAAATCCATCATTAATAGAAAGCGAAACGAAAAAGAGCAAAACATAGTCAGGGTTAAAGAGTCTAAATCTCTTGCTAAGGAGCCTAACCCTAAGGTATCCCACCTGGCACTCCCTCTCGGATAAGATAGTGAAGGCCATCATGCCACACTCCCGAAGTTATCAGATAGTCATCTTTCATACTCTTGTTAGATTTAGGTAGACACGATACTAGTCTGACAACGTCAGATCGGGACTTGAGATAATATCCCGCGCTTTAAAGGGAGTGACACTCGTACATGTGGACCACATCATGCCAAGTGAGCCGCAGACCCAGATGCTTGTTGAGAGCATCAACGCTACCTAAGACCCTAAATAGGTTAGGCGCGCACTGGTGGGGGCATATCCTATAGTTTATGAGATAGTCCTGTATTATCCTACCCATAGGGAGAGTCATTCCACCTTCTTTGAAAGCTATCCTCTTCTTTATGTGACACTATTTGTTCTAGGGAACAGTATCGCAGGGAGACTTCCTATGGTATACGGTATTTATCCTTAAAGGCTTCTATTTTGGCTGGGGAGTCTACTAAGTGCTTAAATCTACCTATCTAGACGAATTGAAGGGAAACATTGAAATTGGTAAATGAAGAAACAAGAACTGGAAGGCTGAGGAGATTGGCCGAGGAGAAAAAGAAAAGTTTAAAGAAATAGAAACTTACAAGAACTAAAATGCGTGTTAGTCACTGAAACCTTTAGAAAGATTTTCAAAGATTTCTTAAAGAAGAGGTGCGGGAAGTTTAGTAACCTAGAGAGACTTGTGAGTTTGAGTGCTTGGGATCTCTAGAGAGCTTGAAGACTTGTGAAATGTGGGAAATGATTTCTCCGGGTGCTTTATATAAAAGGCGAAATTGAGTGGGAGTTATCCCGCTCAAAACCCAATGAGAAATGTTAGCCATTGGATTAGTGCCTCACCGTTGGATATGAGGGACAAAATGCCGCCTACAGCAATTAATGTTGCCTCGTGGGCTCCGAAGCGTTAGTAGCAATTATGGGGTGAGCAAAACGACACTCCCATGTGTGCAAATCAAAAGGCAAAATAACATTGACACATGAAAAATCAAAACCCCACTTTTCTCCTCGGATGAGAGGGAGAAATTGGAATTTTGAGGGGCTATTGTAGGGGTAAAGGCCCAAATCCGATATTGGGCCTTGGGCCTTGGACGAGAACACGGGTGATTCGAGGATTATTAAATATTAGTAAGTGGTTTAATCTCATAGCTTCATGAGCATGGTAATAATAGGAAGGTGGTCCGAGGAGGAATACCTCCTCGGATAGGCTAAACACGGATCTAATGTAGATCCTAATGATCAAAGCGACCTTCTAGGAAGCTCCAGTGGTAGGGACGTACATCTCAAGGGTACCATAGAGCGGAAGCTAGGAGATACCTAAGGAAAAGCTGTTGCCACCGCATTGAATGCCCTGTAGCTAAGCTTCTGGCCTTATTTATGTGGAAAATACCTCTGAACAATTTGCCTTGGCTACCGCAATTCATAGAAAGCCAAAGGAGGTGTCTAATGGGACAGATACTCAAGTAGTACCTTGGATGACCAACATGTGGAAGGCCAAGATCACTAGAAAGGAGATATATAATGTAAGAGACCCCTGAAGGAAGGAGGATTGAAAAATCAGGAAAGAAACACTGTAGTAATCTAGAACCAAACTTGTAATCAAACTTCAAAAATCAACACATAAGAAATCCCCTCGGATTCCATCGAGGACGTTTTTCCTTAGTGAAAGCTCGTTATTTTCCTTTCTTTGTCATCAAGATCTGTTTATTTGTTGAAAAATCAGGAAAGAAAATTGAAAAATCAGGAAAGAAACACTGTAGTAATTTAGAACCAGACTTGTAATCAAACTTCAAAAATCAACACATAAGAAATCCCCTCGGATTCCATCGAGGACGTTTTTCCTTAGTGAAAGCTCGTTATTTTCCTTTCTTTGTCATCAAGATCTGTTTATTTGTTGCTTAATTCATTAAAGCCCAATTTTTCAACTCATTCTCTATAAATTTATTGTTTTGGACTTTTTGGGCCTACTTCAATATACTTTTTGGGCTAGGAGTTCAAATCAACTCCTTACTCTTTGCAATGGTTCTTTTCAAGGGTTTGAAGATTCCAAAAATAATGGGATGAATGGATTGATTGGCTACCTTGAAAGTATGGTGCATTTTGAACCCAACCAGTGTATGTGGTGCTCATGATTTTTATTTTTTGGTGATATTCACAATAATGTGCAAATCGGGAACAAGGTAACAAGTTTGGATTAATCGCAACTTAATTTTATTTTTAATTTTGTTTTAAAGTTATTATAATTTGTTTAATAATATCATTCATATTTACATATCATCGTTTTATTTATTGAATTAAAAATGTGCAATATTTCTTAAAAATAAATTCTTAGTAATGCATTTCCAACATTTCACTGCACTTCAAATTTGGATGTAATATTGCATTTCCAACATTTCAATGTGCTTCAAATTTATAGGATCTTTAAGACAGGATGATTATGAGAAGTTTGAATTTGAATTCAAATGAGTCTGTGTTTTTATCTTAAATTAATTTGGATTCAAATATAACTATATCCTAATGTGATTTTTTTTTTTTTTTTATAAAGAATATCCAAATGTGATTTAATTGAACTTTTTAAAAATAAGGAAACATGGGATGTGGATAGTAAAAATGAAATACCGAACTGGTGATGGCCTTTTTTTTTTTTTTTTTTTTTTTTTGAAATTTTTTTTTCCTTATTCTTTCTAAATATTCTTATCATATTAAACAAAAAAAATCACCATTGGCATAGAATGGTGCTTATTTATATCCTAAGTTTTGATTTCATTAATTTTGTTAAAGAATTTTTAAAAAGTTATAACTACTCTCTAAATTTAAAGAGACTAGCCTTTAAGCACATGCTCAGAGACTCTTTTATTTTTTGGGTAAAGTTTAATAATTTTCATTCATTATAATTTGAGATTATTACATTTTCCAATAACAAAAAAAAAAAAAAAAAAAAAACACCAAGGAATTTTTAAACTTTACCCAAATAACAGTTTTTCATTCTTTTTAATAATAGTTTTAATTGTGTATTTTTTTTTTAATAACAGTTTAATGATGTTGAGGGTCATTTTTGTAAAACACGAAAAAGGGAAGAAGGCCCAATCCAGAAATACAAGCAGCAAATAGAAGTGGCAAGCATGAGAGAAAACCATTAGGCTCAAGTGGCAGAAATAATGGATCACAGGCCCATAACATTAACAAACGGGTCTTGAGGAAGCAAATGGACCCAATGGGTCCAGAAAGAGAGAAATGGCACCCATGGGAATGTAGAGTTAGTAAGTGGGCTGAGGAAGTCCAAAGGAAGTAAATGGGCTGCAAGCCCAAGGGAAAACAAAAGGGAAACTAAAGCCCATAAGTAAGAACACCAGTGGCCATATTAAGCCATTGGGGGAAAGAATGGAACAGCAGGCCTGAAAAGAGGCCCAGCAGAAGCAAATCGTCATGGTAGGAAATGCCAAGTAATGTAGTAGGAAGCCAGGGTAATTAAGAAGCGGCCTAAAAGAAATAAGAAGCCCAGTACCAAGTGAAGTCCAACGAGGGAACAGTGAATTATGCAAACAGCCCACGTAAAAGAACAAAGAAGCGTGGCAAACTGTAAGAACAAAGCTCCAGGTCATGGCAAACGCATGAGCAGCAAGCAAATTTTGAACATACATAACAGGAAGGCACGCATAAGGCCTAGGCACCACCAGCCTATACCCAGCCAATATGGGACGTGGTGGGGCCGTGGGTTAGAGGTAAAAGGTAAGGGGGGT
The DNA here is from genome assembly GCA_030445155.1 of Quercus variabilis. Classification (NCBI taxonomy): domain Eukaryota; kingdom Viridiplantae; phylum Streptophyta; class Magnoliopsida; order Fagales; family Fagaceae; genus Quercus; species Quercus variabilis. The sequence continues at coordinate 48,570,178 of CP129447.1, read as the reverse complement.
GTGGTTTGGTGGTGGGGAGAGGGGAAAAGATCTATTTTGCGATTCCTGCCCAAGCCCTTTTGGGAGGTACGTCCTGCTGGGATGACAGACCGCCCAAAAGAGGCAACGTTGAGGGAGGGAATCGTTGGGTGCATGCCATGGAGTGAGAGAAAAAAACATTTATGCCATGGTAGGAGAGGATGCCATGGCGAAATAACAAACAACACAAACCTGCCTTTGTCTGGTAAGGGTAAGTGGTACACAGATGAGCCTCTAGATGGTCGGCAAGTACACCTAGACCAGACAAAGACGGTTAAGGGGGTAAAGTGGTAAAATCTAGTCACGGCAGGCCCTATAAAAGGAACCTTGTTGTGCCCTGTAAAAGGGATCAAAAAACAAAGGTATCACAAAGTAAAAGAAAAACAAAAGAAAAAGAAAAGAAAGAAGAAAAGATAAGAGAGAAAACGAAAAATAAAGAGAAAAAGTGCAATGGGCATGCACCAGTAGGTTGGTTCCCTTCTCTCCCCCTCAAAATCCCACTCCCTTGAAGGCAATTGAACAATAATGATTTCTTTGGGCGCTAATCATTTAGGTCCGGTTCCCTCAAAGTCATTAATCCCCATGGCAGGATGTTTTCCTGGGAGATTAGTTTTATTGAAAGGAAGCGTTCTTCCTCTTTGGTCTTTACCACTACGGGCTCAAACTTAAATAGATATTATTTCTTTGATTAATTCATATTGTCATCTAATCTTTCACTTCTTTTGTAAAGCCATTGTCATTATTGTGATTGTCATTAAAAAAAAATTATTAAAAAAAAAAAAAAAAGATTACTTGGTTATTTTTCCATTAAGGAAAGATCATTATATCCTATTTTTCTTTTGTCATTATATCTGCATGCCGTGACTTATTAACAAAATAGTTCTGCTTGCCATAAGTACTCTTCTGGCAGATAAGGTCAAGTTTGTGCACAAGCTGGCCTAAAGTGAGTTGTAGTTGGGCTCGTCTTAACTCTCCTACTCAGATACCCAGGCCTATCACCGCAGGAGGCAGCCCAGCCTAAAGCATAATATAAAAAAGGCCCTTACATTAAATTAGTGACTCCGCTGGGGAGTTGAGAAATAGTTCAGGGACTAGAGCCCTCGCAAACAAATGCCTTCAAAGTCCAAGATAACATGAAACATGAGTGTCGTGCCCTCACAGGCAAAGTCTAGGCCAACGACTCCTCACCAACAGTAGCCTAACCAGACGGAAGGTGCCAACGGAATGGGAGCTAGACCTCAGCCTCCTCTAAGGATCCCCGCAGACAATGCCAACACCTTCGTCGAAGTGTTGCAGGCCTTACAGCACTCATAACAGCAAATGATGGAAGAAATCCGTCAACTAAAGACAGACAGAACAAAGGAAAAAGGGAGCCAGCATAATCCAGAGCATACGGCAAAAGAGACACTAGTGGGAGGTGTCCCGCAGAATGCGGATCAATGTTTCATTACGATGGTTGAAGTAGTGGCTCTCTTGGAGCAGGAGAGAGCCAGAGGGCCAAAGGAGAGATTCTATGCACGTAGACCTCTATACACACTAAGGGTGCTTAGTAAACCATACACCAAGAGGTATGAATCGTGAGTTTTCATATAATATGATGGCAGGAAGGGAAGTGCTGTTGAGCACGTAAGCAAGTTCATTGATACGTTTGGCCCTTATGCCGCAAATGAAGACTTATGTTTTCGAGAATTTTCTAAATCTCTGTGCGACCAGGTTTACACCTGGTACATCGGCTTAAAGCCAGGATCAATCCCAATATGGGATGATATGGTGGATGTATTTTGTACTAAATACTTTCACGGAGAGGAAACGGTGACACTTGCAACTCTGCAAGTGACTAAACAGAGGAATGGTGAAGACTTGATGGAGTACATCAAGAGATTTAGGGACATAGTACTCGACTGCTATGACCATTGCGAAGAAAGGACGCTGGTGGAGATATGCATGACGAATATGATCAGGGAGTACAAGGAAGTTATAGAAAACCTCGAAATCTCCCTGTTCACGCAGTTATTGCAAAAGGCGAGAAAAATTGCCCAGTCTGTAAAGCCAAGCGCAGACAAAAGAAGTGCCCTGCAAGCCATGGCAGTGTCCACCGGTGAGCGGAGGAGAAAGACCAACGGGAGAGAGTATGATACTCCCCCGCCAATACCATGCACCGCAAAGGAGCTAGATGTACTGCTAGACAAATGGATAGCAAATGGAATTTTTAAACTTAACCAGGTTGCTAGGAAGCCCACAAAGGAGGAACGAAGGGACTCACATTTTTGTCGTTTACACAATTATGTCCAACATTCTACCGCAGAATGTTGGGCACTTTGCAGACTAGTGCACCGCAGGATAAAGGAAGGGATTCTAGAACTGTCCCAGCAGGAAGTCCAAAGAAACCCACTCCCAAACCAAAAAGGGAAGGGAGTAGCAGCGGTGGTAATTTGCGCAGACCCGAGAGAGGACGAAGAAGAAAACATGGTTTTGCCTGCAGTGGCCATTAACACTATACAACAAAGTTCCAAGTTCAAAAATTTGTTCGATCAGCTGGGACTCTCAGTAAAGGAAAGAAAAGTAGCTATGAAGGCTTTGGTGAGTATTGTCTCCGGCTCAAGAGTAGAATGTCTATCGACAGAAATACCAGAGGATAGGGCTCTCTTACAGAGTCAACTGAAATCACTTTTAGCAAAGAAGATATGGAGGTGGGACACCTAGATCACAGGAGGCCTTTATACTTAGCGGCGTCCATAAATCAAATCCCCATAAAGAGAGCTTTGGTAGAGACAGGGGCTTCTATGAACCTCATTACATTAAGCACTCTACAAGCGGTAGGAATTTCAGAAAGGAAGATTTAGGGGTGCCCAATGAAAGTGACAGGGTTCAGAGGAAGGGGTGAATACACAGCAGGCCACATTCAGCTGTGGTTGAAAGTAGGCCCCATAGCCTCTTTAGCACGGTTTCATATGGTGAAGACAGAAGATCCTATCACGTGCTTTTGGGAAGACCATGGTTACACAAACACCAACTGGTCCCATCCACCTATCATCAATTTGTGAAAGGAAGATTGAATGGCAGGATGATACACATAGCCGTGAACCCCTCACCATTCGAGCAGGTAGAAGCCCACTTAGTAGAAACTATGTTCTACGACCAATGGGCTCTATCCAGAGAAAGTTCAATATCAAAGCCATGAGGTACCTTCGTGCCTAGGTGGGAAGACATCCAGGATGACCCAGAACCCGATCTAAGGGAGTTATTGGCAAGAAAGAGGAAAAGGAAAGAAGCACCCGCCGCAGGATTTGATGACACACCCTAATGTGTTAGGATCCGAGGATCTGATGGCAGAATCGTATACAAATTATGAAGGCGTATGGGGCCCGTGGTTGAAATGCAAATTGGTCCCATCCCTGAAGAGTAGCACGAGAGTTTGATGTGTTGCAGAGTCCAAGAGAATTCAAAGGAAGAAAGTGATAAGGAGGAAAGAGAAAGAGTTGTGGTAGAAAAGGAGTTACAGGTTACAGGAGAATAAGAAATGGAGGAAGTTGATCTGGGGTCTACTTCGCAAGGGTCGAGGCCCATCTCAATTAGTGCAAGTTTGACAAAAAAGGAAAAAACAAAGCTGGTACAGTTGTTGGAAGAATTCAAAGACGTATTCACATGAGACTACAATGAAATGCTAGGGCTAGACCCTGGGTTAGTTGCACATACGTTAAATGTGGACCCACAGGCCAAGCCAGTAGCTCAGTCTGCCAGGATATTTCACACAGAAATAGAAGGGCAAATAATCAAAGAAGTGTAGAAGTTGTTGGCAATAGGATTCATTAAGCCTATTCAACATCCCCACTGGCTATCTAACATAGTACCAGTAAAGAAGAAGAATGGTTAGATAAGGTGTTGCGTAGATTTCAGGGATCTTAACAAAGCATGCCCGAAAGATGAATTCCAATTGCCAAATATGGATTTATTGATAGATTCTGTGGCAAGAAGTACCATGTTCTCATTCATGGATGGTTTTAGTGGGTACAATCATATCAGAATGGCACCAAAGGACGTAGAGAAAACTACTTTTAGAACATCCATGGGAAATTTCTACTATATTGTAATGCCCTTCGGGTTGAAAAATATGGGTGCAATTTACCAACGGGCAATGACGGCCATATTTCACGATATAATGCATCAGGAGTTAGAAGACTATGTGGATGACATAGTAGTTAAGTCAAAGAGGAGAGAAGAACATTTTCGTGTGCTGAGGAGAGTATTTGAAAGATGCAGAGCCTTTAAATTAAGAATGAATCCCTTTAAATGCGCATTTGGTGTATCCTCCGAGAAATTCTTAGGTTTTCTGGTACACAGTAGGGGAATAGACATAGAACCAGCCAAAACCATGACCATTGCAATTATGAGGCCTCCAGCCACGATGAAGGAATTGAAGAGCTTCTTGGGAAAAGTCTCATATATATGGAGATTCATCCCTGGGTTGGCATCAATCACTGTGGCTTTCACTAAGTTGCTCAGGAAAGGATGAAGTTTTGAATGGGGAGAAGCGCAGCAGACAGCCTTCAGGAGGCTACTGCAAATCATGATGAACCTCTCCACAATACAGGCCCCAATCTTCAAGAAACCATTGCTACTTTATATGGCTACCAATTCATATGCCATTGGTGCCTTAATCGCCCAAGAAGATGGAGGCGGCATTGAGCAACCAGTATACTACATCAGCCACGCCCTAAAAGATGAAAAAACTCGTTACCCAAGGGCAGAAATGGCATGTTTGGCTATTGTGTATGCCTCACAGAGATTACACCATTATTTCTTGGCCTACAAAGTATGGCTAATGATGAAGTCCCATACCATTAAAGATTTGCTACAGCAGCCAATCCTCTCTGGCAGGATATTCCAGTGGCTGTTATAGTTGTCACAGTATGACTTAAGAATGGGGGCACCTAGAGCAATGAAAAGCCAGGCTATAGCAGACTTATTGGCACAGTTTTTAGGGGAGGAAGAATTTCCGCTAGATGATGAAGTTCCAGGGGAAGTAGCCATGGTGGAGAAGCTTAGAGAACAGTGGGTAATGAAATTTATGAGTCTTCTACTGCCTAGTCTGGAGGGGTTGGAGTAGTTTTGTATCATGAGGAAGATAAAGAAGTAGCATTATCATTCAAGTTGGAGTTCCCTTGTTCAAACAATATGGCAGAATATGAAGCCTACTTAACTGGGCTGGCCACAGCTCTTGAAATGGGAGTTAAGCATTTGAGAGTATTGGGTGATTCGAACTTGGTAGTCTACCAGACCAAAGGGAGTTTCTCCCTAAAAGAACCCAACCTAGCCCCGTACAGAGCAATGGCCCAAAAAATGAAAGAAAAGTTCTTAACTTTTGAAATAGAACATGCTCCGAGGAACGAGAATCGGTTTGCCGTTGCGTTGGCTGCACTAGGTTCGCAAATAATGTTTGAAGGGGGGAGCACCAAAGTAGAGGTTAGTAAGAGAGAAGAATCCATAATTGAAATGTTGAAAGAAAGGTTCCAAAAGGAACACTGTGAAGGAGATTGGCGGATGCCCATGAGGGAAGCATTGACGGGAGAAGAAGAAGCTATGGAACTAAAAATACTCAAAGACTACACCCTGGTGAAGGGAGAACTGTACTGCAGGATGCCAGGTGGAGTCTTGTTCAAATGTGTAGGGCAAAAGGAGGCCTAGAGAAAGTTGAAAGAATTACATGAGAAGACTTGTGGATCCTGTGGAGAGGTCAGCTTTTACTGCAGACTTCAAAGGGTAGGCTTTTATTGGTCAACAATGAGTAAAGATGTAGACCAAGTCCAAACCCAGTGTGGGAACTGCCAACTTGCGGCAGACAGAGAAGAAAGTTACACTGTGTTCGCCAGCGAAGACTGGAGAAGCCCATTTATACTGTACCTGACAGAAGGCATCCTGCTGCAAAAGCACAGTGAAAAATATAAGCTCAGGAGGTTAGCAACGTATTTTTTTTGCATAATATGGTCTTTTTCAAAAAAAGGTATGATGGAGACCCCTTGCGGTGTTTGGGCCCTGAGGAGGCGAGAGAAATGGTAAAAGAAGCACACTTAAGAGAGTGTGGGGAACACCAGGGAAAGAAAAGACTTTACAGATGCCTACTGCAAATGGGCTACTACTGACCTACCATGAAAAAGGATATGGTAGAATTTGTGAAAAGGTGCCACAGTTGCCAAGTACAAGCCAATTTGATTCACACTCATCTGCAGAATTTGCATAGCATGGTCACACCATGGCCCTTCCATACTTGGGGCTTGACTTGGTTAGATCGGTGAATCCGCCGTCGTGAGGATACATATGGATACTAGTGGCTATGGAATATTTTACTAAGTGGGTAGAGGCAGTACCACTTCGTAAAGCCACCGGAGGAGCGATGGCAAACTTTATCAAGGAAAACATAATTGTAAAGTTTAGAGTTCCCCATAGGATCATCAGTGACAACGGCACACCTTTTGTCAATAGTGATGTGAGGAAAATGCTAGAGTTCTACCAAGTCAAGCATCATCGGTCATCGCCGTATTACCCTTAAGGAAATGGACAAGCAGAGGCAACGAACAAAACGCTCATAAAAATTATCAGTAAAATGAGCCAAGAGTATACGAGAGGATGGGCAATGCACCTGCCAGACACTCTTTGGGCTTATAGAAGTTCACCTAAGTCAACCATAGGTTTTTCACCTTTTTCCTTGGTCTATGGAACTAAAGTAGTGAGCCTAGCAGAGAAAATGACCCCATCCCTAAGAGTCATACAGATGCAAGAAAAGGAGAATGAAGAATAAGTCTTTGTGACAGAAAGGTGCGAAGACCTAGAAAAACTTGATGAAAAAAGAGAAAAAGCCCAATAATACAGTCGTAGATACAGGCAAAAAATGACTGAGGCCTACAGCAGGATGACTAAAGAGAGAGTGTTTGTGGATGGGCAACTAGTCCTAAAAGTGGTAGATTATGTTAGGGAGGCCTGGCAGGACCATCAAAGTTTGCACCAAAGTGGGAAGGACCCCTTGTGATAGGAGAGGCATATCCAAGTGGATATTACCGCTTGACTCAGATGGATGGCAGGGACTTAATGGATCCTATCAATGAGAAATGGTTGAAATGCTACTACGCTTGAGAAGAAAAGCCATATGATTATCCCTTTCTTTTGTTTTGTTGAAAAAGCTATAATGTTTCCTTTTACTTTGTTTTTCATCTTTCAAATGATTATGTCACAAGACAAAATTTTTGTAACTTGCTTTCATGAGGATGCAATGAAAAGCATGAAGTATTTATTATCATATGTTATAGCAAAAGCAAAAACAGTAGCAAAGTGTACCATCATAAGTATAGCATCATAAGTTACAAACCCAAATTGTGGCAAACTAGCCCAAATAAGTACTATAGGAAATATAATGTACTAAACAGAGTGATGAGGTGAAGGAAACAACAAGGCAAAGAAAAAACTGCATCATCATCAATCAAGTCCAGAAATGAGTGGCTGATCTCTAAAACGACTAGACCCACCTATGCTTGAAAGAAGGTGCTCACGACGGACCTCTAAATCTGCCACTTCCTTTCTTAGAATCTCAAGGCGTGAGTCAATAGCATCAACAGTAGCCTGGACTCTCCTCATAAAAATAACCCAAGTAATCTCTAGAAGGTGGTCTAAGATAAACTCCACAGCAAAGCCAACACTGATGAGCTCCTACACCGCAGCCCTCCACCGCAGGATCCTCTCGATAGAGGCTGTGTCAACAAAATTGTGTTCAATATTGTTCAGCACACTCCCCAACATCTTCAAAAAATGCTCTCTAGCAGAGCGACCAAGTCGGAATCCCTGCATGAAATCCCCACGGTTGCTATAGAGTGTCACCAATCGAGAAGCGTAGTCCTCAGAGATTCTGAAGCCATGAAAATCTATGTAAGGATGTCTAGAGCCCCAGAAATCTGCAGGTCCAAGATCATTGACTTCAGGTTGGTCAAAGCATGCAAAAAAGGCTGTAGCCTCACGCACAAGATCTGGAATGGTGCTGGAACCATCGCCCATTTCAAACTGAGAAGGCACCATAGGAGGTGGACCTGTCAAAAGGGCATAAGGTTTGAAATGAGAAACCTAAGTTAAAAAAAAAAAAAAAAAAAAAAAAAAAAAAAGGAGATGGACCCACGGGGAAGAAGTGAAGGAAGAAAGAAGAAAAAAGAAAATTTACCAAAGCCAGTGGTAATAGGGGGCTATTGGAAAGACAGAGACAGGCATAGTAGGAACGGTAGAAACGAACGCTGTAAATACGGCAGAAACTGGTACAAAAGATGTGGCAAGAATAGGTGTTGTGGGCATGGCAAGAGTAGCTACTGCAGACACCCCCACGTCTACTGCAATTCCTAGCCCTTCCTGCAAACAAAGAGATAGACATGCAAATAAAAGGGAAGAGTAAACTTAGCAAAAAAAAAGGAGAAGGGTGAACTTAACGAAGAAAGAAGAAAAAGGAAGGAAGAAAGCACGTACCCATTGTCTCGGGTGGAACACTCTCCTCTTCCTCAGATTCAGAAATCCTCCTCCCTAAGACGGGCTCATCCTCAGGATCCTTAAAGATTTCCCCAAACTCCTTTGAGGACAAGTCAGCATCAGGCCCACGTGTGGCAGAAACAGGGATAGAAGAAGGAGTAACTGCCAGAGAAGAACCGTCCTTCACAGCCTGGGAAAGAGCAGCAAAAGGGTCACCGGTGGAAATGATGAGAGGTGTAACAGGAGTAGCCTCGATCTGAGTAACAGCAGGAGGGGTGGCTCCCCTTTGAGTAGACAGTGTCACGGCAGGAGTGTAGGTGACCTCACTAACCTCCCTAGTATGGGTACCCTCATCCATGGGTATCGGTCTAGTGGGAGAGATAGTAGCCTCAGTAGGAACTCCACGAGTAACTGTAGAAGGGGCAGGTGTTGCAAACTCAGCCCCACCAAGAGAGCTCTCCATAGATGTGCCTATGGGGGCAGAAAGCTCCTCGGTAGTAGGGTGATATATGGAAAGAGGCTCAGACTCATCCTAGAAGACAAGAAGAAGAAGATGTGAAGATAAAAAAAAATAATAATAATAATATAACCTTTTGGGTGAATGCGGTAACCAAAAGCATATGGCAGACTGGACACATGCGAATAGAAAAAGAAAAAAAAAAGGGAGAGAAGGAGCAAGAAGAAATATACGTCTGATTCAGGTTCCTCGAGCAAAATGGGATGGGCAGCTGACGTATCCTCTTTATGCTTAGACTGCAAAAAGAAAAAAAAAAGGGATAAGAGACAAAGTCAAAGAAAGAAGTTAACAAGCATGTTAGAATTCAGAAAAAGTAAAAAAAAAAAAAAGTATATGCAAGTGTACTTGAAAGACAAAGCAAAGGAAAAGTTTTTTTTAAGTGACGTACTCTTCGCTGAACGACAAGCGCATGATGGGGAGTTGTCTTCCTCTTATTGCCTCGTGTTCTGCTGGCAAGAGTAGCACCTATGGGAAGTTGAGGAGTGGCAGACTTGGGCTTACTAGTAGACTTAAGCTTGGCAGGAACTTTCTTAGCTGATGTAAGAATGTTTACAGCTTTAACCTTCTTTTCCCAACCTGGGGGGCAATCACCTGTATGCCAATACCATCCTTTCTTCTCCTCATCCCATTCAAAGATGGCAGATGGCTCTGTTTCCTAGCATAGGCCAACATGGACTTGGAAGGAAGGAGCAACCGAGGACTAGGAGATACAACCATGCTAAGTCCCTTAGGAGGAATAAGAGAGAAACCGCGACTGCCAGCCAATTCTTGCTCAAAGGAGGTCATTACAGCCTGCCAATAGTCGTGCATAGTAGGAGTGCAAAGACCCTCCCTCAGAGAACCAAAAACCGTAACCGCATTGAAGCGCTATCTCCAAAAATCAAAAGCAGTGTGCCGTAGAAAAGGCCTAACTAAAGTAGGAGACTCTGCAAGGAGGGAGAGGTCATCAGGAATATCCTGATCCAACCCAAATTGTCTCTTTACTCGGTTGGCAGGATAATGGATGAACCAGACACCTTCATCTGCTAAATAGGGCAACCATCTGGTATTGGTGGCTGCTAGATAGGTGATACCAATCTCATCAAAACCGGCTAGTGGGGTGGTAGTACCGATAGTATCAATAAACTAACCCATCGCAAAATCAACGCAAGTATAACCACAACTCAAATGTCTATAAGCTCTCAAGGAAAAACCAATACCTTCATCAAAGGATTGAACAACAGAATAATCGATGGGCTTCAAGCCGGACCAACGAAAAGCCAGAGGAAAATTAGACTCGAACCTACTGCAGAAGTCAATAATTACCCACGGATAGGATTGGTACTTCTCTTTAGCAAATCTGACCGGCCTACACTTCGCCAAATACTAAGCACAACGCTCGAATAATAACTGCTGCAAGATGGTATTGTGTATAAAGAAAGTGACTATGTGGCAGGAGCCAGCTTGGCTCTCGTCACTCCGCAGGATATCCAGTTGAACATATAGATGCACCAAAAACATGGGGGCCAGTGGTAGACTTATTCCGGCAGATATTTTTATGGCCAAACGAAAATATAAAGGCTTTATGGCATAATAGGGATAGGACCCAAAGACAAACTTACAAAGCCAAAAAGCAATAAAAGCAGCACGGCGGGCAACGGCAGAAAACTTGGAAGAAGAACTAACCCAGTAAGATAACTTAGCATTTCCAGCCATCCTTTTCTTCAACTCCACTTTGACGGCTTCTTCCTCCAGGGAAAGCTCAATGGTGGCAAGATCAACATCACCAAGGATCGGTAAAAGTAATTGATTAGCCACATCCTCAAGAGTAACTGTGAGTTCACCGCAAGAGAAGAGGAATGTGTGAGTGGTGGCACACCACCGGTGAACCAAATAACGAAGGCTGTAGAGGTCTTGAAAATTAGAAAGACTTCGAAATAGGACAACAGCCTTTAGAACACCGGCCCTCTGAAGTAAACCCATGAAACTTGTGTTAGATAACTCGCTGTCAACCCATTCCTTCCAACTCAAGGCAATGCCTGACCCAAACTTGAAATGGATGGGTACAGGAAGGGCGACGCCTTGATGAAGGACCAAATTGGAGATGGAGGAAGACACCGAAGCCCAAGAAACATCAGGGTTTCACCGACAGAGAGCGAGCCACACACGGCCCGGCGGCGACGACACATAATCTCCAGGAGCCTTAGGGAAGTAGGGACTGATATTATATCAAGGATCAATCAAAAGGGCGCACTCACTATCTAGGTCACGTCTTGCCTCCTCCTCATCGAAATGGTCCGAATCGGAGCGCACGACCTCTTCTTCTACTTCTTGTTCTACTAGGGGATCCAAAACGACTCCTTTCCCTTTACGGCGGGAAGAGGCTTGAGTTTTCATTGGGGCCATGGCAGGAGGATTTGATCAGAGTAAAAGGGGAATGGGTGTTCAAAAAGAAGAAAACGGTGAAGGAAGGAGAATGGGTAGGATATTTTGAAATAGAAGGAGTTTGTGCCTGCGTTGGGAAGAGACTCTCTTCTTAAATACCTGAGTTATTAATGCCGGTGTGAGGGGAGGCGACTGGTCAGCAATTGAGAAAAGAATGAAATTAATGAGGTGGCGGTTATGTTTTAAAACAACTGCCATTTTGGGAAATCCGAAAAGTCACTACTGTTCACGACAGGAAAAATATATATGTATGAAAAGGAGTCCATAGTTTAAAAAGCCCGCGAAAGAAAAGAAAGAAGGAAAGTGAAAAGGACAATAAGGTCTTTTATTCACATATGAACCGCAAGAACGCTCCATATGTTCAGGGGCCTAAATGTTGAGAGTTATTTTTGTAAAACATGAAAAAGGGAAGAAGGCCCAATCCAAAAATACAAACAGCAAATAGAAGTGGCAAGCATGAGAGAAAACTATTAGGCCCAAGCGGTAGGAATAATAGATTATAGGCCCATAACATGAACAAATGAGTCTTGAGGAAGCAAATGGGCCCAAAGGGCCCGGAAAGAGAGAAATGGCACCCATGGGCATCATATGGTATGGAAAAGTAAGAATGGGCCGCGGCTAGCCCAAGGCAATGTAAACAAAGAAAGTAGGGGTTGATGGCAAGCCCATGAACCCTAAGGATGAGAGTAAGGAAATTGGGCTAGGGAAGCCCAATCAAGTTAGTAAAATCCCATGGGAATGCAGAGTTAGTAAGTGGGCCGAGGAAGTCCAAAGTAAGTAAATGGGCCACAAGCCCAAGGAAAAACAAAAGGGACACTGGAGCCCATAAGTAAGAACACCAATGGCCATATTAAGCCACTAGGAGAAAGAATGGAACGGTAGGCCTGAAAGGAGGCCCAACAGGAGCAAATCACCAAAGCAGGAAATGCCAAGTAATGTAGTAGGAAGTCAGGGTAATTAAGAAGTGGGCTAAAAGAAATAAGAAGCCCAGTACCAAGTGAAGCCTAGCGAGGAAACAGTGAATTATGCAAACAGCTCACGTAAAAGAACAAAGAAGCTCGGCAGACTGTAAGAACAAAGCTCCAGGTCGTGACAAACGCATGAGCAGCAGGCAGATTTTGAACATACATAACAAGAAGGCACGCGCAAGGCCCAAGCACCACTAGACTGTACCCAGCCAATATGGGACATGGTGGGGTCGTGGGTCAGAGTTAAGAGATAAGACGGGTGTGGTTTGGTGGTGGGGAGAGGGAAAAAGATTTATTTTGCGGTTCCTGCCTAAGCTCTTTTGGGAGGTATGTCCTGCTGGGATGACAAACCGCCCAAAAGAGGCAATGTTGAGGGAGGGAACCGTTGGGTGTATGCCATGGAGAGAGAGAAAAAAGCATTTACGCCATGGCAGGAGAGGATGCCACGGTGGACTAACAAACAACACAAACTTGCCTTTGTCTGGCAAGGGTAAGTGGTACATAGATGAGCCTCTAGGTGGTTGACAAGTACACCCAGACCAGACAAATGCGGTTAAAGGGGTAAAATGGTAAAATCTGGTCATGGTAGGCCCTATAAAAGGAACCTTGCTGTGCCCTGTAAAAGGGATTAAAAGCAGAGGTATCACAAAGTAAAAGAAAAACAAAAGAAAAAGAAAAGAAAGAAGAAAAGATAAGAGAGAAAACAGAAAACAAAGAGAAAAAGTGTAATAGGCATGCACTAGTAGGTCGGTTCCCTTCTCTCCCCCTCAAAATCCTGCTCCCTTGAAGGCGATTAAACAATAGTGATTTCTTTGGGCACTAATCATTTAGGTCCAATTCCCTCAAAGTCATTAATCCCCACGGCATGATGTTTTCCTGGGATATTAGTTTCATTGAGAGGAAGCGTTCTTCCTCTTTGGTCTTTGCCACTATGGACTTAAACTTAATTTGATATTATTTCTTTGATTAATTCATATTGTCATCTAATCTTTCACTTCTTTTGTAAAGCCATTGTCATTATTGTGATTGTCATAAAAAAAAAAAAGAGATTACTTGGTTATTTTTCCATCAAGGAAAGATCATTATATCTTGTTTTTCTTTTGTCATTATATTTGCCTGCCGTGATTTATTAACAAAATAGCTCTGCCTGCCATAAGTACTCTCCTGGCAGATAAGGCCAAGTTTGTGCATAAGCCGGCCTAAAGTGAGTTGCAGTTGAGCCGGTCTCAACTCTCCTACTTAGATACCTGGGCCCATCACCGCAGGAGGCAGCCCAGCCCAAAGCATAACACAAAAAAGGCCCCTACAAATGACAACACTTAACTGAAAGGTAACAGAATATTGAATTGACAAAATTTGAAACTTAGAGGACTAAAATGACAAAATTGACACTTAAAGAACTGAAATGACAAAAGTTATAACTTAAAGGGTTAGTTTTGGATTTTAGCCAAAATAAAACTATACAAAGCCAAAATTTGAAAATAAATGAAATTAGGGCTACTATTAGAATGGCATATATTTCTTTTAAGTGGTCTACGTCACAAAGCTTTGATCAACACCTAGGAAAAATGACCAAAATGTGAAACAAAATTTTCCTTGAAAATAATGTACATTAATTCTTGAGAGGCATACACATATTATTTTAGGCGTACGCCACCTGAGGTAGTTTCCCAGAATTAAAGAAATTTCTATGGTTTTAAAAACTAAACTGAATCAGCTGGTTTGAATGGTTGAATTAGGAACTGATTACCGGTCCGGTCCTAAAAAACTTCAATAATGGGTCAAAAATCTGGTTAAACCAAGAATCGGAGGCAAATCTGGTTTTGCCCGGTCTATTTTTTAAAACCATAGAAATTACACCAAAACACATTTCAAAAGTAAATTAGACAACATGTTTGCATCCATGTCACCTGAAGAATATATATATACATAACTCTATCTACACTTGGAATTATTTCTTAAGTAGTCCCTCAGTTAAATCTCCTACCATAGCCTTATGTATTGAATCCAAGGTTGGAAATTAGTATAAAATGTGTTTTCTAGAGTATTTTTAGGAACATAACAAAACAACTAAAATTGTTTTCAAGAGTAATTTCAAGAACGCAACCCAACACTTGAAAATATTTTACAGCCAAACAATATTTACAGGTAAAGCAAACACAACCTAAAACTTCTATACTTTCTTACCAAATAAACAATTATAGATAATACTTTATTAAATTAAAAAAAAAAAATGAACCAATGTTACAAAAAAAGAAAGAAAAATCATGAAGAAGCTCTCTGTGAAGAGAAGTATGATGTTGGTGGCTGAAATCAGTGGGTCATTGGCGCGATGGACTAGGGTTGTGAAAGTTGAGGTTGCCAATGTGAAGTAACACCATCACTAGACGTGAGATTTGTTCATGTAAAGATATATTAATTGAAGAGTTATTTGAGTAAATGAGTGACTCTCAAAATTGATATATATGTTCGCAATCAAGGTTGTCAAAATTGGGATCCTAAGTAGAATCATGGAAGGTAGGTGAGATCGTAAATCGTAGGATTGGATTGTGGATCGAAAGATCCTACATTATTTGAGAAAAAAACAAAAATTATATATTAGCATGTTAAATAATCATATAAATTATACATTCATTGATATAATTACCATGCATTACTACATCCATTTGTAAGCATCATTTAAAGAGGCCAAAAACCTCAAAACATGACACTTTATTGGGATTTTTTTATTTGGGTCCAACTGAAACTTTCTACATTAAAGTAGAAAAACTTGGTCTATTGGAATTTTATTTTTCATTTGGATCTAATTAAGCATTTTATCAATTCAAAGAAGATAATAAGAAATCAAGGTCATTTGGATCGTCAAAATCGTACGATCCTAACAATCCTGAATGACCACAAAAATCCTTGAAAGATCTAGATCGTTTTGGGCAAATAGGATTGTTGATTGTAGGATCCAGATCAGGATTTTGACAACCATATTCGCAATAGACATGTCTTTTCCCATGAGGTATATGCTTCTCTATAAATATCCCTAAGCAATAATTTGTGTAGTGAGACTACATTGTATCATTTCTCTCACTGTAAACTCAAGTTCGTATATCTATGATTCCCAGTCTGACGACACTACCATCCACATCTAGGACCAACACCTCTCCCACACCCTGCAATAATGGAAGTTTTCTACACTATAAGTATAACCTTAAAAAAATGAGAAATGATATGTGTACAACATTTTTACAACATTTCTACAACAAATCCTAAGTGACAGGTTGTTACTGGTTGTTATTGTTGGGACAAAAAAGTAATCTTAGTGTTAGTTTCAAATTTGAACCAATAATAACTAACCACCTGTGATTTGTTGTAAAAATGTTATAAAATTGTTGTAGACGTAGCATCCCTCTAAAAAAATTAATAAAAAAAAGAAAAAAAAAGGCACATTCTTCAAATTCTTAATCGTTCTTCCTT
This sequence comes from Quercus variabilis, assembly GCA_030445155.1. Taxonomy (NCBI): domain Eukaryota; kingdom Viridiplantae; phylum Streptophyta; class Magnoliopsida; order Fagales; family Fagaceae; genus Quercus; species Quercus variabilis. The sequence continues at coordinate 48,554,287 of CP129447.1, read as the reverse complement.
GAATGGGGTCATTGGCGTGAGGGACTAGGGATGTGAAAGTCGCTGGAGTACAACCTTTATTTCTTCTTTCTTCTTTAATATACTTTAAAAAAAAATTATTTTCCTGCTTAAAAAAAAAAAGGAAGAGAAACAAAAAAAGCTCCATTGGTAAAGTACAACCATCAGGTAGGAGATGAAAAGCAAAAAGAGCATTCTGTTTTCATTACAAGAGTTTGTTTGTTTGTTTGTTCAGTCTAATTTTTGCTTACACATCACAGCTTCTCCTATAAACGTGGGGTACATTGGCCGTGGCCCCATCGATGCAAACTCCCATTAACAAGAGCCTCTTGATAGCCAATTTTAATACATAGGAAAATGAATTGGGAGAAACAATGGCAACTAAAGTTTTCTGATGCTCAAACTAATGTTGCAACTACCACAAGCACTAAGCCGAGCTTACTTTTCCATTATCGCTTGCAAGATATACACTGATGTAGTATAATTTAAGATCTTCCTATTGGCTGAAGCACAATCTAAAAGGAACAGTGCACGATTCACTAAGATTATCGATCACAACTATGTTTATCATTAGCAAATATGATTCAAATTGTATCAGCAGTTTACTATACAATAAGAAACATAAACATTGAAGTATCATAACATAATGGAACATTAGGATTTATGAGGTAAACAAACTAGTGACACAAAATAAACAATCGCTTTCTCTTGTTAAATCCTGCTTCAAACAAGATGAGAGAACTTTTATTTACAGATGCTCATGGCCGCTCTATATATATTTGCTCAATTGCTTTGAACCCAGACACAAATTTAAGGGCTTTCACAGAACTCCATCTCCTGACATTCCAGGCAATGTTTCGAGTGAGATAGATATATTAAACAAAGAGTTACCAACAGCTGTAAAACCTACGCACAAACTCAAGCAAACATATGCACTCACACTAGGGCACATCTGGCAAACTATTAATGTGAGTTTAATGGAAGATATTAGAACCAAAAACTTTATTAGTGTTTAATATGCAAGAAGATGATTGCCATTATGAAATATTTTTATGATAACTAAAGACTAACAAGTCAACCCCAATGTTCTACAAGAGTCACAAGAATGCTTGATTTTATAAGCATACCATGCATGAGTGTCACAATGATTTTATAAGCTTTTCATGAATGAGTGTCATGAGGGTAAAGAAAACAATTTTGACATCATATATCCCAACCATAAAAAATGATGATATCTAGGTAATACTTCTAAGCCTTTTGGTAGAATGCAGCCACGGGTTTAGGTGTTATTCATATTTGGGCCATCAGTTACAAGATAAACCCTGCACTAGACTGTTTCATGCACTGAAGAGACACTCCTGTCCGGCAGTGATTGTGCCTTTGCAGGACATTTAAGAAAACTAGTATATGCTTTTGTTTCTAAAAAAACAATTCTGCACGTACCTTGCCGCAGATTGGACAACTTTCACTTCTTTCCAACCATTCATAAATACAACCAAGGTGAAAATGGTGAGAACATCGTGTTGTTATTTTGGGATTTTCTGGAGTATATTCTGCAAGAGAACAAATCAGATAATATTAAAATAATTCAAGAATCTAAGAAGCAATTGCTTTTTCCATTTTTACTACAGCAGAAAATACTGATGGCCCAAAATCATTAACCATATCCTAATCATATTATTGTAATTGCAAAAGCAGGCTACAAACATGTTAATTACCGTCAAGACATGTAGGACAGACATCTTCATCTTCAGAAGATGTTTGCATATAAGCAAGTCCATATGCAACTTTTGCTGCCAAAGCCTTCTCTGAGGACTCGGAATGGCTAAGTTTACTATCTTCTTCAGATTCAACTCCGTTCCATTTCTTCCCAAAGCCCAATGACTCTGTACCAGAACTACTCATATTTCTCCTCAGTGGTTGAGAATCTTCCTGGAAATGCGTCATTGACTTATCACGCCTAGAGACCAAGCCATCGCGTTGCAAACGAGAGTACCTCTGATCAGAATCAGAAGGCACTGGTCTGGACACAGAGAGATGAATATCGTTAGAGGGATTATCAGGCAATGCTGCGCCAATCCCTGATGATGCCATAGAAGCTCCTTGGATTGGTGGAGATATCGACCGTCCTTCAAGTCTATGAAATGTCGTACCATACTGCATGTGCAGGGTAGAAGGCAAACAAATAAACAATTACATAAAAAGTAAAGTGAAACAGAAAGAGCAGCAGTTAGAACAGGATTTCCCTCCATTAAAACAAAAGACCCAGTTGTTCAGGCACATCAATTACAGTAGGTGACACATAGAGGGTACATTGTCCTTGAATTAAAAAGGTGAGGCTTAAAAGCATGTTACAAGGTGACTTGCGCCATCTAATTGTAGAGCTTATACTAATTTATTATGATTAAAAGAATAAAATACATCATATGTTTAATAATTGTTTATTTATACTATCTTACTTATCAAAAAAAATATTGAAACTAATTTTTTTTAACTCAAGTGGAAAGTCCTCCAAAGTTAAAGATAATAACATGTATATATAGTCTAGAGCACAGCCTATGCCTAGCCCTCTGCTAATCAAGGGAGGCAGTGCTGCTTAGGTTTTGCCTAGATGCCCAGGTAGCAATGTCTTGAACTAGTGATTCAAGACAATTGGCCATAAGTGTCCTAATTTATGTAAGTTTCAGCAGCAGCAGAATCAAATGGAGAGAATAAGTATTAACTCAATCAAAACATCTACAACATTTTCTATGCATAAATAAGAGATGAAAAGGCAAAGTTTTGAGCTGTTTAAATGTTCATTGCATACCCCTGTGAATAGCTGGTGGAAAAAGTATCTCAGGCATAAACAGTGCCTATATATGGAATTGCTTGGAAGGGTATATTCTTCTAATTCTCCATCACATGGACAGCAGCAAAAAGCACCCATCTTTATGATTTCCCAATAGATAAGAATGTACTGGTTGTTGAACAACAAAACTAACAAATTGGGAGGAAAAGAAAATGTTATTTTCAACTCCAGAAATTGACTACAAAACTTAACTGGAAATACGTCTAAATGTCCAAACATGAAGATTTTACAATGTTATAGAATAACACAGTTTTATACGCTTGATGAAAATAGTCAGCATAGAAAAAAATAATAATAAAAATTGACAGAATCGATTAAAACTGTTAATGTTAAAAATTTGTTGGGCAGTCCAAGCTTGGATTTGAGAAGCCCCTAGTTGACCCACCCATCACATAGACATAGATTACTATTATCACCCAGTAATGCAGAACAAGCAACAAGGTTGAACCTGAGAAGCCCCCTCGTTGACCCACCTACCACATTATGATGACCCAGTAATGCGAAACTACTACAAAGAAATTGAATCAGAAAAGCAAGCGGATTAAGCAAATGGGTCAATGAATTTTAAACAAAAAAGATGATCGATTTGTTGTTTTACAGTCATTTTTTTAAGAGTGGGTTTAGGTTTTGATAGACATAGTACGAGGTGGAAATGGAAAAGAGAAGTGAGAGTGAGATATTCCAGTTACCTTGATGACGATATTCGAATAGATCCTCTGAAAAGTTATGTCAGAAACTTAAGGGTACGACATGTGCGAAGATTTGGAAGGAAGTCCAACAAACCAACCAGAATCAGAGGTTTCCGATTTTAGGAACCTGCAGGATGAATGAGCAATTATGTACACGCGCAAACACTGTTAGAATTATTATTAAAAAAATTTATTTTATTTTATTTCAGTTTTTTTTTTTTTTTTTTATATGTTTTGTCTGCTTTGGACTTTGGAGTTATGGAATAGACTACCGTATGGAAACACTCGCCATTTATACGACAAAATATTAAATTTTGTTGGTATAAACTACTATGGATTTGGTGGGGGTGTGGTACAGCTAAATTATTTCTCCACACCGGCACAGACCATTGTAAAATTATTGTTTAATATGTGTTGTGAGTTTTTTATTTTTATTTTATAATTTTTATTTTTAGTGATAATGTTTATTCCAAATTACTCCAAAACATAGTTATTAAACTCGGAATGATCAAATCGAAAACTCGGTGACTTGGCATCTAGACCGAACTAAGTAATTAAATGGACTCAAACACGGGGGTTTGTGGCAACTTGTGTAACTTGAATGAGTTTTTATTACCTGAGTGGGTTTATGAAATTTAAATTACATCAATAGGTCTACTTTATTGACCTTTTTTTTTTTTTAATATATATAATATGGTAATTTATATATGAGAAAACCTAAAAAATTAAAAGGAAATTTAACTTCTCTATATGTTTGTTTACTTTCAAGACTCACATCCTATCAAAATACTGCCCTATTATTGTGAAACCTTAATTCTGAATTATAATGGCTAGTTTAATTTAGGTATATGCATATTTTTTAAATTTACACATTTATTTTATGATTTCTCAAACTTATTTTTATATACATTTATTTTTTTTTAAAATGATTTGACTTGCAATTCGATTGATGACCTAGTGACCTGGCTCATAGACCATGTCAATGTCCAAAATGAGTTTAATAACTATGCAGTGGTGGCTCCAGGAATTTTGTTTAGGGGGGGTCATTAAAAAATTTTAAGTAAAAAAAAAACCTTGAATATATCAAGTTATCGACAAAAAGAATTAATACATGAAGATTTACAATTTTCTTCTACAAGTTTTCAAATTTTGAATTGTTATATGATAGTTCATTATGAGTATCTAACATTTATTTTGTTATGACTATTTTGTTATTTTTATCTAACATTTATTTTGTTATTTTGTTATGACAAGCCTATGACTATTTTATTTTGTTAAGTTTATCTAACATTTTTATTTTTATGTAGTTGTTATTATCTACTTGTTGTTGTTTTATAAAAATATTTTAAACTAAATGACTAAACTAAACTCATTAGCTTGGTATTAATTATTGATGCACACAATGACACTCATTCATACATAAAACTATGTACTATATGTCTACTTAACCAATCAAATGCTTGGACAATCACTAACTCTACAATTTTTTTTTCTTAAATTTTACTTACTTTATAAAAATAAAAATAAAAGTTATTATAATATGATAACAATACACACACATGTACCAAACTATCTCTATTTCCTAATTATTAAATTATATAAATTTATATTATATTTATATTGTACATACAAACGTCCACACACATCATAATTTACACAGATAGCATTATAACAAAAAGTAATACACACAAATAATATTAGACACACTCAGACATAATATAAATTTATAAAAAAGAGTGACTTACAATTCACAATTCATAAACACTTACTTTTTACTCTTAGAGTTGGAGATACTTGTAATAAGGGTGTGCAAAATTTAAGTTAGGATGTGTAAAAACATTTTTAAAAATAAATTAAAGTATTAAGCTAACCAAAAAAAATTATATATATAATTTTTTTTTTTTTTGGGAAGTCAAGGGGTTCATTTGAACCCCCTAAATATTAAGTAGCGCCGCCCTTGTAACCATGCTCTGAAGTCTCAATCTGAACTCTCTCACACACGTAGGAGGGAGTCTTAAACCCTAGCCCTTACTTTCCATCCCATGAGAATTTATACTTATGGAGTGACCATCTCCCTAAGGGTGTGTGGTGGTAATACAATAGTATATCAAACTTATGGTGTTCGCTCCATGATAATTTCTTTTTATCGTCAAACTAAAACACAAATTAATTTTTGGTTTAGGCGGAGGTTAAACTCTAAATCTCTTATTTGATAACAAAAGACTTTATCATGGTCTATATTGAGTTTATCCTTTTTTTTTTTTTTTTTTGGAGAAACAAACACACAAACACACAAGGGAGAGGGAAAGAAGTTTTAACACAAAGGTACACTACAATTCCACTCAAAAGTTATGATAACTTTTAAGGGAGGTGGAACAACTTATACTAGACACAACACACTCTCTTAAGCAATGTGGGATAATTACCAATTCTTTTTTTTAAGAAACAAATACAAACAAAAGAAAGAGGGAAAGTAGTGTATCCTAATTATTAATTATATGTATTCATATTGTTTTTATTTAATAATATAAATGACAAATAACGATTAACCTATTTGATTTTTAATTGTGAATAGTGATATGATGAATAGTTATTTTGTAAAAAATCACACAAAGTAACAGTTAGTAACTATCTTCCTAATGGAAAGAGATTATAAAAGACTAACTTTAACATTAAGGATTGCAAATATTCCCCACCAGCCACATTGTGCCCCACATGAATTCTTCTTACACCAAAGAGATGACAGGGTAAGGACAAGTTTTGCTCACCTCATCTCACCCCAAAATGTTTATATATAATTTTATATTTAATATATATTTAAATTATTTATATATAAAATTTCTTTTTTTTTATGTATTTTATTTATATTTTTTATACATATTTTGTTACCATCCTTAAAACGTTTGTTTTCTCTTTTTTGAGTAGGGAGACGAATGTCATTCTCTTTCTCTTTCATTTGTACCTTAATAATGTCGAAAATCACTCATTGGAAATTATATATATAAAAAATAAAAAAAATAAAAAAAAAAACCTTTAACATGCCTACCCCTAATTTACCCCACTCTCGTCCCACGCTAAGATTTTCTCACCCTGAAATAGGGATGAGGCATCCCTAATCCAACCCAAAACTACACCATCCCATTGCCAAAATGATTATAAATCCCTCCCCCTCCAGAAATTATTAAGTCTTACTGCTAACATAGTCCCCCCAACTAATAAAATACTATTATTTATGCAAATGTGATATTATCTGGTAATTTTTATTTTTTATTCTTTGTGCGTAGATGGTATCATCTCATTGGATAAGGAGGACCACATCAGCAGTCCTCCTGATATAAATAATAATCCCCCCCCCCCCCCCCCCCCCCCCCCCCCCCCCCTTCTCTCTTCAATTTTAAATGATGATGTGCATATGATAATTTTCCTCCACTTCTTGTTGTGATCATTGATTATATATGGAAGTTGAGAGACTAGGTATGCTTTAATGGTGGAAAATATGGCATCTACAGATACCATTAGTGATAAACAAACAGTTCCATTGTCAAGTTAAGGCCAGGCAGCTAAAATTTAGTGCCAGCCAACTTGCTCAGTCTACTAGTTAGTCCAAACCACTTATTGGTTTCATCGAAGCAAGTTGTGATCCTGTTGTGGAATGTGATAAAGGTTCTTGAAATTAGGATCATCAAAACCCGCTAGCATATGGATATGGGACCCGACCCTACCTGACCAGAAACTGTTAATGTTAATATGATATCCCGCATCGTTTTTGGATGTGGGTACAATATGAAAAGGTGTTTGTGAAAAGTTCAACGAGTATAAATCTAAGCCATTTTTGCCACTATACATTGCTAGAACAGGTGTGCCTTTTGTTTTCGCTTCTAATCCTCACACCATACAAACTCTCATCTTGTTGTATGCCTCTACTTCCAAGATTTTTTATCCTTAAATTGATTGCTGAGAGTTGACATTAATTGTTGTGGTTAATTTTGTTTGGTATATTATGATTGATTATTTGTGATATTGAGTTACTTTAATTTTGATTGATTATTTGTGATAATGTTAGTAGTTGATTTTGTTAAAAAAATACATGTTTGTATCACATACAAGACATATGCAGTATAAAATTAATGAATTTACTTCATTCGCAATTGATAACATGTACTATATAAATTTTAGAATATAAGAACAAGAGAGTGTACCTTGGTGCGGTAAAATTCAAAGCCAAAGATTAAAGTACTCGAAAACACTTTTAATCTTCACTCCAATTCCACTTGATGCCCAAGAAAAGTAGTCTCTCAATCAGTTTATGTGTATGTGTTTAAGGGAGAATAAGAGAGTGTCCAATACTTACATACAAACCATTTCATTTTCTAACAAAATTTTATATGTTTCTCTTCTTATAACTGATTATTTAATTGGGTTTACATTTTGGGCCATTCTAATTGGGTTTTAGTATGTGGCTTGGAGTAGGACCAAAAGAGAATAAATAAGATACTAGTTCCAACGGGAGGCTTTTCTGTCAACTTTTGATAAGTCCAAAATTAACACTAATTATATTTAATACCACTATATAAATATAATTGCACTCTAAACTTTATTAATAAATTATATTCGAAGATTTTATTATACATGCAACTCCTTCATTAAATATTCGTAGTAATACAAAGTTATGAATATAAACTACGACTTTGAAGATTACTAGATCTTAGTCCTTGAATACCCGGTTTAAATCTTTTAGGTTATTTATTATATATTTATGAAATCCAATTTCATAAATATATACTTTAGTAACTGCTTCCTAAAGTAGTTAGGCCTAACATTTTGAATAACCAAACCCATTAAACTTATCTTAAGGGAATATTTTATATCTTCGTTAAGAAATTATGAATTCTATCTTGAGAATATATGTTCCATTAATACTAAATGTGGTTGCCCAACATACTGAAGTTTTGATCATGACTTTTGATCTCACTCTTAATATATCAAAGTAACCAACATCTCATGATTAGGTCCATTATTCTCTCAAGATTAAGAGTTCATGTAAATAGAAGTCGTGAGATTTATTATTCATTTGACAGTCGATGGAAGAATAATAAATCTTATAATGGTTCAGTTAAATATGTCTTAACTCTTAAAACATATCAACATACCAATTAGAAGTCTCCACTTCCATGATCAAGACAGATCATCTTAGTTGATATGTTATAATTTTTGCAGATGAAATACCCAATTTCATCACTGACTACAAACTAAAATTCTGAATTTACAAAAAACTTGTAATTTATATCTTCTATTTATATCTTCAATGACTAAATCACATAAATCATATACTATGTATCTCATGGACTATATGATAATGTCCAAATATTCATGTTACCATTATTTTAGATAATAATAAAACAACTTTATTAATTACAACATTAAGTCATACATAACATCATACAATAGGATTTAAGAGCACTAATCCTAACAGATGTTGATTTTTATGTATAAAAAAAATATTTGTTTTGTTTTAGATAGTTTAAATCATTTAAGGTTTAGTTTTACGACTGAAAATACAAATAAATTTTGGATTAGTTTATTTGGGTTTAGTTGAGATCATTTGAATTCATTTGTTTGGATTTTGATAATTGATTTATTGGGTTTAGAGTCTGTTTGGTAATAGCTTATTTAACTAAAACTGAAAACTTTTTACTGAAAGTACTGTAGACAAAACTAAAAGATAATTGAAATAATACAATGAGACCTATGAATAGTATTAAAAAGTACAATAGAACCCATAAGTAGTAATAAAAATAAGCTGAATAGTAGTAAAAATAAGTTAAATAGTAAAAAAGTTTACTTTTTAAGCCAATGTCAAATGCAACCTTAGTATTAACTGCTGAAATACAAATAATTTTTTGTTGGGGTGAAAAGTTTTAGTTTCTATAGATATTAAAATTTGAATTACCGATTTTTATTTTGTTTTCCGTTTATTTATGGTGATTAATGATTGGGAAAAGTGCAGCACTAGAAAATTGGTGGTTGGAGGTGCAAATTAGCCTAAAGGCCTAGCTAATGACATTGTTAATCTCTAGTTAATAGCTTATATTTGCAGCTTGGGTTGGCTTTTAAGAGTGAGGTTTGCTTAATCGGCATAATATGCTTTCTTATGGATTGGAGAGGGAGAAAGCCAATTAAAACTATTTTTTTGAAGAAGCACAAAGGACTCGACCTCCATAATCGTTTTCGATGAAATAGATGGTCGCTCTTGTGAGGTCTAGCAAACAAGATTTTGAATCCATACATATATTAAAAATATTTGAGAAGAATTGGCTTTTAGTTTAAAAAGGTTCAGACGCAAAATCACGTTTTTAACTTAAAATTTAAATTTTCTTTTAAAAAAAATCAGGTTTGGGTTAAGTTCGGACATCTAAGGTTCAAAAATTCGGGCAAGGCTCAAGTATGGGTGGTAATCGGGTTTTAGAGTTCAAGTATCCACGGGTCAAATTTTTGAATCGGGCTCAAGTAGACTCGATCCAAACCTGCACCATGGCCATCTCTACTTGGAATGGCAAAGCTAGACCAAAAGTATTTCTATTTTCTGCCTTGTGGTGGTAGAGGCAACTGCTATTTGCTGAAGTCTTCATCTTGCTAAAATAGTGAGTGTTCAAGAAATTGATTCTAGAAAACAATTTTATACGCCTTGTCCAACCAGCATTCTATCCCTTACTGCAATTTGTTATGTTTAATTGGATAAACAAATCTATTATCGTTGTAGCCCACACCTTAGGTAAATAGGCTCATAAAAGATAGAAACTTTTCAAGATAATGATAATAATAATAATTGTTATTATTATAAAATTGATAGACATCTAGTGTTACGTGCTTTGTTTAAGAAGGCTGAAACTGATGGGGATACAAGGGGAGTTTCCCCTCTATGCGGCTGACCCATGGGTTTCGCATTTTGGTCCTAAGCGCTCTTTAAGGGAGAAAGAGCAGGAGGGTGGCCAAAGAGGTTATCTAGCCTTGGCAACAACGTGCCCTCCAAGGTGCTGTTGGCCTTCGAGGGGTCCTGAGGCTCGGTTTCCACTGCCTAGGCAGTGTGCATGCTAGGGCCTTGGCTGCATGCCCACGGGGGACTATCATGGCCTTGGCTACATGTGTCATGCCCCAAACCCAAAAGGGTTCAAAGCATGGGAAATACAACCCAAAGATACCTGTAGCATTTTCTTTTTTTTTGACAATTCAATTCAAATAATTCATACCAAGTACCAACATCAAGAATTTTCATAATAATTTCATTAATGATACTCCCAAAGTTAGTCAGAGCTCTATGCAATAATTACAAGGATCATTGGCCACAAAAGAATGGAGGCTTGAATAGATATAATTACACACTATCAACTTGTCCCATTAGTGGGAGTAAAAGTTATCACCACTATTAGATACAAAAAAATGAGTCAAGCTTCCTCTAGGATGTACAATACCAAAGGATCATCATCACAAAAGTTTAGCCTCCATCAGTAGTTTGTCTAACTACTACTAGCCACAAAAACATGTCTCAAGAGATTGTTGCATACTCTAAAAAAGTTTGTGAAAAAATAGGATGAGACTGGGCCCAATAAGTAGCATAATTAATAAGGGTATGGGAAATGCAAGTTTCCATGATAATTAATAGTTTACAAAGTATGTTATAATTTGGAAATTTTTGACTGAAATCTACAAAATTATTTTCAATAAAAACATGACAAGAAGTATCATACAATGTAGGACACAGCTTATAAAATACAATTTCTGATTAAATAATCCAGCACAAAGCTCGTTAGAATAATCACCACAAAACTACATAATATATATATATATATATATAGACATGCCATTTTACAACTTGCATTTAACCAATAGGTAGATCTTCAGATTTGTAGTACAAAACAAATCTTGATGCTCTAACGATCATAATGGTACATCATGGGCTTTGATCGGACCACCTGATCAAAAGTTATTATACAAACAATTTTCAATAGTCATGGCTCACCTACACGATGGGCCAAATCACATCCTATTTTAAACACTTAATTTAAATTCGTTTTCACAAGAATTAATTTAAAATTAATTAAGTGTGATTTTTTATTGGATTTCATTTTACTTCAATTTTTTAAGAAATAAAAAAAAAATGTTTTCCTTTATGGCATCTTATCTGCTTCTTTAAAAAAAAAAAAAAAAAAAAAACTAGAGAGAGAAAAAGATATGATCCATGAAAAAAATTCAAAAAAACAAAAAAGATGCTCAAAAAAATGTTATTATTCTCAGCAGCAACTTGAATCACATTTTTGGCCGGGAAAATGTTGAAATTTGATTCTCTATTTCTGGAAAAGTTGTATAGAATTGAATTTCATTTCAAAAACACCAATTCCGAATCAATTGGAATTTTAAGCAAAAAGTTATAGCCAAAATACGAAATAAGTGCAAAAGATAACACAAATTCCGCATCATCTTCAATTTTCTTTCAAAATTTTAAATGGGGATCAACATCAAATCTATTCAAGCTTATCTAATAGTCTTATCCCTTCCCTTAGTTTCAAAAGAAAGCTTTTGAAAAATAAGTTGGATAGAAAAACAGACACATTCTATGAAAAATTTGAAAAAGCAGAAAAATGCTCAAAAAACGTTATTATTTTCAGCAGCAACTTGAATAGCATTTTTGGCCTGGAAAAAGTTCAAATTTGGTTCTCTATTTCTAGAAAAGTTGTAGAGAATTTAATTTCATTTCAAAAAACACTATTTTTGAATAAATTGGAACTTTGAACAGAAAGTTAGAGCCAAAATACGAAACAGGTGTAGCAGATAACACAAGTTCAGCATCATCTTCAATTTCCTTTCAAAATTCAAATCCGTTCCAGCTTATTTAAACAGATTTATCTCCTCCCTTAGCTTCAGAAGAAAGCTAATAACTTAGCTTTAAAACTAAACCATCCCTTCCCCTATAAAGAGAGAAGACCTCTTCCATTTTCTGCACCCCATTCCCTTTAGAGAGCTAGTGAGAAAGTAGAAAAGAAAAGTTGTTGAGCAACCATTTGTCTTATTTTGGTTGTAGTTTAGTACTTCCTTACTTTCTCCCTAGCCCTTTAAGAGACCACTTCCCCCTTTAATTTACGCTCTATGCTAGTAAGTAGCTAATTGTGTTCTTTAAGTTTCTACACATGCTTGAATGAATGCTTCCAAGTCATTATTTGTTTCTTTCATGATATTCTTGGATGAACATGCCTATATATCTCATTGATTTTACTTTTACATGCTTAGATGAACACTTCTAAGCTAATGCACAACTTTCTCTTGAATGCTTAGATGAACATGTCTAGGTAGTTGTTTTACTTTTTTTTAATGCTTAAACGAACATGTTTAGGTATTTTGATTTTCTCTAGAAGAACATGTCTAAGGGATTTTCCTTTATTTTTTTTTTTTCATAATTGCTTGGATGATCAAATATGATTAAATGTTTTGTTTTTCTCTTTGCAATTGTGTGGATGACAAATAGCATGACAATTCTCTATTTTCCTTCACATGCTTGGATGAAGACTTCTAAGTTATTATTTGCTTTTCATCACATGCTTAGATGAACATGTCTAAGTAGTTGTTTCTCTCTTTTTTGAATGCTTAGACAAACAGGTCTAATTAACATTATGGTTTTCACTTAAATACTTGGATGAACATGTTTGGGTGTCTTTGTTCTTCTCATGATTGTTTGGATGATTGGTAGGTCTAAAAATAAATTTTCTTTTGCAATTATGTTGATGACAAATAACATGATGATTTTATTTTCCTTCACATGCTTATATGAACATGTATAGGCTAGGAATTCCTTGTTTACATTAATTTCTTGGATGAACATGCCATTACTTTCATGCTTTCTTTACATTTAAATTGTTATCTAACAAATTTCACTTTTTGTTTCTCTTTATGTCAAATTCCCCATCACATATTTGTTTACAATTCTTGCAAATTAACATGTTTATATGATATATTGTTTGTATTTGTTTGACTTGACATAATATTTGCCACCTTAACCTAGGAGACCGGTTTTACTGGGCGAGATGGGTGCTTAATCACTTCCCATCTCGTAAATCAGCCTTTGAACCAAGATCAAGGGTTCTAGACTAAGCTCTTGTATATGCAATTTTACATTTTTTAGAATGTAACTAGGAAACAAAGTAATGTAATTTACTTTCTTAGATTGTATCTAGGACTAAAAAAGTATTGTAAATTTTTGTTACAAAATTGATGTAAATTGTTATATATATATTAATACAACAGAAGCATTTTTTTTTTTTTTTTTTTTTTTATAGTGAAGGTTTTCTTATTTTTCCATTTAAATTAAATAAGTGGCAATGCCATGTAAAACCCTCGATCTAGGGGGGAGTAAAGTATACAGTGAATTCGACATTTTGAGCATCACGAACCCAACTGTTTGCATGGGTTAGGCCTAGTTTGAGAAACAATTGGCAGGCAGAGGTCGCGGTCGCTCACAATACACACACATGTGCGTGCGTGCGCACACACACACACACTTATATTGTGAGAAATAAAAACATCATTCCAAAACTAAGAACTTAAACCCAAGGCCACATGACAATGCCGACACAAAGCCAGAACTTATTGCCAACACAAAACCAGAACTAATGATAAGAATCAACAAGCATTCAAGGATCCATTTCATGTTCTAGTTGGGCCTATTACTAAAGCAAAATCTAAGAAGATCAAAAAAACACTTAATGGGCTAATTCAAGAGATTTGGGCTAATTCTAATGCAGGACATTTCAAGCTTGGCCTAAAGGAAGATGAAGGCGTAATAAATTTAATCCAAGCTATTGAGGGTTGATCTGACTTAATTGTGCGTGATTTATGGCATGGATTAATGGTTGATTGACTTTCCCGCTCCATATCAGTTAATAGACATTTTTCCTATTGTGGAGCTTATAATTTCAGACCAAATCTATCTTAATTTAGAGCTTTTATTATTTAGAACGTTTTTAGCTATTTTCCTGTTATGGATTTGCTAATTTTAGACCAAAATCAACTTTTATTTAGGGTTTTATTATTTAGTACGTTTTTTTATATTTTCTATTTTCAAGCATGTCTTATAAATAGCATGCACTCATTGTAATAGGGAATTATTGAATAAAAAATCAGACAAGGTGAGGCTTTGCTCTTCTTTTGGTTCTTCAAGAAATGTGAACTTATCGGGGATTCTTCCTTGTGGCATTCAAATTTTATACCTTTGGTTCGTGATTCAATTATAATCATTAGGTCAAGGTGTTACACTTATACCTTTGGTTCACGTTTCAATTATAAATGTTGGATCAAGGTTTCTATTAAAAAAATCTGAATTTTAGTTTTCTTGGGCAAGTATTCTAATATTTTTGTTGGCTCTCAAAACGTGTCGATTGAGGTTCGCATCATTTGGTATCAGAGCACAGGTTCTAAAATTAGTTTTCTTTCCCTTTATCTTTTGTTTCCTATTATCATCATGTCTTGTTCCTTTTGTGTTCTTTATTCCTCGTTTTTATTTTGTAATGTGCACTAGGTTAAAATTGTGCACCAAGCTCCCAGAAAAAAAAAAAAAAAAAATTTGTTTGTAGTTTCAATTTTCTCAGACCAAAATATTATTTTCTTTTGTCCTCTTCCTTTGATTTTGTGTTTCTGTCATATTTTCTTGTCATTGGTATTAGTTTAAATACTACAAGTTGAATTTCTTGATCAAGTTTATTGGTTTAAGCAGAACTTAAAAGGAGAAGCGACGAGTGGAAAAAGGCAAGAGACTGTAAGACTAATATCGGGAAAAAACCAATTTAAGAGTGAAACATGAGTGTGAGTGACATAATTTGAGTGTAAACATGTGAGGGAGTGTTGTGAGGAATTATTTCTAACATTTTTTTGTAGTTTCAAAATTATGTCTTCCAAGGGCGAAGTATCAAACAGAGGAGGGGAGGAGTCATCCATCATGTTTCAGGCTATGCTATAACAATTTGAACGTATGAACATGGTGTTTAATGATATTCAGGATCGGATGGATAGGTAAGATGCTGTTATTACTTCTTTGTGTGAGGAGCGTTCCCAAAGAGCCCTTAATGCTAGAAGGCAAGAAAGGCGTGCGCGTGTAGATGATTCAAATGACTACCATGACGATGAGTTTAAAGATGAAGAGAATCAAGCTTCATTGAACAATGAGGGCAAGTTTGTGCCAAGGGAAGAAAGGCGTGGTAAAGGTTTTCGAAGAGATCCAAGATGGCAAGATGGGACTGACCGAAACCTAGGAAACATCAAAATGAAGATACCATTGTTCCAAGGGAAAAATGATCCAGAAGTGTACTTGGAGTGGGAGAAGAAGGTGGAGTTCATCTTTGAGTGCCACAACTACTTCGAGGAGAAAAAGGTAAAACTAGCTGTGATTGAGTTTACTGACAATGCTATTATATGGTGAGATCAACTTATGATGAATAGAAGGAGAAACTATGAGAGGCCTATTGAGACATGGGAGGAAATGAAGGCCACCATGAGAAGGCAGTTTGTCCCTAGTCACTACTATAGGGACTTGTATTTGAAATTACAGAGTCTTACTCAAGGCTATAGGAGCGTGGATGACTATCTTAAGGAGATGGAGATTGCCATGGATTCGGGCTAATGTAGAGGACGTTAGAGAAGCTACTATGGCAAGATTTTTGAATGGGCTGAATTGGGACATTGCCAACGTGGTGGAGTTGCAGCACTACATGGAGTTGGAGGATATGGTGCACATGGCAATAAAGGTGAAACAACAGCTTAAAAGGAAAGGAACTTGGTTATTTCAAAATTCGGGCTCTTTTACTTCATGGAGGTCAAATGAGAGGAAAGACAAAGGAGCTATTTTCAAGTCCAAAACCAAACCAGCAAAAAGGAGAGATGAAGCTCCCAATGTCAACAAAGGTAAAAATGAATCTCAAACTCGTAATCGTGATATTAAGTGTTTTCATTGTTTGGGAGTAGGTCATATAGCTTCACAATGCCCAAATAAGAGGACCATGATCGCACGTATTGATGAAGAGGTGGCAACTAAAAGTGAGGGAGATGATGAACAGATTCCATCACTTGAGGATGCTTGTGACAATAATGTGGAGTATCCAGTGGAGGGTGAGTCAGTCGTGGCTAGGCATGCTTTAAGTGCCCAAGTCAAAGAGGATGATATGGAACACCCAAGGGAGAATATTTTTCATACTAGATGCCACATCAACAATAAGGTATGTAGTATGATCATTGTCGGGGGAAGCTGTACTAATGTGGTTAGCACTACTTTAATGGAAAAATTGAATTTACCTACCTTGAAAGACCCTAGACCATATAAGTTACAATGGTTGAATGATTGTGGAGAGGTTAAGGTAAATAGGCAAGTACTGGTTTCTTTTTCACTTGGGAGGTACAACGATGAAGTACTTTGTGATGTTGTTTCAATGCATGCGGGTCACATTTTATTGGGCAGGCCTTGGCAGTTTGACAGAAAGGTCAATCATGACAGGTTCAAGAATAGGTATTTTTTTGTAAAAGACAATAAAACCATTACTCTTATACCATTGACTCCAAGACAAGTATATGAAGATCAAATGAAATTAAAAAAAGAGAATGACAAGAAGAAAAATTGTGTGGTTGAGAGTTCAAAAAAAGATGATAAGAAAGAGAGTGAAGGGAAAAAGGAGATTGAACAGAAAAAAGAGAGTGAAAAGACAATAGAGAGTGAAAAAAAAAAGAGAGAAAAACAAAAAAATTCAGGGTTTTTATGCTAAGGCGAGTGATGTCAAGAGTGCTTTTTATACAAGCCAGCCTATATTTGTAATCTTGTACAAAGAGGTATGTTTTAATACTAATGAACTTGAGAATTAACAAGCATTCAAGGATCCATTGCATGTTCCAATTGGGCCTATTACTAAATCAAGATCCAAGAAGATTAAAGAAACACTTAATGGGCTGATTTAAGAGATTTGGGCTGATTCTAACGCAAGACACTTTAAGTTTGGTCTAAAGGAAGATGAAGGCGTAATAAATTTAATTCAAGCTATTGAGGGCTGATCTGACTTAATTTTGTGTCATTTATGGTGTGAATTAATGGTTGATTGACTTTCTCACTCCATATCAGTTTATAGACATTTTTCCTATTCTGGAGCTTATAATTTCAGACCAAATCTACCTTAATTTAGGGCTTTTATTATTTAGAACGTTTTTAGCTATTTTCCAATTTTGGATCTGCTAATTTTAGACTAAAATCAACTTTTATTTAGGGTTTTATTATTTAGTACGTTTTTTTTTTTTATATTTTCTATTTTCAGTCATGTCTTATAAATAGCATGCACTCATTCTAATAGGGAATTATTGAATAAAAAATAGACAAGGTGAGGCTTTTCTTTTCTTTTGGTTCTTCAAGAACTATGAATTGAACTTATCAAGGATTCTTTCTTGTGGCGTTCAAACTTTATACCTTTAGTTCGTGATTCAATTATAATCATTGAGTCAAGGTGTTACACTTATACCTTTGGTTCATGTTTCGATTATAAACGTTGGGTCAAGGTTTCTATCAAAAAATTTGAATTTTAGTTTTCTTGGGTAAGTATTCCAATATTTTTGTTGGGTCTCAAAGTGTATCAATTAAGGTTTGCATCAACTAATTTGTCGACACAAAGTCAAAAGACTCAGAACTCATAACCATCACAAAGATGGGCGCTAAGATACCAATGTCACATGGACTATAGTATCTAGCTAGGTAATCACCGGGTAATCACATGTCATTGCCCAATGGTAAAAACATAAAGAACTTACAGTATACATGAAATCAAAACACAGTTCAATTCCAAGTAATTTCACAAAAAAACCTTTGAAATACCCAATATAATCACAAGGTTCTCAAAGCCTTCAAACTCATTTCTTGTCAAGAAGATTTTGTATCAATTTTCCCAAATATCACAAGTCAAGATAAAACATCTTTAAATTTTGCAAATAATGCAATAAATTGATAAAATCCATTCCAAAGAATTAAATCAAAGATGCTTGTCTTTTCCATACTAACAAATCATGCATTTCCTCATATGCAATAACAAATATGATGCACTTTTCATAAAAAGTCATATATGTTAAGGTTACAACACGACACTTTCTAAGAAAAATATAGTTTCCATAAACAGTTTCCCAAAACGTGTTTAACCCAAAAACAATATTTTATGCAACATTGTTATTTTTCAAAAATCCCATTAAAAAGCTACTTATCTTGCAACCGGGAAAAAGTCTAATTCTCCAAGCTCCAAAGGAGATTAGCTAGAACAAAAACAATACCAAGAAAACATATCACGATAAGCATAAAACTTGACATTGCATCTAGCTACAAATTAGAGATCGCTAAATAAGCTATTAATTAGGCAAGCCTAAGTATTTAACCTCATAAGTAATGTATCCCAC
Organism: Quercus variabilis; assembly: GCA_030445155.1. NCBI lineage: Eukaryota > Viridiplantae > Streptophyta > Magnoliopsida > Fagales > Fagaceae > Quercus > Quercus variabilis. The sequence goes on along the minus strand of CP129447.1, from coordinate 48,535,297 downwards.
TTCCAAAGCTTCCCAAAAATTTAATTCATAAGGCATAGACTCCAATTTATTAAATTAACCCATTCAAGATCTTCTCCCTAATTCTAAAATCTTAACAATTTATTAGTAACTTCCATAAGATTTACGCATCATCATCAAGAGAGACCCATGAAACAAAATCACAATATCTACCAAGGCAAGAATTTTAAATCTTCAACTAGCTCTAAATAAACTCAACAGTAAAGGAAAATTAGATTTACCAACTCTCACATGATAGAACCCAAAACCCCTAAATTTCCACCATAAATAAATCTTAGATAACCACCATTTGTAAAACCATAAACCCACTCATCAAATAAATCCACCAAGTCAAAACCCTTAGACATAAATCACATGAATATCATTATCTAAGCTTATAAATAGAACCTCTAGCAAAAGCATACAAACCCACCGAAAGATTAGGATTACCTCAAGTAAAAAAGATGAATGAGTCTTAGCTTTTTCCTATGGAGTTTTCTGGTAAACCTTGCCAAAAAAAATGGTGGAGGTGGCTATGAGATGAGCACCAATGAGAGAGTGGAAAGAGAGGGGTAGAGAGTAGTGTATGTGGGTGTGTTTATGCTTGAGTGTGAAAATAAAAAAAATGAAGGCAACCCCTTCACTAGCGAGCCAAGAGGGAGAGAGTGAGATATTTTGTGAGAATGAGTGGTTGGAAAATAAGAGGTAGGTGGGGTCACGTGTGAACCATAAAAAAAAATCTAACTTTTTTATTTTTTATTTTTTTTATTAAAGGCTGGGATGTTACAACGTGCCCAGGTTGGGCTGCCATGGCTTAGGCAACATGCATGTGTCATGCCAAGGCCTTGGCAACATGCACGCTTGTATGTTGTGGCCTTGGTTGCATGCACATGCTGGGCTGCCATGGCCTATGCAACTTGCACGTGTGGCTGCTAGGGGCATGCCAACACTCCCAAAGGAGGTTATTTAGACATGCCCGCGTGTACCCTACACAGGGCTGGCTTCACATGCATCTCAGGGTGGTCACAGGACCACCCTAACTTGCCAAAATATGTATATATATACTTGGAAAAATATATATACACACACACACACACACACACACACTAAACTAACCCATCTTGATGACCCTTACAAAAATATTGACCACCTTGATTTGAGAATTATAAGAATTTTGATTCAATAAAAATAAGAATAATATTACGTTCACAACATTTTTATAATAATTTCATAACAAATCTTATGCGATAAGATGAAGTCGGTAACTAATTCTAATTTGGTTCCAATATTGGCATCACTTTTTAAAGCACTAATAACAAATTGTTGTATAAGATTTGTATTTAAAATGTTGTAGATGTAGCACTACTCCAAAAATAATTTTAGCTCCTCAATAAAAATATTGTATTTATGAGTTATCCTTGATAGAGCTAGCAATTATGCTTTTTTGGCTTTGAAGTGGCAATAATTTTGCTTTCCTTAGCGACTCAGCTCATAGCTATAGCAAACATCATCCATTTTTCTTTCTTTATCTATTATCAATTCAATTCTCTTACTTTATTACTTTTATCTCACCATTCTCAATTCCCACTTTATCTCTTATCAATAATTTTTTTTTCTCCTTGTTAGTAGAAAAAAGTGGTAACAATTCATATATTTTCGGTTTTTTTTTTTTTGGTGATATATTCAAGTTATTTCTTTATTAAATTTTGTAAAATATAAGTTTCTTAGTGGCTATCCTAAAAATAATTCCTGGAGCCGCCACTTACCATACAACACCTCACCCCGCACTTCGGCCAAATTGGCTTGTATTGTAGAGATGGTTTCTAGCAATCAGTTTAGTATTCAGAGCATTTTTTGAATTTTTATGATTTTTCCTATTTTTCAGCTTCTGAAAATCATAAAAAGAAATATGTTGAATTTGGCCTTGAAATTTTTACAGCTTCAAGGTTGGATTCTTAGCATATGTGCAAAAAATCAAGGCAAGATTTGAAGAATTGCTCCAAAAAAAGCCATTATGTTTCCTTAATAAATCAATGTTTCCTTGTGCCAAAAGGGATCTGGTCCTAAGCGCTCTTTAGGCGGGAAGAGGTGTTTGGCGATGCATGTTGGCAACCCCCCATGAGCTTGGCCATAGGTAGGCATGCTCAAGCCAAGTTTTTGGGACCACACCCATCGTTCGCCTTGCGAGAGCGTGCCCAGGCTACACTGAGCATGTGTGGCCTGACCACCACACAACTACTACAATAGCCATCGAGAGACCATTGACCTTGCCACTAGGCACGGTGGGTGTGGCCTTGAGAAAACATTCACATATGTTTGATCATCACCTTAGGCTTGTTCCACGTGGCACTGGGTGAAAAGAACATTGTTTGCCTTGCAAGAACGCGCCATAACTATATTGCACATATGTGAAACTCCTCCCCGCGACCACCCCGGCAATTCAATCAATCCTTCACCTTTACGAACAAGCCTCAGGTCAAAATATTAATAGGGGAAACACAAATGTCTTATTTAGTTCCAATACTTTAGCCCAAACTCAAGAAGTCATTATAACTTTCTTAGGTGCCCCAGCATCCAAAGATATGAGCAATACTTGGGTTTTCCATCTTTGGTTGGTCATGCCAAAAGAAATCTTTCATTATTATTAAGGAGAGAATTTGGAAAACGCTCAAGAGGTGGAAAGAGAAATTGTTGTCTCAAGTTGGTCATGAGATTCTTGTAAAGGCAATGATTCAAGCGATTCCCACCTACACCACGTCATGTTTTAAACTCCCAAAAGGGCTCATTAAAGATATCGAATCTTTGATCAGAAAGTTTTAGTGGAACTATAGAGGTGACCAGAGAAAAATTCAATGGGTTAGCAGGGAAAAACTGTCTTCCCAAAAATGAAGGTAGTATGGGTTTTTGAGAGTTAAGCAAGTTTAATGACTCCCTTATGGCCAAACAAGTTTGGAGATTAAAGAATCATGAGAACTCTCTCTTCCACAAGGTCTTCAAAGAAAAACTTTTCCCAGACTGCTCTATTATAGAATGTGATAGTTCCAACAAAGGCTCATAAGCTTGGAAAAGCCTTTATCAAGCAAGACATGTGATAGAGTTAGGGATGGTTTAGAGAGTTGGTGATGGTCAGTCAATTAAGAGCAGAAGTGATAAGTGGTTACCAAAAATCCCATGTGCTAGGATTGTCTCTCCAGCCTCTGTGTTCTCTACTACCTTCAGAGTCTGTGAGCTAATTGACGAAGAGTCACATTCTTGGTAGACTGAGTTAATTTAGTAGTTATTATCACAGGAAGCAAGCCTTATTATTGTCCTCCCTCTAAGTAATCAGGCTACTCCAAATAAGCAAGTTTGGCTCCCCACGCCTCAAGGAAACTACTTAACCCGTAGTGCCTACAAATTACTGTCTGGGGTTGAAAGAAGTTTGCTGCCAAGCTGTTCTAACTCAGAGAAAAGTCACCTTTTGGAATGGCATTTGGAACTTACAAGTTCTTCATAAAGTCAAACACATGATTTGACGAGCTACTCATGATGCAATCCCAACACTATGTAATTTGTGGCAAAGAAATGTTGCCAGATCTATACTTTGTCCGGGGTGTAAGGCAGCCAGTGAAGGCACAACTCATGCTCTCTGGAGATGTCACTCACTCTTTTTCATTTGGGAGACTAATGAGGCGTGAAAGAAATTACTCAGTTATAAATTTAATGCATTTGCTAATCTTTTGGAGATGATTTGTATGATGAGGGATTGCATTGAGGTCAACCTCTTAGCCATGATTTTCTGGTTAATCTGGAATAAGAGGAACTCAGGTAGATTAGGTAATGAGTTCACTGAAACTCCTAGGATTCAGCATAAAGTAATGAACCTCCTTCAAGATTTCATGTATGCTTAAGCCCCGAAAAATTGGCCACCTCCAAAAATGAATAGAGCTGTTTGGTGGATCCCTCCCATCTATCCTCATTAAAAGGTTAATTTTGATCCTAGGGGTAGTTGTTCGTGACTCATCAGGTAGTGTTATTGGTGCCCTGTTCGAATGGATTCCACTTCCTACTTAAGCTGCCACAGTTGAAGTTCTAGCTTGCCGGAGGGCATTGGTGTTTGTGAAAGAATTAAGCATTTTCAACTGTTCTCTTGAGGGTGATGCTGAGATAATTATAAAGGCACTCTTGGCTGGGGATACAAACCATACGGCGTATGAACATGTGATCAATGATGCTTTTGTGTTAGCTGATGGTTTTCTTTTTTGCAGTTTCTCTCATGTAAAACATTTATGCAATTCAGTTGCCCATTTTTTAGCCAGAAGATCAAAATTTGGTAATGAGTTTCAAGTCTGGATTGAATCCATTCCTGATGATATAGCTCCCCTAGTAACATGTAACTCTTAGAGCATCCGCAGTGGGCTCTCCATATGCTAAATATTAGATATATTTGGCATACAAGCCCAACAAACACTCAGCAATTGGGAGGCCATATGGGAAAAGCTATTTTTTTTTTTTTTTGAGATTTAGCTACAGTACCATCTCAAATGTAAGATGGTACTGTAGCTGTATGGTATAAAAAAAAAAAATTTTTTATTGCTTTTTATGCCGGGAATTTCTCTCTCCTCCCTCTTTATTTCTGATCTTTTATCTCTCTTCGTTCTCTCTTTCCCCGTTCTCTCTTTCTCCTCTGCTCTGTGCTTTCTTCAGACCCAATACTCTGCCCCTCTCTCTCCGATAGTTTTAGATGCTTCTCTCTCTCCGATGACCCTCTCTCTCCGATAATGATTCCGACGAGCATCCGTGCTCTGATCCCTTTACCGATTCACAGGCACTCATAAATCCAACCATGTAGATACCCATTTCAGTTTTCACTCCATTGAGATTTGTGGGTTTGGATTCACCGATTCAGTCATCCCTTTTTACCGATTCACTCTTCACTCTGTCGGTCTCTGAAATCAAATCAAAATCAAAAGCCTGGTAAGATTTTGAGTTTTTGTGTTTATGTTTCTTTTCTCTTTCTGCAATAAAATTTGTGTTTGTGTTTTGGTTTTGATCAAATAATTGCTGCTGATGTTTGCAGAGGTGGGATTCAGCTTGGTTGATTTTCTTTGCATTTGGTTCTCATTCACTCTCTCCCCGTCAGTCTCTCACTTTGCTTTGCTTCAAATTTGGGTCCTCAAAAGAAAGGTACGGAACCCAAACCCAAATCCCTTCTCATCTCAGATCCCTTATTTCTTCCACATTTTGATATCATCCATGTCTTTGTTCTAAATTCCTATTGTGAACATGAAAATTTTGTTGTACTATTCGGATTTTGTAAAATGCTTGTTGATTTATGCATTATTTTTTTGTAGCTCGTAAATGGGATTTACATAAAAGTGGGTTTGCATGTGTATTATTTTGCTTCATTGATAATTGGTTATGTGAACTTGATAGGGAAGATTTTAGAATCATGCTTGAAGACCATTTGGAGTCTTTCTTCACCTCTTCTCTCTTTCTCTCTCTGTTAATAATAATAAAAATTAAACCCAAGCGGTAGGAGTTAAGGCTGAATCCCCTGGTGGTGAAAGCCTGGCAAGTGATTGATAATGGGACTGGTCCAGCCAGTAATTGAATTTTGGACTAGTCCAGTAGCAACCTTCTTCCTTAGCGGGTTTTAATTAATTTTCTTTATTATTTATACTTTCTTTTTTCTCCATTGATAGAAATGAAAAGTCAAGATTGTCATTTTTACCGCAGTGATATAGGCAGTTGTGGGTATTCAACCTTGTCTTCGTAAATCTTAATGGTTAGGATTATTTTAGATACAGTTAGAAGTAGCAGCTCCGCGTTCCCCAGTTCCCTTTCTCCTTTAGTAATGTTAAAGAAAGGTGTCTAAAATGTGCTTTTGGAAATCATTTTCAGGCACAATGAAAAAGTTATTCTTGCATGACTTTGTTCGGAACTTGGAATAATATTTCTAGAGATTCTTAATTTAAGCAAGCAGCATAAGAAAAAGGCTAAAAACCATCTTGAGATTATTTCTGATACGAACATTATATAAGTATCCCAAATGAATATTTAACTCCTAATAATGCCTTGATTCACTCTACCATCAAATAGGTAGCACCAATGGAACTACTGAAATCTTTTTATTAAGTGACAAAATTTTATGCTTGCTATCAACAATTGAACTCCATTTTCTGCAGAAGGGTTTCTAGATTTCTGGATTCCATGAGCTTTCATTAGTTTCTGTTTATTCGTTACTTTTGTTCTCTCCTTATTTCTTTCTGCAGTATCACTTGTATACAGTCTGTGTACTTGGGCAGTGCTTTTCTTATCGATTTTTCAATGAATTTATTTACTTCTAAATAATAAAAATAATAAATATGCAAAACTTTAAAAAAAGGGGAAAGAGTAAGTTACCCTGTTCATTGAACTCGCTCTCATTGAAGCTACTGTTAACAGCATGTAGTTTTCTTAAATAACTAAGTCAAGTTAATGACATTCTTTCTTAATAACCTTTGTCTTTTCTTTGTGTTATTTATCTGTTCTTGGAGGACTACTGTATGGCTATGACATTGGTGCTACATCTTGTGCCACAATATCTATAGTGGTATGCTTTTAATGTAATTTTGAACTGTAGTGGCATTATATTCATCTGACTTAGCTTGTTTTCATTCTTTTGAATGAAAATTCTCATTTAAGAGCCAAAAAAGTATATTTGTATTTCCTTGCTTGAAGGACACACTCTGAAACTGCAGCTTAGATAAGATAAGCAATTATTTTTTGACCCCATACTACTGTTAATAGCATGTAGTTTTATTAAATAACTAAGTCAAGTTAATGACATTCTTTCTTAATAACCTTTGTCTTTTCTTCGTGTTATTTATCTGTTCTTTTAAAGTGAACTCCACACTAACTGTTTTAAGTTCCTTATTTAAAAGGGATGAGTACACAAGAAGAGATAACACGATGGGCTAATATGTCACAAATGGATGATGATTTTTTGGCACCACTTTTAAGTGAGTCTCAAAATACTTCAATGCCCATCCAAGAGTCTTGTCCAGAAGTTGAAATTGTCACCCCTAATCCAACAAAACGTGGTGGCAACTTCAGTGTAGATGAGGACAACCTCCTTGTCTCCGCATGGCTTAACACTAGCATGTATCCCGTGCAAGGTACTGACCAAAGGATTGCCAAATTTTGGAAGAAAATTTGGCAATACTTTTGCGAGAACAACACTTGCGAAACAACACGTTCTGCTTCCTCCCTTCAAAGTCGATGGGGAAATATTAATAGGGAGACAAGTAGGTTTGCTGGTTTCATGGCTAAAATTGAAGCCCGAAATCCAAGTGGTGTGACTTACGAGGACAAGGTATAAAATATATTACAATAGTGTCACAATAATAATTTTCGAATAGTTTCAAGACACTAATTATTTTATTTTATTTTTTAAAAGTTTAGTTGAAAGAAGCAAAGGAACTATATAAAGAGTCACCAGCTCAAAAAACCGGCAAAAAATCACCTTTTGCATTTGAACATTGTTGGGTTGTGTTAAAGAACCAACCAAAGTGGAGTATGCCTAAGGAAAGATCAAAATGGCTCCCTCAAACTCCCAGTTCAGTTGATCAAGTTTGTAGTAATGATGATGACACAATGGAGGTAGAGAGACCAATTGGTAGAAAAGCCGAAAAGGCTAAGCGAAAGAGAACAGATGATGATAAGGGGTTTGGGGATTATTTGGTGAAAAAAATGCAATATATGCAAGAAACAAGTGAACAAGACAATGAGACTCTTCGCATCAAAGCGGATAGGGTTCGAGTGGATGCGCAAAGAGCTGAAATTGAAAAGGAAAGAGCTGAAATTGAAAAGGGAAGAGCTGATATTGAAAAGGAAAGGCTTCGTCTTGAAACTAGTAGGGAGACGCGTAGAGTTGATATTGAAAATGAAAGGCTTCGTCTTGAAACTATTAGGGAGGAGGGAAGAATAATGACCTTGGATACAAGTGGCATGAATAACAAAGAAAGACTTTATTTTGAAAAACTCAAGGATCAAATCCTTGCAAGACAACAATTAGGGTAAATAGTTGGGTTTGACCCAAGGAGATGATGTCTTGTCATAACTATATTTTGGTAGTAAATTATATATGGGTTGGGGTTTGGCATATGTAGATGATATTTTGTTTCAACCTTATTTTGGTAGTGGCTTATTTTAAGTGTAGGTTTGGAAGATGTAGATGATGTATTGTTCCAACTTGATCAATTGGCAGTAGGTTGTGCCACTTATGTAATCACGTCATTTTTGCTTATATGAAAAACTTATGTCCTTCCTATGTTTGATGATGTATTTTTGCTTATAATAAGATTGATTAACTAAGCTAGTGTTTCAATTTCTTGATTAATATTTTAGTACATGAATGAATATTGCAATTCAATGAACATTCATGTACTAAAATATTTTGATGTAGGGGATAACTATACTTCATGTCACAGTGACCCTTTTGTGAAACTTGAATGTATTGCTACATACTTCATAAATTGGTGACCCACTGACTGGCTGTGTCCCTTCATAAATTATTGAAGTTTTCTACCCTTCACAATGACCCTTCATAAATTATTGAACTAGTTGGCTGTGTCCACCTTTTGTGACCTTGGTTAAAATTGGTGACCCACTGACCCTAATATTGCAGTTTTCTACTAATTGCTATGCAATTTTCAGTTTGCACTAATAGTATCATATTATTTCTGTAGGATAAAGGATTTGAGGAGGCAAAACCAATAATTGAAACTTTGAAAACTAAAGGTGCTTCTTCAGTTGGGGCTGTAGGCTTTTGCTGGGGTGGTGAGTTTTTCTCTATTAATTCTTTTTTGCTTTCTTTGTGAGTATCTTTATACAGCATTTTTTTTTGACAATTTTGTTCCACCCAAACTCTTGAAACAATATGATGAGGCCTTAACTTCTCAATCTAAGGTAGGAAGATCAAATCCTTGTCTAGTTTTATTTTAATTTTTGTATATCCGTGTAATAATAAAAACACCCACATCGGATAAATGTCCTGTCAAATTCAATTGCCAAACATTGACAGGGCTACCCAATTAAAGTTAATTATAGGGTACCCCCAATCCAATATTAAGGGTGTAAGATAGTGGAAAATAGAAATTGGAAAAGTATGTCATTTTTATTTTTTAATTAACCAAGATTAACTGCTACATCAACAAAGGGTGGAAATTTGTGGAGGGTGGGTTTATGCATCTATGATTAAAGCTTCGGAAATTAGCACTTTCTTTCTTTTTTATAATAAATAATATAATATAACTTTGGTATCTTTGACCAAACTCAGATTTCGTATCGGAGTACTTTTTCTTTGATGTTTGAATAATTGAATTGTACATACTGCTAAATGAAAAAAAAATATTGGAATAATGGTTGTAGTTTATGAAGTTTGGATGTGTGCACATGTATGATTGTACGAACCACGTTCAGTTTATTTTTAGATTTGTTTTTATGGTAGGCTACATAACACGGTAGCCCCCATGAGTATGTGTCATATAATATTAATTGGTCATGGCGTCTGTCTGAATGTGTGTATGTAGCCATTTCTTTGGTCAAAGCATGTGTTCTCTCGTATTTCTGTCGCCCAAGGTTATATGTATGCCATTGGAATTTGGTTATATATATATAATTCCACTCAAACTTGTTGATACAAGTGACTGTCTAGTAGTTTAGCACCAAAAAAAAAAAAAAAAAAAAAAAAGAAATTCATTGTTGCATGCTAAGATAACTTAATAGTTGATGGAATTATAACCATCATTAGTTCTCATTACAGATTTAAAACAGAAAACTTAAAAACCTTAAAAAGCAAGTAATTTATTTCAGGACCTTGTTGACAGAAGAAAACAAACTCAGACCATCGCACAAGAAGCACAAGTTTTTACTGGTACTGGCTTGCTAGTTTACCCTCCTTGACAATGTAGTCTTGTGAAGGAAATTCTTCACCCTTGAAGTACCTCTCAAGCATATCCTTAGTTCCAGCAGCATATCGTAATTGCACAAATTCCATTTAAAATTGGTGGTGTTTAACAGGAAATTGAACAAATAAAAAATTAAACATAGGGGAAAAGAGGACAAAACATACCTGTGCATCAATGGTGGTACCAGAAATATGAGGGGTCATAGCATGGTTAGGCATATAACGCCATGGGTGGTCCTTTGGGGCAGGTTGAGGGAACCAAACATCACCACTATAACCTATAGAATTAGAAAACAAAACAAATCCGTTAGCCCTTTTTGTATAAGCTGTCAAAAACCCATATTATCAGGTATCAATAAAAAGGAACACTCAAAGAGAAAAACATAAAACTTATGTTTTGTTGTAAAGAATATAATAATGCTATATTTTAAATTACAACAAATAGGTTTCTTCATCCATTAGAGATTTGTTTATTTTTGGCTAGTTTTTGAGTTCCCTGCAACATGTCCACTAGAACAAGCATCAGCAACTGCTTGTGTGTCCATGATTGCTCCTCAAGCATTGTTAACAATTAGGAATCCCTTGTTAACAAGGACCACACTAATGAATTTAGCCATATTATGAGAGAGAAAGAGTGAGTGAGTGAGTGAGTGAGCTTGAAGACGTATATTACTCTCCCAAGAGGGCATCCTAAAAGGCAAAGACAAAGTGGAATTAAGCCTATTAGCCATAGCCACAGGCAGAGAAAGAGACTGTTGCCTATCTCTCAAATTCAATCCCATTCTATAATGTAATCTTTGCTTGCTTTGCAATAATTGTGATAATCTCCTAACACTTTTGTCTTCAAGGTTGTTTCTATGGGTCGCTCTAGGCTTCGCAAATTGCTTCTCGACGACTCAGACGAGGATGAGATAATGAGGCAAGTTCTTAAGGGTTCAACATCACAACGTAAACGTCGTCGGTATATTGAACGTGATCGTTTGGCAGGCCATAAAAGACTTTATCTTGACTACTTTGCCGACACACCAATATATCCTCCTAATTTATTTCGGAGGAGATTTCGGATGAGTCGGTCTCTTTTTCTCCGTATTCAATTTGCAGTGGAAACTTATGAACCTTACTTTATCCAGAAGAGAGATAATGCCCAAAGGCTCGGTTTATCTTCTCTTCAAAAGATAACAGCTGCACTTAGGATGCTTGCGTATGGAGTGGCAGCTGATTTTATGGATGAGTATGTGCGGATTGAAGAATCCACTGTAATAGAAAGTATGAAAAAATTTGTTAAAGCGGTGGTTGATATTTTCTCCAAGGAATACTTGAGGTCTCCAAACAACGAAGACATTACTAGACTTTTAGTCAATGGGGAAAAACGTGGATTTCCAGGGATGCTAGGGAGCATTGATTGCATGCATTGGAAATGGAAAAATTGTCCGACTGCATGGAAAGGTCAATACTCTGATCACATTCGTGAGCCAACCATTGTTTTGGAAGCTGTGGCATCATATGATCTTTGGATATGGCATGCATTTTTTGGATTACCTAAGTCAAATAATGATATTAATGTATTAGAAAGATCTCCTATATTTTCTGAGCTCGAACAAGGACGTGCTCCTGCAGTTAATTACTCAATCAATGGCCATGAGTATACAATGGGATACTACCTTGCCGATGGCATATATTCGAAGTGGTCAACATTTGTTAAAACAATTCCATCTCCACGAGGACATAAGAAAAACTTATTTGCAAAAACTCAAGAGGCGAATAGAAAGGATGTAGAGCGTGCATTTGGAGTGCTTCAAGCAAGATTCGCAATTGTGCGTGGGCCTGCAAGATTTTTCTATAGTGAAACGCTCCAAGACATCATGAAAGCATGCGTAATTCTTCATAACATGATCATTGAGGATGAGCGAGATGTAAATGAAATGGTGGAAGAAGATTATGAGCAAATTGATGACAATCCTACTATACAACTGTCACGGGAGAACACAAATGAATTTACGGAGTTCATTGAAACCCATCAAAGTATTCGAGATCAAAATATTCATTCTTAACTCCAATTAGACCTCATTGAACATTTATGGCAATTACAAGGGGAGTTGTAGGAACTTAAGTGTGTGAGTTATGCATATGGGGTTTTATTGTAATTTGATATATGTACAAGTCTTCTAAAGACAACATTGATAGTTATGTATGTGGGTTGTATTTATAGTTATGTATGTGGATTGTATCTATATATATGTATGTGGATTATAAAAGTTGATAGGTTGAGTACATTGATATTTGATAGGTTGTATGTATATATATATATATATATATGTATGTGGATTTTAAAAATTGGCAGGTTGTATGTATATATATGTATGTAGATTTTTTAAGTTGGCAGGTTAAGTACATTGATATTTGGCAGGTTGCATTTATATGTATGTATGTGGATTTTTAAAGATAGCAAGTTTGAGTAAATTGATATTTGACAAGTTCTTTCTCAAAAAAAACGAAAAATTGGCAGGTTCTCTGTGTGTGGTTGTTGAAATAGTTGGAAAGAAATTGGCAGGTTCTGTGGTTGTTGAAATAGTTAGAAAGAAATTGAAAAGAAAAAAAAACTGGCAGGATGTGTGTGTTGGAAAGAAATTGCCAGGTTGTGTGTGTGTGTGTGTGTGTGTGTGTGTGTGACGGCAGGTTCTGTGTGTGTGTTGGAAAGAAATTGCCATTGACAGGTTGTGTGTGTGTGTGTGTTGGAAAGGAATTGGCAGTGTGTGTGTGTGTGTTGGAAAGAAGAAATTGGCAGGTTGTTTGTGTGTGTGTGTGTGTGTGTGTTGGAAAGGAATTGGCTGTGTGTGTGTGTGTGTGTGTGTGTTGGAAAGGAATTGGCAGGTTGTGTGTGTGTATGTGTGTGTGTGTTGGAAAGAAGAAATTGGCAGGTTGTTTGTGTGTGTGTGTGTGTTGGAAAGGAATTGGCAGGTTGTGTGTGTGTGTGTGTGTGTGTGAAAAGAAAAAAAATTTGGCAGGTTGTTGAGGATTTCCAACCGTTGGACTGGATGAATTTGAAAAAGCAGAATAGTTGAATTTGGCTACATGCTGATTGCCTCATACTCATTTTTCGTGCTGACTGGTACAATTGGTTTCTATGCATGCTTCTGGTTCACAAGTGAAGATTGATTAGTTAATTTTTGCAAAGTGAGGAATGTGGCTGTTTGGTACCACCTAAGGAAGCGCACAGAATTACCACTTGGGATGAGAAACATGGTGAACCCTTCTGGACCTACCATTCGGGTTCAGTTTTGAATTTTAAAATCATAGAAATTGTTATTATTGTTTAGTCTTCTCTATACAGGTTCTTTGGCAGTTCTTAGTTTCTCCCTTTCCCCCTTCCCCCTTTTCCTTTTGTTTCCAATTCTTTGTTCTCATTGTCTTCTTGTTCTGTATTAAACGTTTGCCCAAATGGCCTACTTTAGAAATGAAAAACAGATTCTTGTATCAACTGCCAGTTGTTTATCAAAAAAAACAAAAAAAAAATGATGGTTGGAAAAGTAATAATAAAGAAAGATTAAAAAAATAATATTTAAATAAAAGGATGAGATATAGAGTTTTGGGATGTTGGGTGTATTGTAAAATGGTATGGTATAATAGATAAAATAGTTTTTTGAGATGGTAAAATAAGATGAGATATAGCATCCGGATGTGGATGCTTAGTAGTTGTTTTTCTTTCTTTCAATAAATATTGGACTTCGGGTCTGGCTTCTCAAAAAGAAAAAAAGAAAAAAAGAAAAAACAGGAATCAAAGTAACCACCAGGATGCGCCCCCAGTAGAGGAGCGTAACATGCTTAAATCAATAATCATGCTATTTTTCATGGAGATATTATTATCTAGGAGCTTGTCTCATACCTAATTGTATTTTAGATTTTTCAATATATAAGCCTAGTGTGTAGCCGTTTCCCTTGGTTTTTGCCGTTTTCATTATTGTGGCCCAAACTAGTCTAGTTCATGATGAGGGGCATAACTTCCTCCATCATGGGGTGAAATCTTAGGCATTTATATTATTATTATAATTAACGACCACATGATTCACAATATTTCAATTATTGGGACTATATAAATCTATGTACTAACACATTCTAGCTTTAGTGCCACAAGAAGTTAAAAGCCTATACCCAATCCCAAATAATCCAAGCTTCCCCAAAATAGAATATAAAAAAGCAACCGATGGATGCTTTATCTACTATTAGTGATGATAATGATTCAATTACTTCAAGTGACGCCAAAATCCAATATATCAAGAGTCAGATCCACATGATATCTTATATGTAATTCGACTAAATTTCAATCATACGTATTTTGGTCAAAATTTCCATCATTGCATTCCCCATGCAAACTAGTCCAAGTGGTTTTCCACTCCCATGTGATTGGGAAATCTCATTTGCACAATTGCAAGACTATTATTCAAATACAAAAGTCTATTGTCACGGGAAGCGGCTTAATTGTTGCCACAACTTGCCCATATGACGAGTTGTGAGTGGTGAAAAAAGTGATGGGCTGATGGGCCTACAATTTCATCACTCACAACTCACTACATGGGCAAGTTGTGGCAAAAATTATGCTAATTATTGTAACTTTAAGCAATGTTAAATCATTCAACATCTTTTAGTTGAATGTGAATTTTGACAAATTTATCATTGGATACATTATTTTTGTATATTCTTTGTGCTTGCAAAATTTTAAGGTAATCAAAGATTAATAGTCATGTTTAAATTCAAATTTTTGTAAATTTAAAATAATACATAAAAGATAAGTTTATGAATTGAATCATAAATAACATCAAATTGGCATGTATGTTAATAACATATAAATTATGTAATCCCAGTGAGATTTTCAAAATATGAATTCAATAACAAGTTATTGGTTAGTGTAACATTACTTAGAGTTACCTTAAGTGTAACTTGAGCCCAACAATTTATATATATATATATATATATATATATATATATATATTAATTGTGTAAATTTTATTAACTTACCTTGAGGTTTGAGCTTATGTCAATTAGGTCCAAAACATTTAAAAATCGACCAATTTGGTCCTTAAAGACAACTTGTCCCTAAAGAGACCAAACATCGTTGCTAACTCTCTCTCTCTCTCTCTTAACCATGACCTTTTTTTTTTTTTTTTTTTTCACTTAAACACACACACACTCCTCTCACTCCCTCACACTCTCCAATTGGTACCCACTCCACACTACTATCTCCACCATCATTTTTCGGGCAAGATCACCGGAAAAACTTCTTAGGAACTTTTGCATCTCCACATCTTTTATTTGAGGTAAAAAATTCTAATCGTTTTGGTGGGTTTATATGTTTTTGCTAGAGGCTTTCTTTATCTAAGTTTTGAAAATGATACCCATGTGATTTATGAGTTTTGGAAGTGATATTCATGTGTTTATATGTATGGGTTTTGTCATGGTGGATTTATTTGATGAGTGGGTTTATAGTTTTTACAATGGTGGTTATCTAAGTGGTGAAGATTTTGGAATTTTGGTTTTTTAATGTGAAATAGATGCTGAATATAAATTTTTATTGATTATTTTGAGTTAGTTGAAGTTCTAAATTGTTTGTCTTTGAGGATATTGTGATTTTGCTTTCATGGGTCTCTTGATGATGTTGTGTAAATCTTACGAAAGCTAGTCATAATGTTGGAGATAATATTGAATGGGTTAACTTTATAAGTTGGAGTCTATGCCTTGTGAATTAATTTGTTGAGAAACTTTGGAAGTGGAATACATTATTGATGAGGTTAAACACTAGGCTTGCCCAATTAATTGCTTATTTGGTAATTCCTAATTTGTAGCTAGATACAATTTCAAATTTTATACTTATTGTGATATGTTTGCTTGTTATTGTTTAGGTTTTAGCTAATTTCCTTTGGAGTTTGGAGAATTAGGCTTTTTGTGAGTTGCCAAGTAAGTAGCTTTTTAATGACATTTTTGAAAAATAATCATGTTGCATAAACATTGTTTTTGGGTTAGACATGTTTTAGAAAACTACTTATGAAAACTATATTTTTCTAAAAACTATTGCGTCGTAACCTTAAATGTATATGACTATTTATGAAAGTACATCATATTTGGTATTGCATATGGGGAAATGCATAAATTGTTGACATGAAAAATATGAGTATCTTTGATTTAATCTTTGATAATGAACTCATGGATTTTATGGCATATTGAAAATTTAAATGTGCTTATCTTGTCTTGTATTATTTGGAAAATTGATAGAAAATCTTTTTGGACAAAGAATGAAGTTGAAAACCTTACAAATTTTATGGAAGTTTTGATTATTTAAGATTTTTCTAAAACAACCTGAATATAAACTACGTAATTGAAAGTATATGTAACTTGTGAGCTTTATGTTATTTTAACCTTATGCCATGTGTGATTTCTCGGTGATCACCCAATTTGATTTCCGTAATCTTTGTGATAACGGTGTCAAATCTAGGTCATGCCCTTTCACTTTAGATGACGTGCTCTTCCCTGCTACCTATGAGGAGAAGAGATTCCTTGATTGTGTGTGGATGAGAGTACTGCCCATTAGGCCAAAAGACCACATGCAAAAGATGTCATATTTGACGTGTTTTTCTTAATGCCCATTGGGAAAGAGACAAAACCTTGAGGGTATGAGTGAAGTTGTTGCCCATGGGGCCAAGAGACTACATATCAGAGAGAACAATATCATGTCAATTGTGAATGTGCGGATCTCTCAATCGGTCTATGTGGTAATGTGGTGTATTTATGATAAATTACATTATGTTAGATTTTATGGTTTTGAAATTATATTGTTAGTACTCATAGAGTATAGTATAAAGTTTTAGGTATTTATTTTGAGAAACTTTGTGTTTTATTATTTAACTATTCTTGTCATATTATTATTAGAAATGGTCTTGCAGTATTCAGTTAGAAATTTTCCAAATTAAAACATGCTATATAAACTGTTCATCATCATAAAACTTGCATTTCCTCCACCTCCATTAATTATGCTACTTACTAGGCTCTGTCTCATCCCATTAATTATTTTACAAAATTTTTTAGAGTAGGCAATGATCGTTTTGAGACATGTTTTTGTGGCTAGTAGTAGTTAGACTAACTACTAATGAAGGCTGGACTTTTGTGATGGTGATCTTTAGATGATATATATCCTAGAGTAAGCTTGGCTCATTCTTTTGTATCTAATAGTGGTGATGATTTTTATTCCCACTAATGGAACAAGTTGATAATATGTAATTATATTTATTCAGACTTTCGTTCTTTTGTGGCCAATGGTCCTTGTAATTATTGCATAGAGCTCTTTAGGACCAAGTTGTCTTTAGGGACCAATTGAGTTAGTTTTGAAATGTTTTGTACTTAATTGGAATTAGCCCAAACCTCATGGTAGTTTAATGAAATTTAAACTATATAATTCAATTAATAAGTGGGGGAGGGGATTCCTTATAATGGTAGCTTGGTTTCCTTATAATGGAAACCTAGCAAAGTGACTGGACTCCAAGATTGTATCCATAAACAATGTATTTTTGCAGCTGATAAGTGATAAGTACTAGCTGAAATGGACAGCACAAAAATCAATTGAATTATGGAAGATCTTGGTATTTATTTATCAATATGGGATGCACCTTTGGAACATTGCAGCCCAGAGTGGCATTGGATATGGCTCGAGTAAGCATGGATTAGACATGCTCTGTGGTTTATCCGCTAGAATGGCATGCCTGCTATTTTCCAGAGCAAAATGCAAATTTACTTCCAAAGAAATGCACACATGCAGTAATAGAAATGTGCATCACAATATTATTCTGAGATCAAGCGAGGCTCAAAGTACTCCGTCCAATGAACTATCTCGAAAACCGCGAGTAATGGCAAATTGTGCTTTTAGTTTTGGTTCGGTTCCAATTCCATCATCATTCATCTTCTCAAAACAGTATACAGGGGCTTGCCACTTGGCATCCTCAAGCACTGCTCCCACTTCAAATGTCATAACATGTGCCTCCCTCCCTGGACATTTTGCAGCGTTAAGAGTCTTACAGACATGCCAGTTCGGAGCACTCTTATATAAACGGCAGACAGTTTTTATTCACAACGGCATAGCCATACAACTTGCTGTATTCTATATACATTTGTATGCAAAATTAAAAGTTTAAAACCCAACGAAGGCTTAAAAATCCTGTTGATTCTTATAGTTTGCTACTTTACTTCCTGACTATTATTTAAAGTGATCAAATTAAAAATTAACATGTAATCCCTTCATAGAAACTAGAGACCATCTATGATTTTTAAAGTGGTTACTTTTAAGGTCTGTTTGGATGCAGCTGAAAGTTGAAATCTAAAAATACCGTAATAAAATAATTTTTAAATATCTGAATAGTATCGTTAGACTCATTTTTAATAAAATCATCGTTGAAAAATGAAAATTGTGGATCCGTAAACAGTACACAGACGCACGATTCATGGACGAAAGTCCATCAGTACGGATACTGTTTATTAAACAGTAGCCGCACAGTAACAGTAAACAGTACATTTCTTTTTATACTGCTGAAAGAAAAAAAAAAAAAAAAAAAAGAGGAAAAAACGCAAACGCAAATCGTAAACGGGCTGCCCAAACGATCTCAATTCTTACGCAACATGATCAAATTAAAAATTAACATGTAATCACTTCATTGAAACTAAAAATGGACAGTGTTAAGTTTTTTAGGATTAAAATTGATAACTAAAATGTTTCTAGTGATTAAAAGTTCTATAAGGAATAAAAATTATGAATACCAAACTTTTAACCAAAGTTGAAAGTGAATATATTAAAGTGAAACAGCAAATGCAAAATGAATATGAATTATGAATACCCACCTGAGTAGAAAACCCAATGAACAGGCCTCTTGGTGACAACATCCTCGTAATACCAAATGAAGTCCACCTTCTCCCAAACATTGCAGAGGAACCCATCCACGTGGCGCTGACCCAGGTAGTTAGCACCATCGAGCCAATTTGGGCGAAGAATACCCACCTCAAGCTGTACAGTTCTGCACTCTTTGTTGGAGTCCAATGTGTAAAAGAAGGAAGTCCCATTGTTCCATTCAAGGTCATAGAGAACCTTACTACCCAGCTGGTCCTGGATGATGTTGAAATTTCGACCATTGACCCAGTCGTACCAGAGATCGATTATCTGAAGGGACCCACTGTAGTTCATGAGAAGTATGGAGTGGAATTGGTGGGGCCATGTGGCTGGTGTTGGGTCTTCTTCCTCAGTGGAATTACAGAGAGAAATGGAAAAAATGAGTAGGATGAGGATAGAGAAGGTGATGGGTTTGGTCGCAATTGCAGAGGCCATTGCTGTCTTTGCGTTTGAGGAGGTATCAGAGAGAAGGACGCGTGGTAGGTATGTATGTGGATTTCTTTTGATTAATATCTGGTGCTGGTTCAACTACTTCATTGTTACTTTGATTGGATGACAGACCAATGAGATAAGCACACGTGCAGGGACGGGACTTGAAGACAAAGGAAGCCATGGCCCACAAATGAAAATTTTTAACCATTTATTTTGGAGATTTTTAAACAAATTTTTTTTAATCATTATCCTAGCTTAATTAATACTTCCCATGTATGAAGTGTTTGAAATGTCAAAGAGGAAAATAATTTGAATTATGGTGTTAACAGTGAACTATATCTATTTCAAAAAAAAAAAAAAAAATCAACAGAATTTGGAACTCAACTACCAAAATTGAAATTTAGGAGCGGTTTGATAGTGTATTTTAAACAACAATTTTCAGTATTTAAACAACATTATACATATTTTCATACACTTTTTCACCCACACGTATTTCCAAAAAATATAAACAACGTTACTAAAACAACATTATCAAATGAACCATTAATTTCAAATGTTAATGTGAACACCTAGGAACCTAGCCTATATCCATTATAAAAAAATAACTTTTTTACTAATAAGTTAAAAAAAAAAAATCCATTATAAAAAATAAACATCCCCTCAAAGAGAATAAATTACATATGCATTCATCAATACACACTAAACATTTTAGTTCTTTTTTTCGGCCATAATTAAGATGACTTTACAATTGAGTATTATACTCAGATAGATATTTTCAATGCTCAAATAAATTCTCAATTATAATAATTAAATAATTTTTTTAGTAAATCTATATATATTAACAGGTAAAATTTAGAGAATATCCAATTAGATTTTACAATTGAAATCAAATTTTGCATCATGTGTCCTAAATTATTTATTTTTAGAGAGAGTTTTATTTCTTAATTTTTGAGTCAAATGTAGGATCACATTATAAATATTCATCTAAGTAAGTTATTGCCTATAAAAACCAAAGAGTCTAGAATTAATAAACATAAAAAAAAAAATTAAAATAATGGATAAATTAAATTTTTTACCTATTAATATTCTTACAAGACTTTTAAAAGAGTTAAAATATATATATATATATATATATATATAAGAATGGCTATCAATAATTTTAAGTATATCCATACATATGCATAAAATTACAAGCTAGTAAATATAATCAAGAGTTTATTCTTATCAAAAGGCACGTGATTTTTTTTTTTTTTGAATTAATGATATTTTTATATTAGTAAATGAAGTTTTATTTATTCTTAAAGAAAAAAAAGGTTTTATCTACAAGAATTTAGAAATCATGTAAAACTAGTGTTGAAAAGGAACTTCTCCCTATGAGTATAATGTAGCTCTACATTTGGATTTTGAAAAAAAAAATTGTTAAATATTTTTTGAGTCGTACCAATGGCTAGTAAGGACTACAAAATCAATAGCCTCATTTGTTTATAGAATGATTCTACTTGTACTTACTCTAGTTTTTACTGCAATTATAGAACTGACATTCTCAAGCATGAATATTATTAAGAATAAGTTTTGATAATACATGTACTTGCTCTTTGATTTTGTATATTAAAAGGAAAACTCCTGTAAAATTGAGTACAGATTTAATTATATTTTTGGGATTTGGGATTTAAAAGAATTTTGAGTTTCATTTTGATATATTATAAATATTTGATGTATTAAAAAACAATTATTTTGTGTCTATTGTTTTGTTAATACTAAATAGATGATAGTTTTAATTTGCATTTATTAATTTAGTTTTAAAATTTTAGAATATGTATAATTCTTCAATGATCAAAATTGTTTGGCTCATGTTCCGTCCTCTGCCTGTGAAAGTTAAAATCCGGTTTCATCCTTACGCACATGGAGTTCGGGTTCATCTTACTTTCCAGAAAGTACTTAGCACCAAAAAAAAAAAAAAAAAAAAAAAAAAAAAAAAAAAACACTTTCTCCGTATTGTGGCAAGTCTATCCATTATCAAGAGAGTTTGATAGAGTTTGATTTATTTTTTCTTTTTTTCTTTTTTAAATCTTATCTCTCTTATAAAGTATGGAAGTTACAATTAAGTAGATTTCATACATTGTGAGAGATGCTGTATATTCAAGATGCAAAACTAATTAATACCCGCAACAATTACACACATGATGACACTAATATTTTTTCAATTTGAATGAGGCAGCTAACTTTTATGTAAGATTGACTTGGAGAATATAATATTTTCTCCATATTTAAATTCTTGAAAATGTGAAGTTTGGGAATCTTGATGATTAAGGGTCTGTTTGGATACCGTTTGTTGCTGAAAACTGAAAACACTGAGCTAAATAATTTTTAAATGTGTGAATAGTGTCGTGAGACCCAGTTTTAAATTTGTTTTTGCTGAATTCCATACTTGCGAGTCTCGTGAACAGTGCATAGGACCCACAGAAAAAACGCCAAACGCAGAGGAAATTCAATTTTCAATGCTATCCAAACATACACTAGGATTGGAATTATGTTTACATTTAATTTGATTAGGAATCTAATAAAATTATCGAGAAAGTAAGATTACATTGCTTAGTTTATTCCTCGAAATCACACATGAATGACTTATTCTTTTCAAATTTTTATTAGGTATATACAATATCAAGCATTTTACCCATCATTTTTACTTTGTTTCCTATAAATAAAAATGGGTAAATTGCAAAGTATACCCCTAAAGTTTGGGGTTGCTTGGAATTTACACTCTGAAGTTTGAGAAATTGAATTTCACACCCTGAAATTTCTTTTTGTTAGCAAAACTCAATCTTTTGTCAGTGACTTGCATATGTGGCTGTTAAGTGATACGCTGGCATGCTAATGTGATTTTTTTTTTTTTTTTTTTTTTGGCCAAATCAACTCTAGAAATAACATCATTTCAAAGAAAGCAAAGGCACTAGCAGATTGAAACAGCACCGTTTCACCCAAACTTAAGACACAAAACCATCTTTTTCTCCTCTCTCCAACTGGTATCTCTCTTTTACTGGCCAAGTTTGCACCCCAGGTGATTGTGCATCTTTGTTGAAATGTTTAGAAGTTGGAATAACTGAAAAATATATTTGAGTACTGAGTAATTTTGTTATCATTACTTTTCATATCTCTCCCTCCCACATAAACATTTGGGGTTTGCTTTTACATTGTTTATATATATATATATATATATATATATATATATATATATATTTTATCTTAGTTGTTTACTAACCCAGATGCGACTGTTAACACCCCATTTTGAAACCCGCATTTAACCTCACATAGAGGATAAAAGGGTAATTTCACCTTGGGAATATGCATCTTGATTCTAGTCACTAAATCCTTAATCTCATTTTACCAAAATGATCTTGATATTGTAACGATCAAATTGACTGGTCATAAGCCTTAATCGGATCATCAGATTGAAAGTTATTATTAAATTAAGTTTTAATGGCCGAGATGCACTATCACAAATTGAATCTGACTATATGTGATTATGAACAATTGATTCCAATTGGTTATTGTGCGCACCTAAAACCGAAACCCGTTGGGTTAGGCCTCACTTGGGCTCACAACTTACTTGTATAGTGGGCTTGGATTTCCTACTCTGGGTCGTTCTTCATGCTAAGACTTAACGTCCTCTCTGTTCTTTCCTCGGGGGTCTGGGTCACCTTCTCCCTCTGCTCACTCTCTGCATACACTCTTCTTACAGCCCATTTTCCAACCCCCCTCTTCTTAATATTTCTTGTATTTATAGTCCATAGTTTAGTGGAGACGCCATAATTACTTGCCAGTAAGTGCAACTGGCGGTCTAGTATTATCGATCGTAAATGGGTGGTTAGGTGGGAGTGGGATGCGGTGAGGGTGGTGTTGGAACTTGGTTCCCACCCTCACGATAGTTCTCGGCAGCGGTGCTTCTCCGAGATTCTGCCGGGCAGGTAAAGGGCGGGGCGTCCCGAGAGTCGAATATTTACAACTGCTCGGGAAGCCGTTGCCGAGAAATGATGAAAAGGCAAGGATTGGGCCTGCAGCACGCATGGCCTGGGGGTGGGCCGCCAAATAGAGGGAGACCAGCCTTATGGGCTATACACCCAGGCCAGGGTCCAAAGCCTGATATAAGAAAAGGTGCGGGGGCCCGTACAATAGCCCCCCTTGATTCGCTCCCCATTCACGGGGGTGAATCAAGGATCACAAGGGGCGAATACTCGTCTTGGAAGTTGAAGGGTCAGTGCCCGGCCGTTGTTGGGTGCATTAATGCATGTCTCAAAAGACGCGTTTAGAACTGACTGACGGCCTACCCGTCATCATTGTCTGACGGTTCGTGAACCGAGGCGTTACGCGTGTGGCAGTTGAAGCGACGGCCTGCGTGGTTTCCCGCCAGTGGATTATTTAATGCTCCTTACTTTACTCCCACGCCTATAAATAGTCCCTCTAGTTACTGATTTTCACTTTCGCATTCCTCACTTTACAATATCTTACTCTGCCGAGCATCCCTCCTTCGTGGTTCACCCTTTGGCCCAGAACACACTTCCTCCTTAGAGCCTTCAGTAAGTTCCTTTCCCTCTTATCGCTTTTTCTGTTTAGTCAGTTCAGTCGATTCTTTGATAATCATAGCGTTTCTTTTCTTGATTTTCTTTGAAAAACACTCGCTTTGAAAAATGAGTTATTCTCACCTCCTTTCTTCCGAGCATGCTTTGGCTAGATTTAGGGAGGCCTATAACGTTCCTAACGACGTAGACATTGCCTATTGCAATATGGGTGATATTGACATCCAGAGGCGCCGTGGTGAAAACACGGTGTTCTTTCCCTTGATGGCCATTTTAGAGGGTGGGCTTAGGTTCCCGGTTGACCCTCTGATTCTTAGTACCCTTAGATTTTATGGCCTTTGTCCCGACCAACTCCCTCCCAACTTTTACCGAGTAGTGAGTTGTGTGAGTAGGTTGAACCAATTGTACGGGCTGCAACTAAATCACTATGACATCAATCAGATGTATAGTCTGTGCGGTAATATTCAGTCGGACTATTATCTAAAGACTAGGGATGTAAGGGTACGACTTATTTCATGCCTACCAGACTCAAACCGAAATTCGGCTAAAGATTTCGTTCGGGTGAGCGGCAATTGGTTTGCCGAGGAGATCCCCTGTGCATTTTCGCCGCACGACATTGGTCGGTGACGAACTTTTATTTACTTTGGTCTCTTTTGGTTTTGGTCCGGTTATGTTGTCACTAACCCTTGTTTCCTCTGTGCAGAGAGCAAAAGATTCAAGCTGGACCTTAGAGTGGTATATGTTCGGGACCTGAATTTCGTGCTCAGGTCGGAAATCTTCGTTCACTCGGACAGACAACTCCGAGCGTCTCACATTATTCTCCGTGTCAATCCCGCCTACTCAACTTGGCAGCCATTCAGCTAAGCTTTACTAGTTGACAGCCCTCTCCTCTCATATATCGACGTCCGGCATGCAAACTTCTTCCCCCCAAAGTTAACTGTAGGCGAAGCACGCGATCTCGGCCCCCGGTTCATTTGTTCAGACGAGCGATAACCCATCCGCGACGAATCAGCCGAGCGCGTATCTGCCGAGCGTAGGAGACGTGCCCACGAGCAAATCTAGCGAGAAGCTCCTGTTCAACCCGAGAGAACAGTAGAGCCCGAGGCACCTGTTCGGGAAGGGGAGGGTGCCGCTGCAGAACCAACTGATTCTTCTGAAACAAGATCCGATCAAGGCAACGCCATGGTGGCTAGGAGGAAGATGACAATCGACCGCTTTGTCCCCAGTGCCCGGCCTGCCGCGCAACAACAACAAACCCCCAACCAAGTCGCTTCGCCACCCGCCGTCCTATCAACCTGAGTTCGTAAAAGGCCGCGCACAACTGATCAGACTGAGATGGGCTCGGGTAACGTGCCCCCCCGACCCTCTGCCGGTATTGTCATTCGGGAACCTGTAGCACAGACCAGGGTAGACCGGGCATCTACTTCCCGGGCTCCCGCGGCATGGCGACCCTCCTTCAAACTTGATGGCGAGCCTCTTCCGACGACGGCTAGTGCCCGAGTTTAGGACAAAGGTTATAGGGGCCGTGTGGCGCAGAGCCTGGCGCGCGACATCATCTTGCCTGAGGATATGCACGCTTTCGCAGAATCGACGGATGAGTCTTTGAGGAGGCGCTTGCAGTGGCACGCCATAGCGGTAACTGTTTCATCTTTATTTACCATTCTCGGTTTCCCTTTTGCTCATGTACGTGTACCTTCCATTTTTCCTTACAAGGTGGATGTTGTGTGGTCAGGCTGCGCAAATGTCGTACGTTGTGGACGGGAGGATGAAGGAACTGGCCGAAGATGTTGAGCGGGAGAAGGCTCTGAAGGATGTCGCCGAGGCCACGGTGAAAGAGAAGTCGAAAATTGCCGAGGAAGCGGAGGATAAAATTGCTATAGCCGTAAAGGCCCAGGCCCTAACCGAAATGAAGTCTGAGGAGCTGAAGCTGCAACTAGGTGGCACCGAGCTTAAATTGGCGGAGGTTCAGAGCTTGAACACCATGCTGGAAGGTCAGTTGGCCGATTCGAAGGTGGCACTGGAGGCTTGTGAAAACAAGTGGTATAACGAGGGGTTCGCGGACGCCGAGAATTCGGCGGAATCGGTCATTCGTCAGGCCCACAGGCTCGGATACGAGGAGGGTTGGTTCGCCGCTCTTCAAGCCTTGGGGGTTCCCGAGGATTCTCCATTGAGGGATCGCAGCAAGATCCCTTTTCCGAGCATCCCCTACGCCGAGCACCCTGCGCCCCTTGTTATTGATGAGGAAGAGACCTCCAGTATGAGAGAACTGGTGAACGCCATTGACTCTCATGCATTACCGACTGACATGGAGGGGACCAGCCACCCCCATGTTGGGGATCGAACCAGGGAGGAAATCCAGCCGCCAACTCCTCACGCCGAACAACGCTCTCAAGAAGAAGTATCCTCCGTTCATGTGGCGGATATCTAAATTTGAAAGCCAGCCCTTCTTTATTTTACCCTCTTTTGAAAATTTAAATGGACGGAATTGCCTATGTCACCGGGTTGTGGTGACGGGATAATTTGTTTATGTTGTTTTTTCTTTATTTTGTGTTGCCGGGTTTTGGCAACAAAACGTTATTTCAAGTTTTATGCCTTAATATGAATGTTTAATTGTGTTGCCCTTTCATATTGACCGAGTAATGAACTCTTGTTGGTTGCCTCTTTATTGTGTTGTGTCCAACCGTGATAAGGTTTCCACCTGCTCGGCGATGGGACCGAACTTAGGGTCAGGCTTCTGTCCTTAGAGTGAATCGTCCGGGTTTCCACCTGCTCGGTGATATATCAAACCGAGGGTCAGGTCTTTCTCCTTACAACAAACAGGCTAAGGTTTTCGCTGCTCGGTGATAGGATCGAACCGAGTTTCAGGATTCCATCCTTAGGACACTTAAGGGTTCCATATGCTCGGTGATGGGGATCGAACCGAGGGTCAGGTTTCTGTTCTTAGGACATTTAAGGTTTCCACCTGCTCGGTGATAGGAATCGAACCGAGAGTCAGGTTTCTGTCCTTAGAATAGAAAGGCCTAGGTTTCCACCTGCTCGGTGATGGGGATCGAACCGAGAGTCAGGTTTCTGTCCTTAGAATAGAAAGGCCTAGGTTTCCACCTGCTCGGTGATAGGGATCGAACCGAGAGTCAGGTTTCTGTCCTTAGAATAGAAAGGCCTAGGTTTCCACCTGCTCAGTGATAAGGATCGAACCGAGAGTCAGGTTTCAGTCCTTAGAATAGAAAGGCCTAGGTTTCCACTTGCTCGGTGATAGGGATCGAACCGAGAGTCAGGTTTCTGTCCTTAGAATAGAAAGGCCTAGGTTTCCACTTGCTCGGTGATAAGGATCGAACCGAGAGTCAGGTTTCTGTCCTTAGGACACTTAAGGTTTCCACCTACTCGATGATAGGATTCGAACCGAGGGTCAGGGTTAGAAAGGTGCGGATTTGTATGAGAAATATCCTTAGCATAGCTAACAAAACATATACAACAGGGTATGGTGAACTTTATGCTCGGCGTACTGCCCATTAATGATAGTACTTCTTTAGATTATGGACGTTCCACGGCCAGGGCAGCTGTCTCTCGTCTAGGTCTTCCAAGAAGTAAGCCCCTGCGCCGGCCACTGCAGTGACCCTGTAGGGTCCCTCCCATGTCTGTGCCAATTTCCCGGCACCAGTGTCCCGCATGTTGCCTACGGCTCTTCTGAGGACCAAATCTCCGGCGATAAACTCCCTCGTTCTCACACCTTGGTTGTATCTCTGGGCGAGCTTCTGCTGGTATTCCGCAAGCCGTATCGTCGCCATTTTGCGGCATTCCTCCATCTTGTCCAAGCACTCTACCATCATTTCGTCGTTTTTGGCTTGATCAAACCGAGCTACACGCGCACTACACAGATTCACCTCGGTAGGGATCACGGCTTCCGCTCCGTACGTTAGAGAGAAAAGGGTCTCCCCGGTGGACCATCTAGGAGTGGTGCGGTATGCCCACAAGACTCTTAGAAGTTCCTCGGCCCAATTTCCCTTCGCGCCCTCCAGCCTTTTCTTCAGCCCGCCCACAATTACCTTATTCACGGCCTCAGCCTGACCGTTGCCCTGTGGGTAAGCAGGAGTCGAGTACCTGTTCTTGATACCGAGACCACTGCAAAAGTTTCGGAACGCCCGGCTGTCAAACTGTAGCCCGTTGTCCGATATGATAGTGTTCGGCACCCCGAACCTGGTGATGATATTTTTCCATACGAATTTCTTTACTTCCACGTCTCGTATGTTGGCCAAAGCTTCCGCCTCCGCCCACTTGGTAAAATAGTCGACAGCCACCAAAACGAACTTTCGTCCCCCCGTTGCCCGAGGGAATGGGCCGATGATGTCCAGCCCCCATTGTGCAAAAGGCCAAGGGCTATTGATCGGGCTCAGGTGGCCCGCAGGCTGGTGGATCAGAGGGGCATGCTTCTGACACTGTTCACACTTGAGTACATACTCGACGGCGTCCTTTTGCATCTGAGGCCACCAAAACCCCTGAGTCATTGCTCGGTGTGCCAGTGACCGTCCTCCGACATGGCCGCTGCACACCCCAGAGTGGAGTTCCGCCAAGAGCTCGCCCACCTTCTCCGGGCGTAAGCACAAGAGGTACGGCCCTTCGAAGGACCTTCGATATAAAGTCCGGTCTTCTGCCAACCAATATCGAGGAGCCATCCTACGGATCTTGATGCCTTCCTTCTCGTCACTCGGCTGTCGGTCGTCAGCCAAAAAGTCGATAATGGGGTCGATCCAGCATGGCGTAGGGGCTGCGATTGTCGTGACACTGATCCCTGTAGTTCTCGAGTCCCTCATTACTCTGACGCTTGGCTCTGAAATGAGCTCCACTTTGATTTGCCGTGGTATCTCTTCGGTTACTGACGACGCTAGCGTGGCGAGGGAGTCAGCATGTCTGTTCTGTGTTCGGGCTATATGGAAAACTTTCACCGTGTTGAAGCCGGCCATAACTAGCCTTGCTTGTTCTAGGTACGCTTTCATCCGGGGATCTCGGGCTTCAAAACTGCCCTGCACCTGATTAACCACCAGACGCGAATCCGAATATAGCTCAATCTCCCGAGCCCCCAGGCTTGAAGCTGCCCTCAGTCCGGCTAGGAAAGCCTCGTATTCTGCCTCGTTATTGGATGCCCTGAAACCCAATCTAAACGAGTGTTCGAGTCGTATTCCTTCTGGGGTGACTATAACGACCCCTGAGCCGGCACCCATGGAGCTCGAAGCGCCGTCTACGAACACTTTCCATGGGCGGGTTTCCAGCCGGCAAACCATCTCCCCCTTCTCCTTGGGTGAAAACTCGGCGATAAAATCCGCAAGGACCTGGCCCTTCATCGAGCTTCGGGGTCGGTACCGTATGTCGAAGGAACCAAGTCTAGTTCCCCAATTGGCTATTCGGCTCGTAAAGTCCGACCTCTTTAATAACGACTGCAATGGGTACTCGGTCAAGACGTGTATTGTGTATGCTTGAAAGTAGGGCGGCAACTTCCTGGTGGCGTGTATTAGGGCCAACACGAGCTTCTCCAAGGGCAAGTATCTTGTCTCAACGTCGACCAGAGTCTTGCTGATGTAGTACACGGGTCACTGGATTCCTTTGTCCCTCAGCAGCACAGCACTCACAGCGTGCTCGGACACCACCAGGTACATGAACAAATCCTCAACTGGCTCTGGCGCGGTAAGCATGGGCACCCGTGCCAGATAATTCTTTAGCTCCGCAAAGGCTTCGTCGCACTCTTCACTCCACCGAAATCCAGTCCATTTCTTCAACAGTTGGTAGAATGGTCGGCAGCGATCTGCGAATTTTGAGATGAACCGATTGAGGGCCGCCAGCATCCCGGTTAAGATTTGTACTTCCTTCGGGTTGCTCGGTGGCTTCAGTCTTCTCACAGCTTCTATTTGGTCGGGGTTGACCTCGATTCCCCGCACACTGATCAGGTACCCCAGGAACTTCCAAGACCCAACGCCAAATGCGCACTTCTCCGCATTAAGGCGCAACTTGTGCCGTCGGAGAACCTCGAAAACCGCCCAGAGGTTCCCTAAATGCTGGGCTTCCTGTTTGCTCTTCACCACCATGTCGTCGATGTACACCTCGACCGTGCGTCCTATCTTGTCTCGGAACATTCTTGTTTTCATTCGTTGGTAGGTGGCCCCGGCGTTCTTCAGTCCGAAGGGCATCCTCGTGTAGTGGTAGTTTGCTTCTGGGGAGATGAATGTCGTTTTTTCTTGGTCCTCGGGCGCCAGGGCGATTTGGTGATACCCTTGGAAAGCGTCTAGAAAACTCATCCTCGGGTGCCCATACGTGGCGTCCACTAGCTGATCAATTTTTGGCACAGGAAAAGGGTCTTTTGGGCAGGCTCTGTTCAGATCGGTGAAATCGACGCAGACCCTCCACTTGCCGTTCTTCTTCTTCACTACCACGGTGTTCGCCAACCAATCCGGGAAGAAGATCTCCCGAATCACCCCTGCCTCCTTCAATCTTTGAACTTCCACTTTTACTGCCTCGGAATGCTCCCAGGCTGACCTCCTCGGCCTTTGCCTTTTTGGGGTGAATGAGGGGTCAACTCCAAGTCTGTGCATGATGAATTCGGGATCCACCCTGGGCACCTCGTATGGACTTCATGCAAAGACGTCCACATTCCGTATTAGGAGCAGCAACATTTCTATCCTTTCCCGGTCCTCCATGCTCTCCCCTATTTGGAAGTACTTGTCTACATCTGGCAACACCTTTACCTTGATCATGCTCTCGGCTCGCGCTACCCCCTTATCCCCTTGCGGGTCCTGTAGTTGCTATAAAGGCTTCTTCAACGACAAACATTTGGGGTTGGCCCGATCCTCCTGGTCGGTTTGTTCCTTCTTCCAATCGACCATGGCAATCAAACATTGCCTGGCCGCCTGCTGATTTCCTTGTACCACCGTGACACCATAATCGGTATGAAACTTGACCTTCATGTGCAGAGTGGATGGGACAGCCCTCATTGCATGTATCCATGGCCTTCCAAGAATCGCCGTGTAGGGGGAGTATGAGGCAACTGTGATGAAGCTTACCATTATCTCCTTGCCCTCCATGTTCATGGGCAGAGAGATTTGCCCCTCGGGAGTCACCATTTTCCCTTCGAACCCAACCAGGGGAGTGCTGTACTTCGCCAGATCCTCCTTCCTCAACCCGAGCCCCCGAATAGGTCCGGATACATAACATCCGCCCCGCTTCCCTGGTCTATCATTATTCTCTTCACCACGAAGCCGCCAATCCTCACCATGACTATCAATGCGTCGTCGTGTGGCTGAATGGTTCCTTCCAAATCACTGTCATCGAAAGCGATCGGCTCTCGGGTGGGCTTATTCTTCTTCGCGGGGGGCGGCACGCCTGTACTTCCCTCCACAGATATCACTGTCAACACCCCCTTCGCCTTTGCCGTTGAAACGCCCCTCGGGGCGACGTGAATAACATCAATTACCCCAAGAGGGGGCGGAAGGGGATTCCCTCTGTTTGGAGCGCCATGCACTGTTCCTCGATCCCCAGCGTCCGTCACAAATTCCTTGAGGTGCCCTGCCTTAGCCAGCTGCCCGAGATGGTCCTTCAACACTCGGCATTGCTCGGTAGTATGTCCCCAGTCTTTATGGTAGGTGCAGTAAAGGTTCTGATTCCTTCTGGTGGGGTTACCAGCCATCCGGTTCGGCCATCTGAAATATGGCTCGTGTTTAATCTTATCCACAATTTTATGTACGGGCTCCTTGAACGTCACACCTCCCCTACCGATGCTACTGGTTCTTGAATCCTTAAATTTCCCCGTGTCCTCTATTGAAAACCGCTCTGCCGAGGACGATCTGTCACCTGTGCCTTGCCTTTGCTTTGCATTCTGTCATCTTCCAGTCGCTTGTACTCCTCAATGTGCCTCATCAGCTGCCTCATATCCTCGGGAGGCTTCTTAGTTAATGATTCCCTCAACCCCGACTCCTCAGGCAATCCCATTCTGAAAGTGCTTGCAGCAATCTTCTCGTTCCCTCCGCCAATCTCGTTGTAGAGCTCTCAGTACCGGCTAGCATAATCACGGAGGGTTTCCCCTGCCCTCATCTTTATAGACAGCAGTGCGTCCACCGGTTGCTGTTCTCGGCTGCACGTCACGAAACGGGAACCAAACTCCTGTATAAGCTCGGCGAAACTATGGATGGAGCCCTTGCGCAAACCGTTGAACCACCTCAAAGCTGTGGGACCTAGGCTGGAGGGAAAAACTTTACACATCAGTGCGTCATTCCGGGTATGGAGAGACATCATCTGGATGTAGTGGCTGACGTGCTCCACGAGATCCGTTTTCCCGCCGTATGAATTGAACGGCGGGCGCGCAAATCTGTCCGGCATCGGTGCTCGCTCAATATCTACTGAGAATGGGGATCGAGTAGCCCTGCGCAGTGCACGGCTCATCGCGTCCATTGCCACATTCCTCGGCCGCCCCTCTGGAGAGTCTGAGCCCCGATTCCCGTACTCCCGTGACCAAGAGCGATGTTGTCTTCGGCGAGATTCCGCTGAATAGGAGC
This sequence comes from Quercus variabilis, assembly GCA_030445155.1. Classification (NCBI taxonomy): domain Eukaryota; kingdom Viridiplantae; phylum Streptophyta; class Magnoliopsida; order Fagales; family Fagaceae; genus Quercus; species Quercus variabilis. The sequence continues at coordinate 48,502,909 of CP129447.1, read as the reverse complement.
GGTCTCGTCAGCGACGGGACTCCCTCGAGTGTGAACGCTCCCTGCGGCGGTGGGATCCTGATTGATTCGACCCCATCCCGCGTCTCTCTTCCTCGGCATCAGGCCTTCCCCCTCGGTCGTCTTGACCCACTCGGCGGCACTCGTTCCTCGCTTCCAACTCCAGTTCTTGTACTAACCTCCGCAACCGCTCGAGCTCCTCATCCCTGGCGTCGGGCTGCCTGTGCCGGGAAGCATGGGATGTCGTTCTCCCCGTTTGATAGGACCCTTCTCCAAGACCGGATCGTTCTTCTAGTTGCTTGTAAGCCGGATTCTCGCGTCTCTTCTGTCTCCGTTCCCGCTTGGTGGATCCCCGGGAAGACCCTGCCGAGCCGCTCTCTGCGTTACCTCCAGACATCTTCCTGTAAACAAGTCTCAGCGGAACCACTGCTTAGTAGGATTCCCCACAGACGGCGCCAATTGTGCGCACCCAAAACTGAAACCCGTTGGGCTGGGCCGCACTTGGGCTCACAACTTACTTGTATAGTGGGCTTGGATTTCCTACTCTGGGTCGTTCTTCACGCTAAGACTTAACGTCCTCTCTGTTCTTTCCTCGGGGGTCTGGGTCACCTTCTCCCTCTGCTCACTCTCTGCATACACTCTTCTTACAGCCCATTTTCCAACCCCCCTCTTCTTAATATTTCTTGTATTTATAGTCCATAGTTTAGTGGAGACGCCATAATTACTTGCCAGTAAGTGCAACTGGCGGTCCAGTATTATCGATCGTAAATGGGTGGTTAGGTGGGAGTGGGATGCGGTGAGGGTGGCGTTGGAACTTGGTTCCCACCCTCACGATAGTTCTCGGCAGCGGTGCTTCTCCGAGATTCTGCCTGGCAGGTAAAGGGCGGGGCGTCCCGAGAGTCGAATATTTACAACTGCTCGGGAAGCCGTTGCCGAGAAATGATGAAAAGGCAAGGATTGGGCCTGCAGCATGCGTGGCCCGGGGGTGGGCCGCCAAATAGAGGGAGACCGACCTTATGGGCTATACACCCAGGCCAAGGTCCAAAGCCTAATATAAGAAAAGGTGCGGGGGCCTGTACAGTTATAATATAATCAATTTGAGATTAATAATATGTCATAATTTGATTTGTTAGGACTACATTTTATGGTGAGGTTGCATACATCTAATTAATTAGATAGTTAAATATTAATTATTCAATGAGTAATTTGTGCAATCATATTTTAATTAGAGTAAATTTGGAACAATTAAGTCTAAAATGGAAGTGATTAGAGTCATTTAATGTTAATTAGGAGCTAATTTAGGGATCTATTAATGTTAATTATGCTGAAACAATTTTCTAACAAATGACATCTGCTCACCATTTCATCGATATCTCTCATAATATTTTGAATCTGTGAATGAGGTTAATTTTCCCAGAAATTATACATCTGGAGCTTTAATTTGAGTACAAGAACAAGATAATTCCGATCAAAATTGAGTCAAATATGATTTTTCGAAATTGGCTCTACAAGCTGTTACAGCAATTATTAGAAAACCGAATTTTGACTTGCTCCTCACTCCCATCAATCTCTCCATTTAATGCACCAGATTTTTCTCAAGATTAAAATGAGATCTAGGTTCATGATTCTTTGTTAACCCTCATTAAATGACATTCCATTCATATTTCCTTCACCACTATTATATAAACCCTCATTCTCCTTCGTTCCAAAGCACACAAAAACTCCCTCTCTTGAATTGTAGGTAGTTGAGTAGTCTTGTCATATCTTGATCTTCTTGAGACTCAAGGTATTGAGTGAGACTCACTCTTCCTTTCCCAACTCTTCTTTTCCTTCACCCTTAGGACTTCTTTCAAGAGTCTTCTCCTCTACCATATGAATCTTGCATGAAGGTATAATTCCTTTCTCTATTTTTTTTTTTTTTTTTTTTTGTTGCCATGATGAAAGTCTAAGATTGAAGCATGATAAATTCCTTTGAATATGTTTGAATGTTCTTAAATGTTCTTAATTGTTCTTACATGTTCTTGGTTGTTCATCACATATTCATACATAACACTAGTTTCGATCTTAAATCCACATTAAAAACATGAAAAATATGTTTGTTTAATAATTCTTTTAAATTCTTGAATCTAGGATATCATCATCCACAAACATTCACTAGAATTTATTTTTCAATTTAAATGAAATGCTTAATAAATTGAATTAGGATTTATCACATGCACACACTTCAAATTCAACATGCAAATTGATTGATAATATATTAGATGATGTGATATGAATGTTGGCCTCCATAGTCTAGAAGACTAGTTTTATCTGGCAAGATGGGTGCCTAACACCTTCCCACCTTGTAACATAGCTTCTGAGCTTAGATCAAAGGTTAGTAGATCAAATATTTATCCATGTAATTTTCAATTTTTAAATTGTAACTAGAAAACAAAGTCATGTACTCTATTTTAGATTATATCTAGGACCAAAGCCATGTAATTTCCTATGATCAATGTAAATTCAATTGCAAATTATTAAAATAAGGAATTTTTTTATTTTATTTTTTTATTTATCCCAATAATTAAATAAGTAGTGATTCCATTGTAAAACCCTTAATCTAAAGAAGAAAATATAACTAGTCGAACCTCCATTTTGAGAGACAATAACACGACTCTACCAATTCACGTGGGTTTGGCCCAATATCATAAAAAGTGGGCCGAGGGCGCGGTCTCTCACAATGGCGACTCCACTGGGGATATTGAGGGCTAAGCTTTAATTAGACTATGGTGGTCAACCATGTCATTGTTTGTTTATTGCTTTTTTCCATATAATATGTCTAATATGTCATTATTTTGCATGTCATGCATCATTTGTTCGAATGAAATTTATTTTATTTGTGTGCTAGCCCGGAAGCTCGGTAGCATTAGCTGTGGATTGTGGTCTTTTTGAGACTCACATACCCAACGGTGAACCTACCACCCACCATAATAAGGATCATCATGGTTATGCCATGGTGGTTCATAAGGACAAACTGTACCGTTCGGACCAACGCAGCGTTCCTGGCGTCACAAGTTGGGAGGTACAACGTCCTAGCTTGTGGGGACCTTTAACATACCTTCTACCCATGTTGTAATGACCCATAGAACCTACCTTTAGGTTGGTCCATGTAAATTGCATTTCATTACGCATGTGTTTGGCCGTTGTTTGGACCATGATAAGCTCAAGTCCAAAGCTTGGGCCTATCATAATTGTTTAAACCATGTATGCTATAGATGAACATAAGCCCAAAAGCCTATGATTGAACTCTACTTGATATGGAAGCCCAAAATTGTTTCTTGAATGAGTCTAATCCCAACACTTGAGTCATCGAAGGTGTATAGACATGAGCAATATCAAAGGCCAAAAGCTCACAAGATGCATGCCTTTCAAGTGTAAGCCCAAGCCATTTCAAGCAAATACCAAAGATCATAATCAAAGTTCAAGCCTTCCAAGTGCAAGCCCAAGCCATTTCATCATAATCAAGGTTCAAGCATCCTAAATGTACCAAGAAGAAGCAAGTGGCCCAATTTTGCCTCACTCCAAATTTGGTTTGCAAGATCGTGGTTAAGCTTAAAGTTTGTTTGTTTATTCCATGTTTCTATATTTCTTTGAATTCTAAAAATCCATGTAGCCTTTGATGTACTTTGTTCATGTATATATTTAAAAAAAATTAAAAAAAAAAAATCAAGATTCCCAAATCTTTCCAAAAAAAAAAAAAAATGAGAAAGTTTTTGGACTAAGGGCATTGGGCCTTTGAGTCATTAAAAAAAAAAAAAAAAAAAAATCTTTGAACTAGGTCCATTGAAATTCCTAGTGACTTTTTCAAAAAGACCCAACTTTTTTTTCTCTTTCAAGATTAAAAGAAGAAGAAGAAGAAGAAGTCTCATTTTCAAAATGGTACATGAGGATCCCTCGGACAAAACATTTTCTAAATCTTGATATTTAAAGGTTTGAGCAATCAACTTGTACCAAAGAATGATTAATTTCATTTGATCCATGTAAAGAAGAAATGGTCTTAAAAGGAAATCAAAAAGAATCCATCCATCAGAAAATCCCAAGAATCCATGCACTCGAACCAATTTTCAAAGATCTTTTGTTTCACAACATTAGAACATTCATACTTTTTCTTTTAAGATGAATGTATTAGAAGAACTTAAGTCAGTGTGCTTACAAGCAAGCATTACTAGGTATATGAAGCCATCTTTGGTTAACAAGATTATTCCCTAATACCTAGAACGATCATTATCCATTGCTATCCCATTTGAGTCTTTAAACACTTAGCCTCTTTTTCGCATGAACCCACTAAAATCTAAACCTAGGGTGGGAAACCAAAGTATGCATGCTTTAATCTCATGTTGAGGAGGAATCAACCTTGTGCTTTGAAGCTAATTGATAAATCTATCCTAGAAGACATGAAAGACAAGTGGAGAATTCATTAGGCTAAAGACAAGAGATCATCAAAGAAAAATGAGGTTTCACACAATCGAGGAAAGAAAAATGAAATTCCATTAATTTAATATATAAATCAAAAGTGTGCATCAAGTTTGAAGAGCCTAAAATTCATCATGCCAAGAGGAATACAAGATTCATCTACAAGAGAGTTCATCAAAAAAGGAAAAGATTCATCAAGCACAAAAGGTACAAGTGCATTGAAGCAAGAAAGAAGTCTAGAGAGCACATCAAAATGACTTAAGTTGAGAAAAACAAGGAAGGCGCAAGGTCACCAAAAAGTTCATTCAATCAAGAGATGAAAGAAGAAGAAAAAAAAAAAAAAAGCCTACTAGGCTGAAAACCCAAAAGGTCGATTTAGGCAAAAGTTAGAGCCAAAGAAATGAAGAAGAAGAAAAAAAAAATTGAAAGATCCTACCAAGTTGGAAACTTCAAGATGCAACTTAAAAAGAGAATAATTTTACAAGATGAAAGTCTAGAGGTATGATTCAATGAGCATAAAAACGATTGTTGATACAAGTAACCAATGAAGACTAGTGAGAAGATGACAATGAAGAAATGAGAAAACTCTTCAAATACTTGATTTTTGAGTAATGCATACTTGCGGGAAGCATCATAGGGAATTTTGAGCTTTTTATATCTTTCATTTCATAACCCAAACCCAGCCTACATTACAACTCATGAGTAAAGACCTCCTTGAAGTGTTGCTAGTTGTAGGCACATCTTAAACTCTAATATTATTTTTTCTTGAATTAAAAAGGAAAAATACTTAAAATTTTCAAACCCCACTGGATGATATGTTGAAGGACAAAACTTCTCAAATTGTCAAATCCCTAAATGGCTCAAAAGAACTTTCAAACTTGGAGCACTCTCCTTGTTTGCACCTAATAATGTAATTCCTAAATATTATCACATTTTATTTCTTGATTGCCTTTGAAGACATAATCTAACAATGTTCAAAAGAAAGAAGCAAATTTTGTTTACATGAGTTTAATGATCTTGATTCTTCATAATCAAAGAGATTTGTTGGGTTTTTAAACACTATGATTTTCTAAAATGATTGTTCAAAGGATCACATCTTGTTCCCAAAAAAAAAAATGGAAATTTGTCTTTTTTTTTTTTTAAAAAAAAAAAAAAATCCTTTTCCAAAATCCAATTATCTTAAACTACGTCTTGACCTGATCCTCTATGAAGGAGATACGTAGGCAACCTCTCAAAAGCCCAGTTTCAATCACCCAAACAACTTTACGGCTAGAAGTCAAAAAAATGTGACAAAATTGTTTAGATGCTTGTTAGGCTAAACCCATTTGTTTTGCATCAAGCATGCTTAAACTTAGGGCATTGGCCTATTTATATTGTATACGAATATGTCCTTTTTGCATGAAAGCATGTTTTCATTTGAGGCATTAATCCACTTTTTGCAAGCATATCTACACTAATGGCAATGGCCAAAAATGTTTTCATGATAATTGGTTTCTAACAAGCTAGAGAAAGAAAGCCATTTTACAGGAACCAATGATGACGGACCGTGATCTTCTTTCATGTTCCCCAATGGTCGCAACATCAAATGAACTCAGCTTCAATCTAAGCATGGGATATGCCTCAGACTAGGGGCATTGGCTAAGTACTTCCAATTCATTTCAATAAATAAATCCATTGCTAAATTGAAATTATCTTTTTGCAAGAATTAAGCAAGGACTTAGCAATCGAGATCAACTTCTAGCCAAAGTTATTCTCATTCAAAGGATAGGTTTTCAACCAAAAAAAAAAAAAAAATCATCATGAATAAATCTTCATCACTTTTACTCCATCTTTATCTTCATCTTTTTCAGTTTTTGATAATGAACAAATCTTCATATTTCAAAAAAAAAAAGAAAAAAAAAATCTTCATTAAATTCTTCTTCAGGAACAAAAAACTATGATCTTCTTCCATATTCTCCAGGGGTGCAATATCAAGTTAACTATCTACCCTCATCATTCATCGAAGCATGGAATATGTCCTAAACTAGGGGCATTCACCAGGTATGCCAAATTCTTTTCAATGAATAACTATGTTACTAATTGAAAATATTTATTTTGCAAGTACTAGGGTCACACATATCGGCATGAATAATACCTTCCAAAAAACCCTTGGTCCTCTAAAAACATGAGCCAAGATCCAAAAATCCTAAGTCCTTTGAAAACATGAGCCAAAATCCAGAACCTTTGGTCCTTTTAAAGCATGAGCCAAAGCCCAAAAAACCCTTGGTCGTCTAAAAACATGAGCCAAGATCCAAAAATCCTAGGTCGTTTGAAAACATAAGCCAGGATCTAGAACCTTTAGTCCTCTAAAAACATGAGCCAAAGCCCAAAAAACCCTTGGTTCTTTGAAACCATGAGCCAAGATCCAAAAATCCTAGGTCTTTTGAAAACATGAGCTAGGATTCAGAACCTTTGGTCCTCTTAAAACATGAGCTAAGGCCCAAAAATCTTAGGTCCTCTAAAAACATGAGCTAAAGCCCAAAAAACCATTGGTCCTCTGAAAACACGAGCTAAGATCCAAAAATTCTAGGTGATGCACACCAAGGAGCTGGACATGCTGATCATACAAGTGAAAATGGAGCTGAATTTGCACAGGACCCTTTGTCATTTTATAGTGGCCCAAGTACAAGATTTAGAGCCAAACGTTTCAAGGAAGCACTAAATGGGCTAGTCCAAGAGAAATGGGCTGATTTTAAAAAGACCAAGATGGCTCAAATGATAATCAAGGCTTAGTCCATGTCATCAAAGCAATTGAAGAGGCTAATGCATGAACCAGCATGGTTTGACCATAAAAGGGTTTGTTAAGTTCCAAGAATATTAAATGGGAAGATGTCTTGGTATTAGATGGGCACATTAATTCTAGTCATTCAGCTGATTTTGACTGCCTTTAGAAGTCCTAGACAACTAAAAAACGTGGAAACTTGATTAGATTAATGTTTGGTGTTGTTTTTGAAGTTGTAATTATGATTTTTACCTATTCTTGGAGGGTTGTTCCAAGTATAAATCCGGTAGTACGAATTTAAAAAGAAAACAGATTTGATTTAGAAAATTATTCTCCTTGTGAGTCTTGTGATCCTCTTGGTTCTTAAAAGAACTCTTGAACTTATCAAGTTAATCTTGTGGCGTTCAAACAACCAAACTTATCACCTTTGATTCTTGAGAGATTCTTAGGAATTCTTGGTGTGGCGTTTCAATTCTATCGTAGTCTTGGTTTTCATCTAGTTAAGTGATGGGTCAAGGCTCAACAAATCTTGTCTACACGATCTTGGGGCTCCAAACCATCATTGTTATTGGGTTTCATCACAATTGTTGGTGAAGTTCATATCATTTTGGTATCAGAGCTTTGGTTCTAAGATAAGTTTGACTCTTTTTTTTTTTTTTTTTTTTTTTTTTTAACTTTCATTCTATTATGTATTCCTTGCTCAAAAAAAAAAAAAAAAAAGAAAAAAAAAAAAAAAGGAAGAGAAGATTTCTTAGTACACGAAGAGGAAAATTTCCCAGTTATATCATTTTTCAGTACATAATTCTAGTAAGAAAATTTCTTCATTTCAATCTTGTTTCTCACCATTATTCAAGTTCTTGACCTTGTTGATGAGTTTTGGTTGTTTCTCATTTTGAATTGCTGCTAGTTTATTTTGAATTATTTTCTTGAAGTTCAATTAAGAACTAAAGAAGACACAAAAGAGTGAAAAAAAGGCAAGAGTGTGTGAGACCATAAGAGGGTAAAAGCCGTTTAGAGTGAAAACACGAGTGCGAGTGTAACAATTCTTGAGTGAAACACGTAAGGGAGTGCTTGTGAGGATTCTAACTTTGTTTTGCAGATTTTAAATATGTCCAATAATCAAGAAGAAGACATAATCGAAGGACTTAGACCACTAACAGATCAGACCCTCCAAATGCAAGCGATGCTAGGGGAGATGAGGTGTATGTTGAGGGTTGAATTAGAACCTATTCATGAGAGGTTGGATAGGGTAGAAGCGGGAACTCCTAGAGGCCAACAACATGACAACCCTAATAGGTAGCAAGGTGGGCGTGTTCCATGGCAGAATGTTGAGGAAGAGGCGGAGTCGGAGGAGGTTGATGGGCCATATGTGAACCAAGGTAGGTTTAAGCGTGGGTATGGGAATAGAGAAGCAAGGATGGGTAGGCCTAGGAGGGATAATGATTTAGGAAACATAAAGATTAAAATTCCATCTTTTCAAGGTAAAATGGTCCTAAAGTTTATTTGGAGTGGGAAACTAAAATGGAGATGGTGTTTAATTGTCACAATTATTTGGAGATAAAGAAGGTTAAGTTGGTTGCAATTGAATTTATTGATTATGCCATTATTTGGTGGGATCAATTATTGATTAATAGGAGGAGGAATAGAGAACCACCCGTGGACACTTGGGAGGAGATGAAAATGCTTATAAGGAGGCGTTTTGTACCCAATCACTATTATAGGGGATTGTATCAAAAGTTGCAGAGGTTAACTCAAGGTTCCAAGAGTGTGGATGATAAATGCTCAAGGATAGCTTGAGTCGGAGAATGAGGAAGAAGTAGATGAAGATGTCCATATGTCATCTTTGGAGGATGTCGATGACGAGCAAAATGATGTGGTAGGAGATTTATTGGTAGCAAGGCGAGTTCTCAATGTGCAGGTTAAGGAGGAAGAAGGTAATCAAAGGGAGAATTTGTTTCATACTCGATGCTTTGTAAGTAACAAAGTTTGTAGTGTCATTATTGATGGAGGGAGTTGCACAAATGTAGCTAGCACTTATTTGGTATAAAAATTAGCCTTAACTACCTTGAAACATCCTCAACCTTACCGGCTTTAGTTGCTGAATGAATGTGGCGAAATCAAGGTGACAAGACAAGTGTTGGTGGCATTATCCATTAGCAAATATGAGGATGAGGTGCTATGTGATGTGGTTCCCATGCATGCATGCTATTTATTGTTGGGAAGACCATGGTAGTACGATCGGAAGGTTACACATGATGGATTCACAAATAAGTATTCTTTCACTCTTAAAGGGCAACCTATTACTCTTGTGCCATTAACTCCAAAACAGGTCAAGGAGGACCAATTGAAGTTACAAAAATCAAATGAAAAAAAAAAATGAAAAAGAAAGGAAGGCTGAAATGGAAAAAAAAAGAGTTTAAAAAAAAAAAAAAAAAAAAAAAAAAAAAAAAAAAAAAAGAAGGAGAGAAAAACAGTGATCAAAATGAAAAGAAAGAGAGAGGGATTTGGCCATAATAAGAGCAAGAGAGGAAAAATTCAATTACATTGCAAAAAAAAAAGTGAGATCAAGAGAGCATTATTTTCACACTAGCCCCTTATTTCGTAGGTCCTTTGAAAACATGAGCCAAATCCCAAAAAACCCTTGATCCTCTAAAAACATGAGCCAAGATCCAAAAATCCTAGGTCCTCTAAAAACATGAGCCAGGATCCTTGGTCCTCCATATTTTCTTGACCTCACGTAAGCATGTCTTGTACTCATTCCAAAAAAAAAAAAAAAAATGCACGCATGAACTACATTTGGACCTAATCCTCCTGCTAAGAGGTACGTAGGCAATCTCCCTCGAGATTCGGTCAACATTTTGATCCACAACATGACCATCTACATTTTTATCTACATGGATCACACATTCACTACGGTTAAATACTGATTGCAAAGTTAGGTGTCTCTTTCATACATTGACATTCGCTTTTCAAGCTCTGCCAATGAGGGGCATTTAGTTGACACCCTATTTTGCAACCTGCATTTAACCTCACATGGAGGGTAAAAGATTATTTCCACTTTGAAAATATGCATCTTGATTCTGGTCACTAGATCCTTAATCTCATTTTACCAAAATGATCCTGATGTTGTAACAATCAAATTGACTAGTCATAAGTTTTAATCAGACCATCAGATTGAAAGTTATCATCAAATCAAGTTTTAATGGTTGAAATGCATTATCACAAATTGAGTCTGACTATATGTGATTACAAACAATTGATTCCAATTGGTTATAATTATAATCAATTTGAGATTAATGATGTGTCATAATTTGATTGGTTAGGACTACATTTTATAGCGAGGTTGCACACACCTAATTAATTAGATTGATAAAAATTAATTATTCAAATAGTAATTTACGCAATTATCTTTTAATTAGGGTAAATTTAGAATTGATTAAGTCTAAAATGGGAATGATTGGAGCCATTTAATGTTAATTGGGAGCTAATTTGGAACTTATTAATGTTAATTGTGCTGAAACCATTTTCTAACAAATGACCTCTGCTCACTATTTTATCGATATCTCTTAGAATATTTTGAATCTATGAATCAGGTTAGTTTTCCCAGAAACTAGACATCTAGAGCTTCAGTTTGAGTATAAGAATGAGTCAATTCCAATCAGAATTGAGTTAAATATTATTTTTCAAAGTTGGCTCTACAGACTATTATAGTAGCTATGAGAAAACCGAATTTTAGCTTGCTCCTCACTCCTACTAATCTCTCCATTTAATGCACTAGATTTTTCCAAAGGTTAAAATGAGGTCTAAGTTCATGTTTCTTTGTCAATCCTCATTAAATGACCTTCCATTCATATTTCTTCAACCACTACTATATAAACCCTCATCTCCTCTATTTCAAAAGACACAAAAACTCCCTCTCTTCTCCTCTCTTGAGTTCTAGGAAGTTGAGTAGTCTTGTCATATCTTAGTCTTCGTGAGACTCAAGGTATTAAGTGAGACTCACACTTCATCTCCTAACTCTTTTTTTCTTCCACCCTCAAGACCTCCTTCAAGAGTCTCCTCTTCCACCATATGGATCTTTCATGAAGATATAATCTCTTTCTCTAATTGTTTTTCATGTTGCCATGATGAGAGTTTAAAATTAAAGAATGATAATAATCATTTAAATTTTCTTGAATATGTTTGAATGTTCTTAATTGTTCTTATATGTTCTTCACAAGTTCTTGGTTGTTCATCACATGTTCATGCATAACACTAGTTTCGATCTTAAATCCATATAAAAAACATGAAAAATATGTTTGTTTAATAATTTTTTTTAAATTCTTGAATCTAGGATATCACCATCCACACACATTCACTAGAATTTATTTTTCAATCAAAATGAAATGCTTAATAAATTGAATTAGAGTTTATCACATGCACACACTTCAAATTCAACATGCAACTTGATTGATAACATATTGGATGACGTGATATAAATGTTGGCTACCATAGTCTAGAAAACCAGTTTCACCGGGCAAAGTGGGTGCCTAACACCTTCCCACCTTGCAACATAGCCTCCGAACTTAAATCAAGGTTTGATAGACCAATGTTTATCCTTGTAATTTTAAATTTTTAGATTGTAACTAAGAAACAAAGCCATGTACTTTATCTTAGATTGTATCTAGGGCCAAAACTATGTAATTTCCTATGATCAATGTAAATTCAATTACAAATTAATAAAATGAGGAATTTTTTAATTTTTGATTTTCTTATTTATCCTAATAATTAAATAAGTGGTGACTCTATTGTAAAACCCTTAATTTAAAGGGGAAAATATAACTAGTCAAACCTTCATTTTAAGAGGCAATGACACGACTCCACCCATTCACGTGGGTTTGGCCCAACATCTTAAAAAACAGGCCGAGGGCGCAGTTTACCACAACGACTTTACACCAATTCCTCAAAAAAAATTTTTTTTTTCTGGGTATCGATATTTTGGATTCTTTTTGAGCTTTTTGTTATGCGCCGTCTCAAGGGAAAAAAATAAGTGGGTTGGAGAGGGCTTGCTTTTGATTTTGATTTCTTGATGCTTCAACCAACTAGGTAATTCCTTAGCTTTAACCATTAGTTGGGTAGAAGAGAGAGACCAGTTGGAGAGAAAGATAAGAGAAACTCACCGTCACTGTCGTCACCTTCTTGGACCTGATTTGGAGTCGTCACCGATGGAGTTGAGGGCTGGGTTCATGGCTTAATAGGTTTGGTTTAGGGATTTTGGGAATGTGAAATAGTGTGATGAAATGGGTCGTACGAGTAATGGTTTTGTGTTTTGAGTTTGGGCAAAATAGCGCCATCTCAATCTGCTAGTGATTTAGCTTTCTTTGAAATAGTGTTGTATAGTTGATTTCGAACAAAACTTTAGAGTGCAAAATTCGACATCTCAATTGTCAGGATGTAAAATCTAAGCAACCCCAAACTTTAGGTGTACTTTGTAATTTATTCAATAAAAATTAAGAAAAATAATATAAGATGTGCATTAAGTCAAATCTTCTAAAAAGTGGCGGCTCTAGGAATTTTTCCTAGGGAGGTTATTAAGAAACTTAAATTGAACAAAAAAAAAAATAAAAAAAAAAATAAAAAAAAACTTGAATATATTGAGTTATCAAAAAATAAAATAAATAAATAAAACACACACACACACACACACACACACACACACACACAAATATATAAAATTTTACAATTTCCTTTTACAAGTTTTCATATTTTGTAATCATCTCATGATAGTTTATTATTAGTTTTCATTATCTATTGTCAATGTAAGTATGACCATTTTATTATGTTAAGCTTGTATAATATTTATGTTTCTATGCAATTGTGGTTATATATTTGTCATTTTTTTTATAAAAATATTTTAAACTAAATGAAAAAACTTAACTCCACTTGCACTTTATAATTATTAACTCACACAACCACACTCATCCATACATAGATAATACACTCAATTGTTGTTTGATTGTGGGATAAGTTAATATGTGATCAGGGTGTGCAAGATTTAAAGCAAGGTGTGCAAAAATATTTTTAAGAGTAAATTAAATTAGTAAAGAAATATTATATATATATATATATATGATTTTTTTTTTTTTTTTTTTTTAAAGTTAGGGGGTTCATTTGAACCCCTGAAATGTATGTGCAGCCGCCCCTGCTTCTGAAATAATATTTTAGGATTTCCAAATAACATATATAGACCTAAAATTTCCCAATTTTGTATGGTTTATCATAACATCATGCCATGTGAATCAAAATTATTATTTTTTTTTAAAGAAAAATAATTTTGAAGAAGAGATTAAAATGAAAGTCAACAATGAATTAAGGGCACGTTTGGTAGACTGTAATAGACACTGTAATGTAATAGATATTCCTATGTCATAACTATTTGGTTGTTTAGCTATGTTTTTATTACAAAAAATAGTTATTCCTTATGAATAGCTATTCTTCAAAATGAGGAATAACTATTCCTTATCAAAAGTACTGAATATCTATTTATTCACCTTATGTGATAACTTTTTAAAGAAATTTTCTAAAAAGCCATTTGTTGCCACATCTTCAAAAGGAAAGAAAATAAATTTTCCTTTTTGTTAATTATTAACTCTATTTTGAACACCCTTAAAATAAGTGTATTTTAAGAAATTTGACTTAAAAAATGATTTAATTACTCCTTCTTTTTATACTCTACTAAATTGTGGATGCATATTCAGAATTTTATTCTTAAATAGTCACCAAACTAATGAATAGTAATACTTATTACATTCCAACTTGATATATTCATTGTAATACTTATTCATATTCCTATGTAATAATCATTGAAGTGTACCAAATGTGCCCTAACTTTTCAAAATCTATTGTAAAAGTTTTAGAGCTGGAAGAGCCCCCACAAAAGCAACGAAAAGAAAAAGAAAAAAATTGAGAACCTATATAAATTTCCTCTTAAAAAAAGTGGGTAACACATTCCCATAACTTGGGAAAGTTTTAGTTTTTAAAGTGACAATCACATTCTTGTAATATGTTTTCATTTTTTTTTTTATATATAAAAAAAAAAAAAAAAAAATTAAGTACTGTTTTGGTTTATCACAAAAAAAAAAAAAAAAAAAAAAAAAAAACCTGTATCATGTCAACAATGTCCATGTTTTCTTTTTCAAAAATATATATGATGTCCATAATAATATTAAGGGTAAATTCTACTTTTAATTATTTTTCCTAATTTACTATAAAAAAAAAGGGTAAATTATATTTTTGCTACTTGAAATTCAAGCTAAGGTTGATTTTAGTCCTTCAAAATTTGGGTGTTCAAATTTGACTGCCGTAATTTCACCCAAAAAAAAGGGAAAAGTTTTGTCCTTCTTTGGATTTAGTTTGATTTTGGTCCCTTAAATATGTGGATAGTTTGATTTGGTTTCTATAAAATGTGTTGTCTTAGTATTTTGTTAGTTATGTAAACAGAAGAAAAAAAAATTTAAAGGACAAAATTATTCCTTTTTTATTTTTTTTAAAAAAAATTAGGAACCAAATAATGAATTTTAAATTTGAGGGGTCAAAATCGAATTTTCACTAGATTTAGGAGATGAAAAGTATAATTTACCTTTAATAAGAAATATAAAAATAACAAACATATTGAAAATTAAATTGTTAGGATTCGATTATATAAATAAGTGTTTATTAAAAAAAAAAATTAAGAAACACTTGGGAGCAATTTTATAATATCCTCTGTCATTTCTCACATTTTTTATATTTATATTTATGTGGGGCCTGAGAACTTGGCAACCTCGACCCACATTATATTTGGCCCAAGGCCCATGCTGAGGAAGAAGGAATGTCTGAGGATGAAGTGTGAAAGTCTGAGTTACCAGGAACACTGCCAAGGATGACCCTACCCTCGGCCAACCGAGACCAACACTAAGCGAAGGAGTAAGTTCAGGATAAGCTATCACCTCCACACTAAATGCGCTCACCTAACCCCCTGGCCACATTAATGGAGATGTGACCTCTAGACAGGGTAGCCTTGGTTGCTGCAACTCACATAAGTGCGGGTAAAGCGGCTGATGAGACGGGCAGTCAGAAGAGAGAGGCATGGATGATCAACAAGTGGAAGAGAGAGGTTGTGAAAAAAGGGCTATAAAAGGGGAGGAAACAATTAGCTAGGGGGGCTTTTTAGGCCTTGGATGATCCTCCAGGAGAGAGGGAGACCACCGTCAGGCTCCTCGAACCGGTTCTGAGGGCACACCTCGGAAGGTAATCTTGGTCTGCCAGCCTTCAATGGAGGTGAATACCACATTGGGTGTTGTCCACTAGCTAGGGTCTAGTTCTTGAACCCGCTATCTACAAATTCATTGTACTGGCCAATTGGACTTAAATCCACTCTCTCAACAGTAGAAGTGCTCAAACGCGGTCCCTACAATTGGTGCCGTCTGTGGGAAGAACTAGTGCGTTAGCAAGCGCAACGGTCAATGATTCCCCTGTTGGGGGCTTGCACGAGGTTAAGTAGTTTTTCGTCACCACCGGCGACACCGATCCCAAATCCCATCAAAAAAAAAAAAAAAGGGATAGAAGGAACAACAAACAATGATGCGTTTGCATAAGAAATAATCATTGTAGAAAAGCAGAAGATTTAGAGAAAAAGAAAAGGGAATAAACATTGCAGCATTTTATTAAACAGAAAATAAATACATGATACATACAAAGGCTCAGACAGGCTTGTTTTAAAGCCAATTCTACAAACAGAGGCCCAGATGGGCCTGTTCTAAAGTTAACCCTAGAGGGGAGGGTTGAGGCAAACTTGTTTCAAGGCTACCAACAACCCCCAGGCCGGTGTGAATGGTGCCAGCGCGAAGAGATGAGCAGATGCAAGAGCACCTGATGGCCCCTCCCTATGACGTTCCCTTGATGCTCTCCCAGCCCCATGGTGATTGACCATTGGAGGCGGCAATACCTGGGCACTGCACCTGATGTAGTCTTATGAGCCTCCACTGGCGGGTAGGCCAGGCACGAGTCACTACCAGCTTGAAGAGTAGGCATGGACGCGCACCAGAGAAAGGCGTTATGTACTTCACGGACCTCCCTCTTGACTGCCATGCACGACACCATTAGGATGACGCCCAAACCTTGCCACGCCAGAAGTCTGATGCAAACTACAACCACAACGGCTCTCAATCGAAAGAGGTGGCCTTTGGCATGCGTGCCTTCACCCTCATCCAAAGCCATCCCATTCCTCCAAACTCTAATCACAATCCTGGAAAAGTTATTGAAGAGGCTCGAAGGGCTAAAGGGCTATGTTTCTTGTTTAACTAGAGGGTTCGTGGAGTGTGGAAGGACGATTCCCCCGGAAAGCCTTATATAGAGGGCAAAGGTTGGTGGGAATTGGTCCACATGAAATTCAAAAGAAGAATTATCAGCAACATTAATCCTAAGCGAATTCCAAAGAAGCCATCAACCGTTGGATTTGCATTAATCCACGAGGATGTTAATGAGAGCGCGCCTTACACATCGAAGCGTCAAGCGCAGAACGCGAACAGTCATGAGACGCCTCGTGATTAAGGAAGGCAGAAACTTGGAGCAAATGAGGGGCTACTGTCACACGTGAGGATAGAAATTCAAGCCACCCTTGTCCAGGGTAGTGCGGGGTCAAGGGCCCGGTTTGAGGAATAACCCACTTCCAGCGAAGCAAGGCCGAGGCCGTCATCATGCCAAAAACAACAAATTCCTTCACTCCAAGCAGAAGAACACTTGGGTACTAGGCTGAACCAAGGTCTTCCATGGTCCTCGAACCCAAAACTTCGGTGAAACTAGTTACTTACAGAAGAACACCTGGGTACTAGGCTGAACCAAGGTCTTTCATGGTCCAAGGACTCAAGTTTATGGAGAAACTAGTTACTTACAGAAGAACATAAGCGTTAGACAGAACCAAGGCGTTGCATGGTCCTTAGACTCAAGCTTATGGGAAAACTAACCACTCAAATATACTTGGGTACTAGACTGAACCAAGGTCTTGCATGGTCCAAGGACTCAAGCTTATAGGGAAACTAGTTACTTACAGAAGAACATAAGCGTTAGGCAGAACCAAGGTCTTGCATGGTCCTCAGACTCAAGCCTATGGGAAAATTAACCACTACAAGGGAAACCTAGGGGCTAGGCCGAACCAAGGTATTGCATGGTCCTCGAACTTAAACCTAAGGGAAAACTAGCTACTTACAAGAGAACAAAAGCGTTGGATAGAACCTAGATATTAAGCAAAACATTAAAATACGACAAGTGAAAGGAAGCATCATTCAAAGAACTAAAACAAACGATTGGACATATTACGCAAGAAAATAGTTTCGTTACAATGTTTCCAACACAAAAAGCAAAAATGAAGAAAAAGCGGGATCAGGATAGCCTAACGAGAGGGCCTAATTCCCCGACTCGTAGACAGCTTGTCCTGAGGAGTCTTCCGGAAGGCTTCGATTGGTGCCTCAGGACCCTGGCTCAGAGGGGCTACTTCAGAGGACCCTCCTCCAGCAAGAGGGATCTGAGGGACAGCAAGCTTAGCTTGGGACTTAGCAGAAGGCATCACCGCATCCTAGGGCGCTTCTTGGCTATCAATCCTTACCCCCTCCAATGTTCCATGGCGCTTGGTCTACTCGACAGGCTTATTAGCTAAAGTTGAGTCCTCGGCAGTACTGGCCCGGCCTTCATCTGTCACTTGTAAGGTGGAGCCCGCCTCAAGAGCGACGGGGACAAGCTTGCGAATTGCGAAGGGGTAACACACCCTGTTGGCCCTCTTAAGCTTAGATAAGGCCTCGACCCCCGCTTAGTTGAGAGCCTCACTCCAAGTCTGGGAGTAGTAGCGCCTACATACTCCAGGCACTTGAGCCTTAAGGGTAGCCTCAGTCTTAGCCATGCCCTCAGCAAAGGCCTCTTCCTCCGCTTGCTTTAGAAAGCGCTCAGCATCTATTCTCACAAACACGGCCTCTTCTTCAGCCCTCACGGCCTCGTCCCTAGCATACTCGACAGCACCTCTCGCTCCTACTTCCTCGGCCAACTCTTGCTTTAGGTCGGTAATGCGCTCTTTGGCAACCTGCAGTTGACCCTCAACATCCCGCAAGTGCCCTGTCTGGTCCTCAGCTTGTTTTATAGCACAAAAAAGGTCAGATGCCGCTCTATCTCGGGCCCTTGTCATCTCTTCCAAATCCTCTATTGCCTTCTTGAGATCGACCTCAGATCTCTTAAGGGTGTTCGCGGTATCCATGTACTTGTCGCGCTTCTGGCCAAGAGCTTTACCCTGGCTTTCGACCTCCTCGTCCAGCCTAAAAGTGGCTAGGATAGCCTGCCAACCAAAGTAAGTACACCGTAAATTGGGGATTGAGCAGTAAAATTCAAACAAGGGAACAAGTCTTAGAAATCTTACCATCCCAGCTACTTCTTAAGGTTACGGGCAACTTCTTGCCTCCTCATGCCCCCCAGCTCGGCCATGTCGATGGGGAGAATGAGGGATCTCTCCAGGGCATCGGCTATGCGAGCCCCTCGCCCCCTCGAAAGTCCTTGAGAGTGGCATCGTCCATCAAAGGCTTCCCGTGAAGCATGGTAGCAGGCACCCAGGCTTGGGGCTCGGACCGCCAAACAACCTCTTTCCTCTTACTCTGACCACCGATCCTCAGCTGCTTAGAAGGTCGGCGGACTTCATCTTTCTCTTGGGAGGAACGAGATCTCCCTGCATCCACAGGGACTTTGCCTTTGGAAGGCCTCTTCCTCTTCAAGTTAGTGGACTCGAGCCGAGGGTTCGAGATTGTCAGAGTGGAGGACGACTTGGCCTGCGCAGGTAAAGGCTTAAGTAGGGGAGGAGGAAGCTTGGGTGCGGGTGGAGGAGGCTTGGGTTGTGACTCCCTCGGCGCGTCCTTCCCTGGCTTGCCTTCAAGCAAGTCAAATAGATTGGTTCAGGGCTGTCTCTTGGAACCCATTGAATGCTAGCCCTTGGAGGCAAGAGATCGGCTTCAGGCAAATAGGGATCCCTCAAGTCACCAGAAGGATCCTCGGGCAGATAGACTTAGCCGAATGCACCAAATTCGTCCTCGGACGAACCCAGATCAACTACTTCTCCTTCCTTTTCCAAACTCTCTCCCTTGACCTCCGCAGCTTGATAGGACGAGGAAGAACCTGCCAACGGGACGCCCTTTGGAATGGAAGATCCTTCAGAAAATGAGAACCCGTGCTCCAACATAGTGATTTGTCAAAGCCGAGGATCATAAGCCCTGATCATGTACTTCAAGGCCTGGAATGACTTCTTGGTCAGATCGTACCCGAGGATCTTGTAAGCAACCCTAACTTGATTGCCGCCCTCGTTCACGAAAATCTCTGCCCTAAGAACAGCTTCCAAATCCGCCTTGTTAACCAAGTTAAAATGACGTTCGAAGGCATGCAGATCTGCAGAAGAAAAAAAAAAAAAAAAAAAGCTCTTGTCATCAACCAAACAAAACAGGCTTAAAAAAAAATTAAAAAAAAAATAAAAAAAGGAGGGGCTAGTCCCTCTCTTACTCTGAGTATCTTACCTGGCTCTCCCTCTACCATCAGGCAGTGGAGACCATCATGCCATTCTCCTGACACAATGAGAAAATCCTGATTTAACCCCTTACTAGACTCAGGGAGGCACTGGATAAGCCGAACCCTATCGTCCCTCCTTTTCATGTAGTACGACTTGCCCTTCAAGAGATGGAGGTTATAGCACCAATTCACGTCATGGTGGGTTAACCTCAACCCCATCTTCTCATTCAAGGCCTCTTTAGACTCAACTAATTTCTTAAATCTACTCATTCCTAGCGATGATTAAAAGACTCGAGAAAGCACGAAGGAAGGAAAAGAGTCAAGGAAGAAGTTTGAGCTAGAGAGAAGAAGACTTACAGAAATGAGGAAAAGCTCCTCGGACAGGCCTTTTATGTAGGAAAGGGACGCTAAATGGGTTGGAGATTTGACTGGATTCAAAGTATGTGCGCCAGAATTCTTGAATGCAAAAATAAGGAGGCAAAGCGGTTCAAACAAGTATTTATATCCTCAATCAAAGGTAACCGGTTGGAGTTTCCTGCCCATAAAGGCAGGAAATCCCCACCGACTGATACCATCACATTGTTGGATGTGGGGAGCATAGAGCCACCAAAATTTAATGCGGGTGCGCACCGTATATCGAGGCGCCAGAAATGTACATTGGGCAGGCGAAAAGACTCCAACACTGACGTAAGCTGAAGCTGGATGAGTCATGATGAAGGCCTGAGGATATTAAAACCCTTCTCCCCGTCCGAGGATATGGGTAGCAGGATTTTGAGGGGCTATTGTGGGGCCTGAGAACTTGGCAACCTCGGCCCACATTACATCCAACCCAAGGCCCATGCTGAGGAGGAAGGAACGTCCGAGGATGAAGTGTGAAAGTCTGAGTTGCCAGGAACATTGTTGATGATGACCCTGCCCTCGGCCAACAGAGACCAACACTAAGCGGAGGGGTAAGTCCAGGATAAACTGTCATCTCCACACTAAATACGCTCACCTAACCCCCTGGCCACACTAATGGAGATGTGACCTCTAGACAGAGCAGCCTTGGTTGCTACAACTCACATAAGTGCTTGTAAAGCGGCTGATGGGACGGGCGGTCAGAAGAAAGAGGCATGGATGATCAACAAGTGGAAGAAAGAAGTTGTGAAAAAAAAGGGCTATAAAAGGGGAGGAAACAGATTAGCTAGGAGGGCTTTTTGGGCCCTAGACAATCCTTCGGGAGAGAGGGAGACCACCATCAAGCTCCTCAGACTGGTTCTGAGGGCATACCTCGAAGGGTAATCTTGGTCTGCCAGCCTTCGATGGAGGTGAATGCCACATTAGGTGTTGTCCGCTTGCTAGGGTCTAGTTCTTGGACCTGCTCTCTACAAATTCATTGTACTGGGCTAACTGGGCTTGAATCCATTCTCTCAACAGTAGAAGTGCTCAAACCCGGTCCCTATACTTTATATTTTTTATATTTATATGTTATTTTATTTTTCTCTTTCTTTTATTAGTATTCCTTTACAATGTAATCGTGCTACTCTAGCCTTGGCTAGTGTCGCAAAAGAGAAAGAAGAGGTCATTGTTTGATTAGAAGAATACCATTATTTTT
Source organism: Quercus variabilis (assembly GCA_030445155.1). NCBI lineage: Eukaryota > Viridiplantae > Streptophyta > Magnoliopsida > Fagales > Fagaceae > Quercus > Quercus variabilis. The sequence continues at coordinate 48,481,556 of CP129447.1, read as the reverse complement.
TCTTCCCTATTGTACAACATGATTTTGTATAAATAATAAAGTATACTATCGTTTCTGCTTTTAAAAAAAAAAAAAAAAAAAAAAAAGAAGGAAGCTAACTACTTTTTCGTAATAAGTTTTTTCACAAAATCTTTAGAGTTAAGACTATTTATAACCATAATCCCAAATGGGCCCATAATATATATATATATATATATATATCTCTCTCTCTCTATTTTTATAATTTTATACTTATATAAACTAGAATACTATTACAGAGGTCAATTAGGTTTGGGCTCTTATATATATAATCACAACTTTTAACACAACTTACTCACATGGCAAGTCGTAAGTGATGGACTTACCTCTCTCACGACTTGCTATGTGTGCAAATTATGGCAAAAGTTGTGGTATTAGCATTTTTCTAAAAAATAATAGCACCAAAAATACACTCTTTTACTTTTAGAACACAAGATTGAATAGATTTAGATCAAAAATAAATTCTCAGAATGACCTAACATTTCGAATGAATCACCCAGTCAAAAAAGTTCTCAAAGAAGTCAACTCATGCCTTCTCATCACAGAACCAAACAGAATCAAAAGGTGTAGAAGAAGAGGAAGAGGAACCATGATGTATTAGGTTTTTAGAAGGAACAGATTTCTTAGGTTCCTTGAAAAGGAGACTAAACGAGAGAGAGAAAAGAAAGACAGAGAACACAGTAGAGGATAAAGCACAGGAAAGAAGAAAAACAATGTGCAATGCATGATAATGCATGAATATGTTACGTGCTAAAGAAATTGCATCATTGGTAGAAACCCAATCCAATCTAGCCACACTCACAATATATAATCAGTCATACAAACCTAGAATGCATGAAATAGTGTTATAATGAACATAGAATGCATTGCATGAGCATGTGAGATCAAATTAACAACACCCAACCCAAAATTTTTGACAAAACCACAAAAACCCCCAAAATTTTCCCAAAAACTTGAAAACTTAGGTCTAAATGCATGAAATGCATGAAGAAAGAGAAGACAAGAGATTGAGAGTACATACCAAGATAAAGTAGTTTGGATTAGGCTGAAAGCTTGAAGGGAGGAAGGTTTTTGGTGAAAAGGTTGGGTTTGGATCGAGAGAGATTGAGATATTTGATTTTGCATAAAACTGGGTCGGACCTCAAAGAGACATATATATATATATATATAAACGCAGCTCTATAGATCGAGAAGGTATTAAGCTTCTATCGAGAACAAAATCTCGATAGATCGAGAGGTATTAAGAAGGTATTGACAACAAAAAGATCTCAATAGATTGAGAAGGTATTGAGCAGACAGAGACTCTAAAAAATTGGCTCGATGGATCCGGCTATCTATCTAGAGGTGTCAAGAACAAACCCAAAAATCTCAATAGAAGAGGCATGTACCGAGGAGCTATCGAGCAAGTGTTAAGTTGCTATCGAGAGGTCTGAAAAGGATTTTTCAAGGAGGAAAAGTAGCACAAGATGAATGCAAATAAGATAGACACTAGCATAAGCAATCAAAGAGCATGTTAAGCATAAAAACTCATCCTCAATTCTAGATGCAAAGCATTCCTAGATCAAAACACACTAAATAAGTCTAACAAATTTTATTGGAAAAACATGTTTAGACAATGTAGAGAGTATATACTGCCACATGTATCCCTTGTGATAGCCAAATCACATTGTGACTATACAATAGTATCAAGAGTAGCAAATAGTATATGTGTTGTATGTGGAACTTTTGCAAGAGAGCATAAGTAAATCATTATAAGAAAAGTACTGATATAGGAGGATCAAATACATTTATACACAATCATAACTGTTTGATAGAGACTATCACCTTCGAGGTACATCATATAACTGAGGTACATCATATAACTCCTACATTTCCTAGAAACACATTTGCAACCATATTAAAAACATTTTGATTCTTTTTGCTTCTCATGTTCTTTGCATATATTTCTTTTAAGCATATCATGCTTGGGCATATAGGAGAGAGAAAATAAAATACCCAATTATGTAAGCTAAACATCCTAATTTTGCTGTCCAAGTGCTACACCTTACCAAGCATGGCTTTTATAAATTGCACACAAATGCTTTATGTTTGACAAATTTTAGTGGTGAGATGGTTATTTATGGCTTTCTCTTAGGATTTTCTAGTCATTCCCGTCAAAAAGAGTGATTTAAGATATGAAAGATAAGAGATCAACAAAATTATACAAATCACATAGAGCCACAGAACTCATATTTCTTAGTTGTGCATGAAGATGCTCATCTAAGGTACAAGTGATATAAAGTTGAGAAAGTTTGTTTTAAAGGCCATCCAAGGTACACAAGTACCAATATTCACAAACACACACTGTTTTTGTATTTTTCTAATTTTTCCTTTTTATTATTAAAAAAAGCATATAAAAAGAAAGCATAAATACTAGACTGACTCAAAACTGAAAACATAAACCAACAACCACACAAGCAACAGGGGAGAGAAGTGATAGAATCACTTGGAGTCATTTTCCTTCCAAATGGGAGACCTAGATGCATGAACCTTTGTTCGGGAGGATTGTTAGGACATGTATGTTTTAACTTGATTAAGAACATATGTCACTTAGTTATGTAAATTGGCTAATCCTTTGACAAAATGCACTCTACTTGTAATTAGGTAGTTCTAGGTGTTTTTAATACTTCAAGAAACAATGTTTCAAGATCAAGTGTTGAAGTCATCAAGTCTGTCCAAGAAAAAGCAAGCTAAAGTGCAAGGTTTTTAAAGCTCGACACCTGCTCGATAGCTACCTCGACACCTGCTATCTGTCGAGATTTAAAAATTCAGATTTCCAATCTGATTTTCTTGGGATCCGTGAATATGTTTTTGGGCCTTCTTTTCTTCTAACCCTAAACATATAAAAGGATTATTTTAAGAGCCGTCAAGTGTGACACAAGTGGCTTTAGCATTGAGCAATCTCTGTTCAAGCAAATTGTGATCAACAGACGAAATTCTTGACCTAGTTCATCTTCCATCAAGAAGTTGTTGTGTATTTGCACCATAGGGTTTTGTAACCAAGCATCTTCCTGCTATTCATCATAAAGGATGAACTGAAGAACTTTGCAGCCAACCATTCTTCCTTAGTTGGTGTTCTGAAGTCGCATACTTGGATCTGCGCATTGGTTAGTCACATACTTGGGAGCCGTGCATCAAAGGTGGAGACTGTCACTACAGATCAAGTCTAATTGGGTATTGGGGTAAGGGTTCAACTGTAGGTTGGTAAGGTACTTGGGATTCCTTTACTTGTAACCGCTTGATTTAATAATAGTGGAGTTTCGGGAGTGGTGACCTGAAAATCACCCGGTGGAGTTTTTGCCATTAGGGTTTTCCCCATTCGTAAACAAATTACTGTGTTATTTATTTTCCGCTGCATATTTAGTTGTTGGTGATTTGTTTGTGCTTCCATAAAATTGCATGGTTAATTGATTAATTAATTACTTGGCTAAATTAATTAATTAGGATTAATCACAAGGGGTCATTCAGATTGGTGACCTATCAAGGATAAGAAGGAGAATTGAATCCATTGAAGTTCGAAAGAAGCATGACAGCCTTAAGAAGTTCTCTAAAAGGAGCCAAAGAGAGTTGGAATTGATTTTGGCTGCCAAAAGATGACACACTATTGCTCTGTTGAGTGGCTAGCCACTTATAGCATTTTGGAAGAGTGTGTCTCGATAGTCCACAATGATGATAGAAGTATGGCGTCTTTGGTTGAGACTTCTTATTGGTGGAGCAATGATTATTCTGCTTAGTCTCTTTTTACCAACCTTAAGATGTGATCCTAGAATGGATTTTCTCTTATCACTTTTATCCTCACTCACATTTTTAGTTTTAGGATCAGTTGCCTCAGAGTTATCATTATTAGCAAGGAGAACAAAAATAACTCTATTTAAAGCATTAGAAGAAGTACTATAAGAAGAGAGAGAGGGATCATACCTGAGAGCTATTTTTTTAGATGCAGACTTCTGGAAGTTTAGCATTTCATCCAATTTGGCACTTGAAGTTCTTTCCAATTGTGCTCTAACCTGAAACAATTAAGTATTTAGTTTCTTGGCCTTTTCAATAAGAAGATTGTTCTCAAATCTCAGTGCTCCAATGGTCTGATTAGTTTCATCAACCTTGGTGGAGTGTTCCTCATGTTCCAACTCCACTTCACTGAGCTTTCTCTTAGCCAACCTGTAGAACTTCTTATGCTTCTCAAAGACCTTTTATAACTTAGGCCTCGCTTGGGAAGAGGGAATGAAATGGAATGTAAAGGAATGAAAAAAATAATTTTAGAATATTCTTCCATTCTCTTGTTTAGGAGTTTTAATAGAGGGAATGGAAAGTCCATTCCCTTATTTGGGAGTTTAAGTGTAAGGAAATGGAATGGATAGGAGGGAACACTCATTCCTCTTTATTCTCTTAAAACCTCAAATTTTCATTCCCCTCGAAATTGGGAGGAATGAGAGGGAATGAAATTAGATTTGATGATTTTTTTACTAAACTCCTAAAATATCCCTATATATTCAACTATTTATTTTAAAATAGGGGTCTAATAGTAATATTGTTATAAAATGATTCCATTACATTCCCTCCATACTACTCCCAAATAAGATTACTTGCATTCCATTCATTTTCATTCCTTTCCATTCTTTTATTTTAAAACATCCAATCAAGGTTACTTAATTTCATTCCATTCCATTCTTTTCCATTCCCTTCCCTTACTTAAATACATTCCATTCCATTCCATTCTTTTCCATTCTCTTATGATTATTTCATTCTATTTCATTCCCTTCCTATATGATCTCCCAAGCGGAACAATGTAGGTAGTGTGGTTGTCATCCTAATCATCCATCTTCTCAAACTTTGATTCTATGAGCTCTTCTTCCTCATCATTAGGTCTACTACTTCCTTAGGGGACTCAATTGTGGTTGTGAAAGCACTCACTATCCCATCTTGGTCACTTTCATCAGAATCAGCTTCTGGTTCTATATCACTCAAGGTGGCAGTTAGGGCTTTGGTTTTGCCAATGGATTTGAGATATATGGGACATTCTTGATTCATGTGTCCAAATTGTTGACACCCATAGCACTTTTGTCCAGCAGGAACACAATTGCCTTGACTAGCATCCTTGAATTCTCTCTTGCTTTTGTCTTAGGAATTAAATTGAGAGAATACAGACTATTTGTGATCCTTATCACCTATTTTGACATTCGCATTTTTTATCAACTTCTTGAATTTTTTGGTGATATAAGATTTTAACTTGATATCCTCATCTTCAAATGACTCATCGTTATCATCATTCTTAATCTTTAAGGCCATGTTCTTGCCTTTGCTACCCTTGCCAACCCTAGTTCATAGGTTTGGAATTTTCCAATCAACTCTATCAAAGGAATAGAGTCAAGATCCTTTAATTCTTCGATGGCACTGATCTTGGCAAGAAATCTCTTCAGAAAAGATCTGAGGATCTTTTTGACAATCTTGGGCTCCAAAATCTGTTCTCCAAGATTGAAGGCTGAATTCACTATGTCCTTGAGCTTGGCATAGAATTCATTAAATGACTCATCCTCATCCATCCTTATTTCCTTAAAACTGGTAGTGAGCCTTTGGAGTTTGGAGTTTTTAATAGCTTTTGTGCCATTGTAGGTAGTCTGAAGAATAGTCCATGCTTCCTTCGCATTGTCAGTGGAAGAGATCTTCTTGAATTCTTCATTGGTCATAGCACTAAACAGAGCATTCAGTGCTCTATTATTAAAACTTGCAGCTTTGATCTTGGTATCATCCCACGTTGCTAGTGGCTCTTCAAGTTTCTTCCAACTTACTTCAACAGCAATCCATACTTTCTCATCTAAAGATTTCAAAAAGGCTTTCATGTGTACTTTCCAGTATGCATAGTTAGTACCATCAAATAAAAGAGGAATAATTAGGGATTGCCCATGATCCATAATAGCATGGGTCAATGGATCACAAAGCAATGATTAAAACCTAATCAGAGTGTGTCCATTCTGATACCACTTGTTGGATTAAGATAGCTTGACTCCAGTTAATTAATTCAATTACCCAAGTTGATTAATTAGGTTCAATTGCATGCAAATCGTGGAGGCACCAACAAATTACCAAAAATACTAAATACAATGGAAAATGATAGGCCAAGAACGTATTAACCCCTTTGATAACTTAATTAATTAATTTAGACAAGTCAAATTAATTAGATTTAATTACATGCAATGAGCGTGGTAGCACAAAAAATCACCAAATAACTAAATACAGCGGAAATTAAATTTGATATAGGTGATTTGTTTACGAACAGGGAAAACCATCGAGGCAAAACTTCACCGGGTGAATTTAAGGTCACTACTCCCGAGAATCCACTAATTATAAGAACAAGCGGTTACAAGTAAAGTAATCACAACAACTTATACCAACCTACAGTTAAACCCTTACCCCAATACCCAATTGGACCTGTAATGTAGTGATAATCTCTCCTTTCAATACACGGCTCCCAGTACGTGACTAACCAATCGATGCACGGATCCAAGTACGTGATTAACATGTCAACTTAAGAAAGAAGTTGGCTACAAAATTCTTCAGTTCATCCACACGATGAAGATCAAGAAGTTTTTTGGTTACAAAACCCTGGCATATAAACGTAGCAGCTTCTTTGAGAGAAAGATGAACTAGAGCAAATTGCCTTCAGTCACAATTTGAGTGAATAATCACTTTGCATCAAGTTGCATCATCTTTGACGGCCCTTAAAATAATTCTTATATATGTATAGGGTTGTGAGAAAAGAAATCCTACACAAATACACATGGATATGCGTGAAATTAGATCTAAAGATTTGAATTTCGTAATTCTCGATAGATACAGCTGTTGAGCTATCTGTCAAGTTTTAAATATTAAATCTTGATAGATACATCTGTTGAGATTTCATGAAAAACACTTTTTCACTTGATTCTTGGATAGATTTGCATGGCTTCAATACTTGGACTTGAACTCATACTCCTTGAAGTATTAAACATATCCTAGATCTACCCAATTACAAGTAAAGTGTGTTTTTTTTCAAAGGATTAGTTAATTCTATATGACATATGTTCTTAACATGTTCAACATATGTCCTAATAGAAAATAAATTTGACATGGAGATTCGTTAACAAAGGGGAAAACCTTACAGGGAAAAAACCTCACCGGTTGATTTTAAGGTCACCACTCCCAAGAATCCACTAATCAACAATCAAGCGGTTACAAGTATAAGAAATCTTACCAACTATCCTGGCCTATCCCGAAATACCAACCTATAGTTGAACCTTTACTCCAATACCCAATTGGACTTGATCTTGTAGTAGCCTTCTTTCCCTTAACACATAAACCTCGAACTTGTGACTAACCTTTAACATGGATCCCAATACATGACTAACTCTAGCAACTTGAACAAATGTAAAATTCTTCATTTTATCAACAATGAAGATCTAGAAGCACTCGGTCACAAAACCCTATGGCATACAAATGCAGTAACTTCTTATAGAGAAAATAAGTTTCTTGGTTTCTGTATCAGTGTATGACGACTCTTAAAATAAGCCTTATATATGTCTAGGGTTGTGAGAAAAGAAACCTTGAACAAATACAAAAGCCTGGGCCAGATTTCAGATTTGGAAATTTTGAAATAGTAACTCTCAATAGATTAAGCTGTTGTTAAGCTATCTATCAAGCTTCACATTAAGTCTCGAGAGTAGACACCTGTTGAGTTATATGTCGAGACTTAATGAACAGCTTTTCTTCACTTGTTTCATGGACCAATCTTCATGTCTTTAATACTTAACTTGAACAACATGTTTTTTGAAATACTAAACCCATCTTAGATCTACCCAATTACAAGTGCATTTTATCAAAAGATTAGCCAATTACAAAACCTATGACCCTTACATTGACCACTTGGTTGCATGGAAGCTGTGAATCCCACTCCCTCAATGAGGTGGCAGACTAGGATTTTGTCACTTGTAACTGCTAGAAAGAGCCACTTGGTGATATTAGAGCCATTTGCTAACCACCATAAATTAATTTTTGATTTTGATTTTTTATTAATTAATAAGATTTTCTATATATATAAAAAGAGCCAATGCTCTAAAGAAACAGCAAAAAAGCTAACAATGTTTTTGGTTTATTCAACCTGCAATGTTTCGCTACCAGCTTCTTCTTCTTCTTCTTATATCCATAACATTTTTTATAACACTTTCATAACAAATCATAGATGGTAAATTGTTATTGGTTCTAATTTAAACTTACTAATAAAATTATTTTTTTTGCCTACCAATAATAACCTATAATAACCTACTACTTATAATTTGTTATGAAAATATTGTAAACATAGCATTTCTTCTGTGAAAATGTTAAGATATCTTGTTGTCATCCAAAACTGCTAAGCTGTCCATTCTTTACAAATCAAAATAACATAAAACAAATTTATAAAGGGATTATGAAACTGTTGTGTAATTCTGTTGTGTTTTAAAAAAAAAAAATATATTTAGTCAACTTTGTTGAGTCAAAATTCACTATTTCACATACAATTTTCTTGGGATGACTTTCTGTATTTTTTTTCTTTACACACCATTTTAAGTAAAACCACATAGTTTTACATACAAAAACAATAACTTAAGGTACAAATACTTTTCATCCTTCAGGCTATCCACAAGTTGGCCCGGGTCGGTTTTGGACCTCACCCGAACTCGACTCACCGAAGTTAGGTGGAAGGTGGAGGGACCCAAAACTAACCTCTGATGTCAATCGATCGAGTCAATTTTGGGTTCGGGTGATGCTCAGGTTGGTTCGGTCGATGGAGAGATTCACATGATCTTGCAAACGTTGCCGGAATCTTTAAAAACTTCGTCGGAATCTGCAAAAGCTTCATTAGAATCTACAAAAGCTTCACTGGAATCTGTAAAACCTCACTCCATTTGCACTGAAAATCGCTGAAATCAGCTTGGATCTCTTTGAATCTCGCCGGATCTCACCAAATATGGTCAAGACTCGCTGAAATTAGCTTGGATCTCACCAAATATGGTTGAGATCTCGCCAAAATCAGCTTGGATCTCCTCGAATCTCACCGGATGTCACCAAATATGGTTGAGATCTCGTCGAAATAAGCTTGAATCTCTTGAATCTTGCCGGATCTCACCAAATATGGTCATTATCTCGTCGGCTTTGTATATATCATTGGTCGGGTCAGGTGGCTCGGGTTTTGGAGAAAAAAACCGCCACTCGACTCGCCGGTGTTAGGTCTTAGGCGTGAAAACCCCTCACCGATTGACGGTAGCATCGATTCGGGCTGAAATCAGGTGGGGATTGGGCGGGTTATTCAAGCCGGTGGGTCTGAGTTAAGTCTGGACACCCCTATCATCCTTTATATTTGGGGCAATTTACAATTTCTCCTTAAACTTTAAATTCAAGCAATTTTTCCCTTAATATTTGAAAAGAGCAGATATGGCATATGTTATTATCTCAGTTAAACCCCAATGAAAGCTTATGTTTCTTAAAATATTTTATTGTGTAATATCTAAAATATTCCCACTAAATTTTAACATCCCAAAAATTTTCTTCACGTATTTTGAATTTAAGATGGTAGTAATGTTTGGCAGGTTGGAATGATGATATAAAGTGTTTTACTTGTTATCTAAAGAACATTGATTTTATAGGTTTAAATTTGAAACTTATAATTTATATAATGGAAAATTCAATGACACATGCCTTTTGTTATCTTTTTATTTTCTTTTCTTAGCAAAACTTAGTTGCTTATTGTTGGAAGATGATGATATTCATTATTATTCTTAGAAGTTTTTAGTGAGTGGATATTTTGCCTTTAGCAAATAGGTATTAAAAACTATTATAGTAAAATAGATATTTAAATGCTAAATAGCTACCTTAACTTTGTGTGTGATCAAACTTCTTATACAAATGTGATTAACTTTTTATGATATAATTATCAAAATTCTTAAAATTATTGTCTCTTTTGATAAATGTAAATCTTTGTGTACTTTAAAAATAAAATGATTTATATATTTTTTTTGTGATATAAATAAAATCTAAAATTGACCTTAATCACTACTCTTGTTCCACAGCAAACACGTGGCTTGCACGTGCAGAATCTCATTTCCATTCCCAATTGAGCTATAAGGCTTTGGTAGTTTCGTTATTTTATTTTATTTTATTTTATTTATTTAAAGGTGTAAACTAATCATTTAGATCAACTTATTTGTATTTACTGGAAATACACACATAATTTTAGTATTTAGTATATAAATAAATGTTGTTAATGATCCAATGATTCAATTGACACTTTTTGGCATCTCTAACAGTATCGTCTAGGCATTTGTACTTTTATCCCCCACCCCTAACTTTAATGTAGGAAAAAAAATACTTGTTGTAAATTTCCCCACCCACTTCACTTTGGGCATCAAAAGCGAGTTACAACTAACAAATTGTCTACATAGATCAACTATGAAAAATGATACACCAGAAGTGTTCATTCCCTCGGTTAGAGAAAACTGATCTTCTCACGCTCGAAACGATACCTACGCAACCAAAGAGAGAAGACCTAACAGAGAGAACTGGTGTGATACTGGCCGAATACCCTCCAAAGGTAAAGTTAGAACTATTCTCACAGGTTTAGAGTGCTAGAGAAGGGTAAATTATGCGTACCTTGATCAATTAGGGTATTAGGGCTTTTATAGTAGTAGAAGGTTGACATCTCTTCCTTGGTGTAGAAGTCTTTTCCTTACAGGAATCCTCTTGAACAGTCCCAAATGTGATGGACAAGACATTTCCTTACAAAGAAGATCTTCATTAATGCGTGTGTCTTTCGGAATACTCTTTGTGCTAGGATTCCATTTACCTTGGGATTCTATGCTGGGCCAGTGGCTAAGTGTGTGTCACAAGTATTTCCCATCTAGGGTTTCTGGCTACCATATGGGTACTCAATCCATCCCTGTTGCATTCGTTCATGCAAGATCCATCCATAATAGACCATGCACATGTTGGGCCCGTCCTCTATCGACCCACGGATGTGGAACCATCAGGCCCATTTCATAAAGGTCTGTCAACCTAGATTTTTGCCCTCTTCAGTTGCCCCCTCACTCTATGGGTCTGTCATCTTTGTGCGAAAGGACTAGTGGGGTGACGGTTCAAGGTTCAGGGGATGACGGTTCAAAGGCCTGTGGGTCGACGGTTTCAATACGGATTCTGTGAACTATGCCCACCCCTAACAGGTTGTCTAGAATCCATTTATGACGCATGATACGTGTTGCTTTTCTACTAGATATTATCTTGGATTAAAGCATCGCCTAGTCTTCCATGCACTTCCTCTATAAATATCACACTTTTCTTTTCCCTTTTCTCTACTTTCCGTTGAAACAAATTGTTAGAGCGTTTCCGTCATCCTTATTAGAGACCACTCCTTCTAGCTGCTGTATCCATCATCAACGCCTGTAAAGTTGTTATTTACAACTATGTGTTTCTGTTGGCTTATATTCCGTGCCAAATTTGATTGTAATTTTATTCAATCTTTTGTACTCTGTATTTATTGCGGGATTTCATTGTAAGGATTGTGTGTTGGAGAGAGAGAGTGTGTGAAAACTCAAGTAATTGAAGACTGAAGTGTTTTCGTGGGTAGCTCGCGAATTAGCATCCCATGAAGTAACTCATGTGTCTTGCACATGCTGGAATGCGAAGAATCAAGCCAGATGGAGATAGCTATGTCTCGCAAGTATTTCACGGGTAAGGCCTTCCCGTGAGACACCCACAAGACATTCTGTTCTGCCAGCTTGTCTAGTTTGATACACACTTTCTGTTGAGGAGTGCTTACGAGAGAAAACCCTAGCCAAACGCCTAGAGAGTTAGAGATTGTTACACCCACAATTCTCTACACATTTGCTTGTGGAATTTCCTCAAACTCCTACCTCTTCATTTCCATACTATTGAGAGGTTGATAGTCTAAACACTTACCACACCCTTTCAGAGTGTCAAGTAAAGTTTTGGTGCTGCTGGGAAGCATTGGAAGAAGCCAAGGATGGCAAATGCAACATGAAACTTGTTGCGAGATACAGAGAGCTAGATAAGACACGGTTCTGAGAAGCCTTGTTAGAGTAGGAGCATGAAGGGCTTAGGTACATTGGGTAGATTAGGCTTGGAGGGTCTCTTACTAACGCATGTATCCTAACTGATTGTCTAGTGTATCGATTACTGCTTTGAGGGCGGCGAAAAGCTTTTTCTTCGAGTTCTTCCATTTCCTCTTCGATAACACATCGGCGTGTTATCTCGTGTTTACATCTTTGTTTCCTACTCTTTTACTTTCCATTTTACTGCTGTGTTGCTTAGATTATGGATTAGAGTAGCTTATTTGTTTATTTGCTAGCTTTTACACTATTCTGCACTTAGTTTTAAGTTAGTGTAAAATCAATCGAGTCGTAATTTTAATTTAGGGGTCTTAACAGCTCTTGTGTTTTCAACACATTTTCGAGCTATCAATTGATATCATAGTGGGTACACTCGCTGTGGTGTAACTACTTGAGTGTGATCCTAGACCCCTTGTTGTGCCATGAAAAGTAATATGACAAAGGTCAACATGAAGCAAAGTAAAGGTGTTTGTGAAAATGACTCTATGAGCATATTTGAAGACTGTTCTAATAATGAGCTTTTAGAGTTATTCAAATCAAAGAAACATGCTAGAGTCTTTGTACTTATTTTGAAAACTTTAATTCACAGAAATTATGATATTCATAATAGCTTGTATGAGTCGAATTCCTTAATTGATAAATATAAGAGAAGGAATAGACATTTGTGTGATAAACTTGATTGTCTGAAAAGTAAGCTACACGTATCTATGAATGTAGTAAAGAATGATGAGTTTTGCTTTAATGGTCAAGAATGCCTATCTCATGCTTGTCTCTTTGTTCACATTGCATTGAAAGTGTTTAATTCATGTTTGTGGTATCTTGATAGTGGTTGTTCAAGGCATATGACTGGAGATAAATCTTTGTTCAAAACTCTACAAGAGAAGGAAGATGGTTTTGTGACATTTGGAGATGGGAGTCACTCACAAGTTCTTGGAAAGGGAACCGTGGATATTCCAGGACTTCCTTTGTTAACTGATGTGCTGTATAATAAGGGATTGAAAGTAAACTTGCTGAGTATTACTTAGATTTGTGATGAACTCTTCTTAGTCCAATTTTCAAAGAAAGGATGCCTAATTTTGAATGAAGAATGTGTTCAAGTTTTGAGGGGACACAAGACCACCGATAATTGTTATGGGGTCATTCCCAAACCAAGCATAGCATGTAGGAGTGCTCGAGTGAATCTTTTGGGGTTGTGGCATCAACGGCTTAGACATGCTAATTACAAACAAATGGCAAAAGTCTCGAAGCTTGAAGCTGTGGTTGGTTTACCAAAGTTTGGAAAAGTTGAGAAGAAGGTTTATGGTCCATGTCAATTGGAAAAACAGACAAAATCAAGCCATCCTAAAGTAAATGTAATTGCCATGTCTCGCCCTTTGGAGTTATTACATGTGGATCTGATGGGTCCAACTAGAACAGAAAGCATGGGTGGTTGTTGATGACTTCTTAAGATATACTTGGGTGGATTTTATTAGGGAAAAGTCGGAAGCATGTGACAAGATGGAAAGGCTATGCAAGAGGCTGCATAATGAGAAAGGAGTTCCTATAGTTAAAATCAGAAGTGATCATGGAAAGGATTTCGAAAATGCAAAGTTTAACGCATTCTACAATGAACACGGTATCAAGAAGGAATTTTCAGCTCCAAAAACTCCACAACAGAATGGGATTGTTGAAAGAAAGAACTGTGTGATCCAAGAAATGGAAAGATTAATGTTACTCAACAAAAAAATTCCACAAAAATTTTGGGTTGAAGTAGTGAACACATCGTGTTACATTGGGAATAGAATTTACTTCCGAGCTGGAACAAAGAAGACATCATATGAAATTTGGAGTGAAAAGAAATCGAAAGTGAAATATTTTCAAATATTTGGAAGTAAGTTTTACATTCTAAATGATAGAGAGAATCCTGGAAAATTTGATGCAAAAAGTGATAAAGGGATATTCCTAGACTACTCCATAAATAGCCGAGCATATAGAATGTACAACAAGCGCGCTAAGACAGTGATGGAATCGATAAATGTGGTCATCGATGACTCTATCTCTGAAAAAGATATTGATGATGATGGTGAAGGACAACATTTTAAGAAGAATGAAGGAAATGACAACATGTCTCAAGGTGAGAATGCTGAGAAAGAATCACTAGAAAAGGAGTCTACACCTCCTATATCAAGAAGGGAGACTAGATCAACTCAAGGATTGTCTAGTCTACTCACCCCTCCGAAAGTTCAACCTCCAATCTCTCGTAATGAGGAACCTTCCACTTCCAAAAGACCATCGTCAAGGGTAATTCTTAATCATCCCTCAAGCAATATCATTGGTGAGATAGATGAAGGACTTCGGTTGAGAAAAGGACCAGCATATAGTATGAATTATGTGACATACAACTGCTATCTTGCTCAGTTTGAACTAAAGAAAGTGGAGGAAGCTTTGAAGGATGAGAATTGGGTAGAGTCCATGCACCAAGAGTTGCATCAATTTGTTATAAATGATGTATGGAAGTTGGTACCAAGGCCCAAGGATACTCACGTCATCAGCACCAAGTGGATCTTCAAGAACAAGACTGATGAAGATGGTAAAGTTGTCCGAAACAAGTCTAGCCTAGTGGCTTAAGGATATACTCAAGTTGAAGGCATAGACTTTGATGAGTCTTTCGCTTCAATTGCAAGACTAAAGTCAATTCGAATTCTTCTCTCCATAGCATGCATTATGAACTTCAAGTTATATCAAATGGTCATAAAGATTGCTTTCTTGAATGGTTTTTAAACAAAAAAGTGTTTGTTGAGCAACCAAAGGGGTTCCAAGACCCTCATTTTCCAAATCATGTGTTAAGGCTGAAGAAAGCATTATATGGGTTGAAATAAGCACCAAGAGCTTGGTATGATCACCTCACCATATACCTCTTGGACCATGGTTTTAAGAGAAGTCAAGCCAATCGAACTTTATTTGTCAAAAGAGATGAGAGATCTCTGCTTGTTGCCCAAGTATATGTGGATGACATTGTCTTTGGATCCACAATCGATCAACTAGCTCATGAATTTTCAGAAGAAATGAAAAGGGAGTTTGAGATGAGCATGGTGGGAGAGCTAAACTACTTCCTAGGACTTTAAGTGAAACAACAAGAAGATGGGATATTTATCTCCCAAGAGAAATATGCCAAAAATCTTGTAAAAAGATTCGGCCTAAACTCTAAGAAACACACTTCCACTCCCTTGAGTTCCTCAGCAAAATTGAGTCGTGATGCAGCAGGTGTAGAAGTGGATCCAACACTTTATCAAAGCATGATCAGTAGTCTCCTCTATCTAATTGCTAGCAGATCAGACATTGTTTTCAGTGTAGGAGTTTGTGCTTGATTTCAGGTAGCACCCAAAGAGTCACATTTGACAGCAGTCAAACAAATTATTTGCTACATAAATGGCACATTTGACTACGGTATTTGGTATTCAAGAGGCTCGAATGCGTGCCTAGCTGGATATTCTAATGCTGACTGGGCTGGGTGTATTGATAATAGGAAAAGCACTTCTAGTGGGTGTTTTTATCTTGAAAATAACTTGGTGTCGTGGATGAGCAAAAAGCAAAATTCAATTTCTCTATCAACAACTGAAGCTAAATACATTGCAACGACGAGTTGTTGTGCACAATTATTATGGATGAAGAAGCTTCTTAATGATTATGGAATTACTCAAGACACTATGTGTGTATTCTGTGATAATACAAGTGCAATAAATTTGTCAAAGAACCCAATTCAACACTTGAAATCAAAGCATATTGAGATCCAGTACCACTTCATTCGAGACTTGGTGGAAGAAAAGACTCTGTATTTAGAGTTCATCAACACTGAAAATCAGAAGGCAGACATTTTTACTAAACCCCTTGATGGTCTAAAGTTTGAGTCTTTTTGTAAGACCATCGATGTCGGTATCATTCCTTAAACTCTATTTCATGTGTGAACCTTTTTGCTCTGTGTTGCACATCTGTTGTTTAGGTCTCACATGTTTAGTTTGATCATGTTTCTTTTACAAGCCTTTGCTTTGTTTTTGTTTTTGTTCTATTTTTTAGTGTTCAAAAATTCAAAAACCCATAAAAATTGAAAAATTTTCAAAATGTTTGATCGCTTATCTTGTGTATATCACATGAGAGTTTGGCCTAGTACCTTCGTACTAATGGCGTAGTGCATTTACGAGCTTAGCCTATTTTGTATGCACATTTATCTATGTGGAAGAAATCTTGAAAACTATGTGTGATTATTATAAATAGATCTTCAAGCTTGTCATGAATGATTGGTCAATAGTCTTGATGGTCTTGATACTTGCATAGACTTGTACCTATATCTCTTCCCACTTTATTTTTTTGTTTTTGCAAAAGAGCTCACCGAATGTAAATCTCTAAATGAAAAGAGATATTGAGCTGCAAAAGTCTGTCACACATACTAGTATTTGACTAGGAAAAAGGGAAAATCATTTTTGTTTTGAATTTTATGGTGCTTAAAAAGCCAAAGGCTAATTCTAAAATGTTGATATATTAAAAATATCAAGCACCGATCTCAAAAAGAGATGTATTGTCCAAAATGGATCAAATGTTATGATTTATACAGAAGCCAAATGAAAATCTTCTAAGATTTGTAATCAATTTATGGGAGGTCATATATGTTTATTTCTATAATTGAGATAAACCACTTGATTTAGTACCAATTGTGTATGACTTGATTGAATTGATCACTAAAACTTCACTATTTCACACTTGATACTCACTCACAACACACAAGACTTTGATTCAATTATTGCTTATCTCATTTGTGTGATTGTACATGATCAAATGTGATATGTATGCTCGAGTACTTGCTGATTAAACCTAAAAAGATTTTTTAGCATTTTATATGTTTTTGAAAGTGATTTTATACTTTCGCGTCTTTAGTTTTTGTTCGAAATGCATTTTTGTATTTTTCTTCAAAAACTGGTTCAAAAGTTGTTTTACGAGAAGCTCGCAGCTTAAAGCTTCCCGCAAAAAGTGCTTAAGGGAAATAATTTTTTTTATCATGTCACACAGAGACTCTCGCGACTGTATTGTGACTATTTCATGACCAAAAGATTCTCGCGAAATGCTATTTGGCTAAAACTGGATTTTTCCAAAATCAGGCAGAGCTTCTCGCGACTTAAAGCTTCTCGTGAAAGATTTTAAGCTTCAGAAGTCGCTCTTGCAACTGTCTCGCGACGTCATCGCTACTGCCTAACCCGCGAAAAACATGCGTTTTCAGTTTTTATGTAGTAGATGTGACAGTTTTTCAAAAACTCTCAACTTCCCTCGCTAAGCATCTCTCGAACCCCCTTTCAACCAAAATTCATTTTTCTTCAAAACCCCATCAAACTCAACTTAGTTTCTGCAAAATCTATAAAAGGTATGAGTTTCTATCACTCTTTTTATTCATTTGGCTCAGTTTTTGCTAAAATTTGAGTTAGGGTTTCAAAAATTGGGATTTTTCAAAGTTAGGTTGGGATTCTAATTTCTATGTAAATTTCTTTCCAAATTTGATTAGGTTGAGTTTCCTTTGTTGTGTTTGTTCTTGTGTTGGGCCTTTGTGGTTGTTTGATCATGTATTTAGGCATTGTTTCATCATGCTCATGCACTACTCATAGTTGGTGTTCACGGTTGCATACTACGTGCTTGACAGAATGTCCTAGTGACATTTTTGTGTTAAATTGGATTCAAGTGACTCCAAATTTCTGGGTTTACACTTTTGTGACCTTATTTAACTTGTTTTAGTCATGGTGTTTATGTTTCACACACATTGCCCACACTGTACACACACTAGGCACCCCTCATGCACCTCAAGATGCACACGCATGCATAATCACATGCACAGCCTATGCACACACTGTTACAATCACTTCATTCATACATTGTGAGTTTGCTTGCATGGTTTAACACCTTTAGCTTGCTGTTTGTGTTTGTTTACTCTGCTCTGAGTATGGTTTGCTATGTTTTGAAAGTCTATTCTATTTTGAACTACCATGGATCTGATAATGTTTTATGTTCTGTTTATGCCTTGTGTACTTGGTTCTTTTATGGTTTTGTTGTTATATAGATGGCTCCAACTAAGCATGCAGCTACAAAGAAACCAACTTCCAAATGTGCACGCGCTGATTCTGACAACTTCAGGTCAGCAGAAGTTGATATGAAGTATAATAATTGTTGTAAGGACAGAATAATCATCATGGAAAGGGTGGTTCAATTAGAATCTCTTAAAGGCACCTTCATACCTGAAATATTCAAAGAAAGGACATGGACCAAGTTGTTGAACCCAAGTGGAGTAGTCTACTCAGAGATAATCAGAGAATTCTTCTCAAATGCTATTGCAAAAGAAGATCACATAAACTGTTAGGTGAGACAGAAAGAGTTTGTAATTACTAAGGATAGCATTCAGGACTTTCGTGAAGTTCGTCCTCCATCTCAACCTATCACTACCCAATATGAGGATAGATTAGACTCTATTGCAGAGATGGTGAGAATACTTGATGGATCACTGACTAAAATTCAATGAACACAATACCATTTTCACCAGAGATGAGGACTTTGGCCTATGTGATGATTCATAAACTGTACCCAGTGACAAACCTCACTACACTGTCTACTCTAAGGACCATCTTCCTATATGATCTCTTCATTCACAAAGAGATTGATATTTGTGGGAACATCTTCCATTTATTGAAGAAGAGCATTCATAAGCAGAACTCCAAGACTATCATGCCCTTCCCCACTCTCATTATAGGCCTTATTGCCAAGGAGAGGCTTAAACTTCCTAGTGGCCTCACAGTAGTTCAAAGGGATTACCCCATTGGTGCTTGAATAGTTTTAGACTCCTTAGAACAACCAGATTGGTTAGCCTAGATTAATTAGCCAAGTTGTTACTTAGCCAAATTATGCAATTCTAGGTTAAAGCAATCAAATAATCAAATCACAATAATAAAGCAGCAGAATATAAAAGACACAACGATATGATTACCCAGGAAACCACACGATAAAAACCTGGGGAAGATTTGACCTAGTTATCCTTAAGGTAAAAAGCATATCCACTAGAAAGAATCAAAGTTCAAACAAAAGGACTACAAGCTCCCCGCTCAACTTCCTAATGCTACCCACCAGTAGAACTTACTGACACGACCACGTGCAAGCTCCAAATCCACGGACTCCTTCTTTCTTTGGCCTTTGCAAAACACAAACACCCACGTCTGTGACTTTGAGATCCCACTCAAAGGTTTATCCACACAAACTCTCCTGTTTGTGACTCCAAGACCACCCTTGAAGGTTTAGATCATCAACACCTTTGATGACTAGAGAAGGTAACAACTTCTACAACACCGGATCTTGAGATTCTTCAAGGAATAGCACCGGTAGAAAACATAATAGAGCTTTTGGGTACAAAACCCTAAAAATTCAAAGAGGCACAAGAGGCACTCTAATCTCTCTAAAAAGCTCTAAAAACCCTACCTAGGGTTAGCTTATGATGTCCTTTAAATACTGGAAAAAATGGCTCGCGATTTGGGCTTCAAACGAATAAGTTATGGCCTTTTTATGTTTGCTGATTTTCCTGATACACGATTTTCGATCAATCAAAAATTAGATTGGATCGATCGAACCAACCAGCTTGTAACTCATTTGTTTTTATCCTGAACTTGAAGTTTTTGTCTTAGGCTTCAATGTAGACCATTCTAAACTAATGAAACTTAGTTTTTGTCATGTTTTGTCATAGTTTGCCAACATTACAAACTCAAAACCTAACAATCTCCCCCTTTGGCAATCTGTGACAAAACACACATACAACATAATGCCCATATACAATAAAATGCCCAAATACATCACACATCCCAATCTAAGACTCCTAACCTAGAAGTTGCAAGAAGAGGTAGAAGGTCTTGATCAGAATGTACCTGTCTTTCCTAAAACACTCAACAAACACATCACCGCATGTGTGGAAAGAATGACATATAAACAATAATATCAAACAGAATATTAAAAAAAAAATTCTAACTCTCCCCCTAAGTTAGATACATCAAAATGTTTTTATATTCTCCCCCTAAACAAAACAAACAGGTCATCTATGTCTCTCCCTTTTTGTCACGTATTGACAAAGACTACCTAAATCAAAAGGTAGACAGAAAACATACGCAACAGAGTAAAAGAAAATAGAGACAACTCCCCCAATGAAGAGCAACAACTCCCCCTAAGAACCACAAAGGTTTAAAAAAATTTCTCCCTCTAAAAAAATAGGAAAAACAAAACAAGTTTTGGGAAAAACAGTTTTGGGGAAAAATAAAGGGGGTGGGGAAAATAAAGACACACAAACCAAAGCTAAAAACTAAGGTGAGGATACACATGAAGAAAAAATATTCTCTTTTCAATAAAATGCAAACATGGCATTATGTGACCCATAAACAGTTGCATGGGTAGAGAAAATATTTGCACATTGATTATCCATCATATCTCTTAAGAAAAATATTTTCTATAGTTCACACATAAGAAAAAGCATATACTAGAATTTACAAAACTCAAAAATTAATCAATCAATTTTTAAATCAAGTTGAGTACCCAATGTAGCAAAGTGTATGCATGTTATATATGAAAACAATGAGAGATATGACTGCAAAACTGCAAGATGGATACAAAAATCAATGCAATGCATGTGAATCCTAAACACAAATGATGCATAAAAAATTTTGGTCAAAAGCATAGAAACTGAAAATTTTTCAGTTTCGATTGATCGAGAATCAATTGAACATCAATCGAGTCAAGCAGACTCAAACCTAAAATTTTAATCGCAATTTCGATTGATCGAAAAACAGGTTCGATCGATCGAAAGTCTAGAAAAATCAGATTTTTGAAAAACAAAGCATTTTAATGTAGAAACTCCTCAAAGCACATTGTTTTATAAAAAAATGCATGAATATGAGATGAAAAGCTTTTCAAAAATACTTGAATTCAATCCAGATATTCCAAAATCAAGATTTTCAATTAATTTGTCCTTAAAGCACAAACATTAAACACATTTTGTATTAAAATCAACGAACTTTTAATCTTGAATGGCCACAACAAGATCACACACAATAAAATGTACCAAGTTTAACAAAGAGTAACTTGTGTAGTGTGTGCAACAAGCAAAAGTTTGAGATACATGTGAGGTGATATGTGAATAGCAATTAATCACAAAGTCTACACAATCCATCACATAGAATTTAAAAGAGACTATCACCTAAAGAGTTACATCCTATAATTCCCACATCTCCTAGAACAAAAGTTTGCAATCATGTAAGTTTCTTGTATTTTTGCCTCATTATTATGTGAGATGGCATCAAGCCTAATAATACACACCAATTTTAATTATGTGAGATGGCATCAAGCCTAATAGTACACACCAGTTTTAACATTAAGCAATTAAGCCGAGGCAACACCTTATGTTCTTTTTGTGCATGTGCTATACTTTCTCGAGCACAGAATCTTATGATATGCACTAAGGTGTTCATGATTGGTTAGTGAACAGTGGTGAGATGGTTATTTATGCCTTTCTCAAAAGGTTCAAGTTCGACAGTCAAAGACATGTGACTTCAAGATCAAGACAAAGTGATCAAAAACTATAAACATCTTTCCCACACAACATGCACTACAAAGTTTCAACTAGTCAAATGCAATAAATAAGTTCATCAAAGTTAAACAAGGTACACAAGACATGACATGTATAAAAAGATAGACCAACCTTGTTTTTCAAAAATCAAGAAAAATAGTGTCAAACATAATTTTTGCTTTCTCCCATTTTTTTTTAATTTATTTAAGAGAAAACAAATAAATCCTAGAATGAAATACATGAATGTAATGCAATGCAAATTCTAGAAACAAAACACAAGAAAACACAAAAACCAAAGAACAATAGTCACAGAGGAATGAGCAATGAAGCATAAGGACCATGTTAGAAAGACTCAATTAGGTCGAGTCTTTTACATCCAAAACCTTTTAGATGCATCACGAGCATTGGAGATCTTATTCACATTCGAGTGATTTCCAACTCCAGGATTGGAATAAAGGTTCAAAGCCTTTACAAATTCATCAATAAATGCCATAGGATCTTGTGCTTGAGACACAGACACTTTTGGTTTGTTTGCTCTCTTAGCAGCTTGAAGCTTGTAACAGTTAGGATGAATGTGTCCAGACTTACCACAAAAATGACAAACCCAAGCAGGTTTACCATGCATCTTGTCCTTAGAAAGGGTAGGTTTAGTTTCTCTCAGATCAACCCTATTCTTCTTAGGAGGTGAAACTTCTACGGGTTTGACTACCTCACTCACAGGTGGTTTGACAGTTTCACTCACAACCTCACTCACGGAAGGTTTAGAAGAAGAAGAAGGAACAAAATTCGTGGAATGCGGTGCAGAGTCAAAGATGTTTTCAACATAACCTAACCCAGATTTATCAGAAGGATACTTTTGAACATTCAGCATGTGATCAAGTTTAGAACTAGCAGATCTAGCAACAGATAAATCATGTTCCAAAGTTTTAATTTTATCAAGCAAAAGCATGTTCTCAGATTTAACATTGTTCAAAAGATCATTAGCATCAAACAATTTAACAAGGAAATTTTTCTTTTCAAGCTCAAGAGAATCAATTTTCTTCAAGCCAAGTTCTACATTCATAGCATCCCTAGCAGCAATTTTGCAGAGTTTATTGTAGGCCTCTTAAAGATCTGCATCCTCAGAGAGTTCCCCATCAGAAGGGTTCTCTTCAACAGATATGCTTTCATTGACTACAGCAGTAGCAATGAAAGTAATGAAGTTTCCATCCTCATCACATCCAGACTCATCATCGGAAACCTCATTATCGCTAAGGGTTACAGTCATAGCTTTACCCTTAGTCCTTAAGAATGTAGGACATTCAGATTTCACATGACCATACCCTTGACAACCAAAATACTGAAGACCCAAAGAATTATTTGAAGATTGACCAACTTTTTCTTTAGGTTTTTCAAGGTTATTAACCTTAGTGGGATCATTCTTCCTAAAATTTCTAGGTTCAGCAGTGTTTGTACCTCTTGCCTTTCTGTTGGTATTTCTAAGAAAGTTTTTGAAATTTTTGGCAAGATAGGCAATCTCTGTAGCAGAGAGCTCATCATCAAATCCACCACCATCAACATCATCAACGGACTTAAGAGCCATTGATTTGGATTTGTTCACTTTAGGTAGGTCAGACTCATAGGACTGAAGAGATCCTACAAGTTTATCAACAGGGATGGAGTCCACATCCTTGCTTTCAGTGATGGCAATTACTTTGAGTCTAAAGTCTTCAGTTAAGGATCTAAGTATCTTCCTAACAATTTTAGGTTGATCATAAACTTCACCCAAATTAAAAGCAGAATTGACAATATCATTTAATTTACCATAGAATTCATCAAAAGATTCATCATCAGACATTCTAATGCTTTCAAATCTAGAAGTCAATTGTTGCAATTTATTGATCTTAACTGCCTTTGTGCCTTCATGCACAGTTTGGAGGATTTTCCAAGCAATATGAGCAACCTCAACATTAGAGATCCTCTTAAATTCCTCCATGGAAACAGCATTGAAGATGGCATTCATAGCTTTGCTATTGAAGCCAGCTGCTTCTTTTTCAGAAGTTTGCCACTCACTCACAGGAGTAGTAGGCTTCTCCTATCCGTACTCAACGGAATTCCAGACTCTCTCATCAATGGATTTCAAGAATGTTTTCATCCTTACTTTCCAATAAGCATAGTTGTTCCCATCAAAGTGAGGAGGAACAAACAGAGAGTGTCCATGCTCCATGACAACAGGGGTCAAGGATCAACTCAGAGATCAAGAAATCTCAAACAAAAGAGCTACATGCTCTAATACCACTTGAACGGTTTTAGACCCCTTAGAACAACCAGATTGGTTAGCCTAGATTAATTAACCAAGTTGTTACTTAGTCAAATTATGCAATTCTAGATTAAAACAATCAAATAATCAAATCACAATAATAAAGCAGTGGCATATAAAAGACACAACGATATGATCACCCAGGAAACCACACGGTAAAAACCTGGGGAGGATTTGACCTAGCTATCCTTAAGGTAAAAAGCATATCCACTAGAAAGAATCGAAGTTCAAACAAAAGGACTATAAGCTCTCCGCTCGACTTCCTAATGCTACCCTCCAGTAGAACTTACTGACATGACCATGTGCAAGCTCCGAATCCACAGACTCCTTCTTTCTTTGGCCTTTGCAAAACACAAACACTCACGTCTGTGACTTTGAGATCCCACTCAAAGGTTTATCCACACAAACTCTCCTGTTTGTGACTCCAAGACCACCCTTGAAGGTTTAGATCATCAACACCTTTGATGACTAGAGAAGGCAACAACTTCTATAACACCGGATCTTGAGATCCTTCAAGGAATAGCACCAGTAGAAAACATAAGAGAGTTTTTTAGTACAAAACCCTAAAAATTCAAAGAGGCACAAGAGGTACTCTAATCTCTCTAAAAAGCTCTAAAAACCCTACCTAGGTTTAGCTTATGATGTCCTTTAAATACTGGAAAAAAATAGCTCGCGATTTGGGCTTCAAACGAATAAGTTATGGCCTTTTTACGTTTGCTGATTTTCCTAATACGCGATTTTCGATCAATCGAAAATTAGATTGGATCGATCGAACCAACCAGCTTGTAACTCATTTGTTTTTATCCTAAACTTGAAGTTTTTGTCTTGGGCTTCAATGTAGACCATTCTAAACTAAAGAGACTTAGTTTTTGTCATGTTTTGTCATGGTTTGCCAACATTACAAACTCAAAACCTAACAGTGCTCATACATTGACTAGGAGCATAGCCCACATCAAAGGCTCCAAGACCAGTGTGCATACCATACCACAACCACTTGTTAAGTAGGAGGAAGGTGACACAGAGGATGAGATAGAGCGCTTTACTACTACTCCAAAATCATCAGATCAGCCCTCAACTCAGCCATCATCTTTTGCACCAGCTCGGGGACCAGACATACTTGATCATCTTATAGCTAGAGTTGAGCAGATGTACACTTTGCTGGATTCACATGTACAGCACATAGCAAACTAGTTTGCTTATGTTTAGGATCAGATCACAGCCTTATCTACTCAGATAGAGGAGTTATCCGTCGATCAAGGTTCAGGCTCAGAGTCCGAGGCATTCTAGCCCTTTAGCCATTCTAGTCAAAAAGAGGGAGAAAATTTTGAAGGAGAGCTAAGGGAGAGCTTGCACAATGATGAGAATCAACAAGCATTCAAGTATCCATTGCATATTCCAGTTGGGCCTATTACTAAAGGAAGATCCAAGAAGATCAAAGAAGCACTTAATGGGCTAATTTAAGAGATTTGGGCTGATTCTAACGCAAGACATTCTAAGCTTGGCCCAAAGGAAGATGAAGGCGTAATAAATTTAATTCAAGCTATTGAGGGCTGATCTGGCTTAATTGGGCTTGATTTATGACGTGAATTAATGGCTGATTGATTTTCCAGTTCCATATCAGTTAATAGATATATTTCCTAGTCTGGAGCATCTATTTTTGGACTAGATCTACCTTAATTTTAGGCTTTTATTATTTAGAACGTTTTTAGCTATTTTTCCTATTTGGGATATGCTAATTTCAGACCAAATCAACTTTTATTTAGAGTTTTATTATTTAGTACGTTTTTTATATTTTTCTATTTTCAGTCATGCCTTATAAATAGCATGCACTCATTGTAATAAGGAATTATTGAATAAAAATCAGAAAAGGTGAGGCTTTGCTCTTCCTTTGGTTCTTCAAGAACTGTGAACTTATCAAGGATTCTTCCTTGTGGCGTTTAAACTTTATACCTTTGGTTCATGATTCCATTATAATCATTGGGTTAAGGTCTGTTACTTATACCTTTGGTTCACGTTTCACTTATAAACATCGGGTCAGGGTTCTATCAAAATCTAAATTTTAGCTTTCTTGGGCAATTATTCCAATACTGTTTGTTGGGTCTCAAAGCGTGTCGTTTGAGGTTCGCATCATTTGGTATCAGAGCACAGGTTCTAAAATCAATTTTCTTTCCCTTTATCTTTTGTTTCCTGTTATCATCCTGTCTTGTTCCTTTTGTGTTCTTTGTTTCTCGTTCTTATTTTGTGACGTGCACTAGGTTAAAATCTGCACCAAGCTTCCCAAAAAAAAAAAAGCTTGAAAAAAAAAAAAAAAAAAAAGAGACTACAGAAAATAAAAAGAGAAAAAAAAAATTGTTTGTAGTTTCAATTCCCTCAGACCACAATATTATTTTCTTTTGTCCTATTCCTTTGATTTAGTGTTTCTGTCATATTTTCTTGCCATTGGTATTAGTTTAAATACTACAAGT